>JARHVA010001508.1:2940000-3381032 GCA_037957365.1 Torreya grandis
GTCATTTTTGCTTACTTGCTACCACTACTGTGTGTCTATCTAATTGTGACCTAGTCTCCATTTAACTGTAACTTAACTAAAACATTGTCTAACCACATAGATGTATTATGAATGTAACTTAATCAATATTCAACCCTTGACCATTAAAATCCTCAAAATTGATTTCCAAAAAACCTGACATAAATTTTATACACAAATGCACCCCCCAAATGGGTCCCCCAAATACCCTATTCAGCCCTCTTTTGTGCACCTGAGTTGTTGCATTGTGCATTTGATGGTTTCTCCTATTTTCCTTGCATTGTGGTGGTGGATATTTTAAAGGTATTTATAGTAACAAGTTAATTTTATTCTCTTAGATGTATCTCTTTGCATCTTATGAAATTCATCTAAAAACTCATTATCATAGACCTTGAATCTCCCACACCTCTCATAAACCTCTTTTTTGTTTCAACTTTCTTATTTTTTAAAATTTGACTGATTAGATTTAATAGATCAAGAAAACAATAATATGATCTACTATCATCATTGTATTTTCTATATAATCATGGCTATAAAGGTCTTTTGACCTCTTTCTTTTATTTTTAATCTTCTTGACTTTTCAACTCGGATTCTGTTACGCTAGGATTTTATGCAAAGCTGGTGAGACTCGAATGTGTATATAAGAACATTAGATCACATAAAAGATTGAAATAATGAATTCTCAATTTTTATTAATTTAATTAATACAAAATGATATTATCCTTCTCCAAATAATGTTAGAAGACACTAATACCATAAACTTTATATCAAATAATTCTATGTTACCTTATTACTGTTAATTTTTATGCTTAAATTACAAGAAGAAATTTTATTTAAAACCATTAAATGTATGATGGATATGAATTGCAAATTTAGTTTTAAAATATGATTTTATATGAACATTTTTATTACTATTGTTGATCACACTGAGTTTGTTTTCAAAATCTAACAAATGCACAAGGAATTTTTTTTTATGAATCATTTTCTAATATCTGACATCAATTTTGTTCCTTTTTAATATTCATTTTATGATATGTGGATGCTACTTTTTTCCCCTTTTCATTATTTTGGCAATAAAATTATATTATTAATCAAAATTTGGAATTCTTTGATTGGTTTGAAGGCTTTTATTTGTTCTGGTGGGGATTTCAAATGTGTCTTTTATGAATGCAAAATAATTGATCAATTGAAAAGAGAGAGTGATGGATCATAAGTAATAATTTTGTGGGTATTTTAAAGCTACAACTTTTATTTACATACAAATCACTTATAAAATAAAAATTCCACTCCTTTTGATTTAAGATTTGTGTGTTTTTATGATATTATTCCATCTATTTTATCATTTCTTAATGAGTACATAGAATCTATGAGATATACTTGAATATAATAATGTATGAGATATATTTGAACATATACTATAATATTTTACAAAATTAAAATAATAATATAATTAATAATACAAATATGCTAATATATGCTAGGGTCTTGCACTATATTATGTATTAGGAGAGGATCCTAAATCATGATTGGTCAAATAGATTTTTTTAATTTATTATAGATGAGATTTTACATAATTGAAGCATGAATGAAAAAATCAATAACAATTCCTATAACCAATATCTAGTGTTTGAGAAATTATAGATTTTGATTTTAGATTTAGAAGTGTAGAATACAATTAACCTTAAAAATATGAAAGAAATTTAGAACTAATATGACATGGGAATATGAGATGTATATATAAAGTTATACCTCTTGTTACACCATCTTTAGTGTTACTACTTATACTATCCCATTGTCTACTTAGTAACATGGATTGACTGATCCATGTGGTTGTCTTGTTTAAACCTAGTCATAAATACATGACTTATTTTATTCAACAACCCATTAGTATGCCCATAAATATCAAAATCAACTAAAATTAGAATGGTGGAAGTATAAGCAATGTAATCACAAGGGCATCATATGACACAAACTAGTATGTATAAGTATCAACTTGTATTTTAGACAGTCCTAAATACATATACCTAAATGCATATGATAAACATGTGAAACATTGCATAGTTCCTACTTTAGGAAACTTTGTCTCTAAAATTTTATTTAAGAGGTATGAATTAGATTGTTTAACTACTAGTAACATTTGTAATACCCCCTCTTTATATGCATTAAAGTATATTAATACTTAATCTCAAGTGAAGAAATCCATATCTATAATTAATTTATTTTACGATTACCATGTATAGTAATAAAGATGAGGGGAACATACATTCTTACCATAAAATTAAATTTTGTTACTTGTTCTACCAAAAGAAAGAGAACCAAAATTTAGCCCATAACCAGTGACTCTATATTTATTTAAAATCATATAAACCAATAATAAGTAGTAGTTTCTAGGATAAACTACTTTATATAAGCATTTTATAATTTAATGATTAAAATGAATTAATATCAGCATGGAAAATAGATAAATTCCTACTTTCAAGGAACCCATAGTGTGCATAATCTGATAACCCACTATTCTCATGTAAGACCCACTTAAAATGTAAGATGCTCTTCCTATAATTGTAGTAAAATGTTAGTGTAGGTTTTCACCTCATATAAGTTTTACCTTCACTTGTATAATTTACCTTACTTATGTGGATATTAGGTAATTTAGGGTGATTTATTAGGCCAATTAGTTTCACACCCACATGTGTAAATTGTAGTTAAATGAGTTGGTATGGATGCCTTGTCATTCACCAACCAATGTTGACTTATTTCTAGCACATGGGTTTACTATTCATTTGGTAATTGACCTATGTTCACATTGCCAAATAGATGTGGCTTTATACCTCTCCTCATCCTATTTATAGGCATGTACTCATTTGTATTATGTGTTAGAGATCCATATATATTGTGGTGTAATATTTGGAGTCTTAAGTTACTTATGGCTTAATAAGCTAATATAGCTTCAAGTATATACTATTGTTCAAGAGAGCCTATTAAGCCTAGAGTTTAGGTGTGTGCCAACTAACAAATGTAAGCTTTGTTTCCTCCATTTTATTAATATATCTATTTTTAATATTCTCAATTTTTTTTAATGTAATGAAAAATACATTCATGAAACCGTAGGATCACTCTTGCATGCCATTACCATAGCTTCAACAAATCCATCACATATATTATACACAACAATAAATATTATGCACAAGCTAGTCTCTTCATTATTTCTTCAAAGTCAATAATACAATCCATAGGATTTTTCTTTCATTAGTTTGTGAGAATCATAAGGAGTGGCTAGTAAATAGGAAAGGAAGGTTTTTAACTGAAAAACCAATTTTTTGCACAAGTTAAAAATAGGTGAAATGAAATATTTTTCAAAACCAAAAAATTGTTTCTTTAAAATATTTCTTAAAACAAACCAAATAAAAAACTTTCAAAATAATGTTAACTCCTAAGTGAGTATGAACAAGGATAGAAATAAAATTAATTTGGTAAAATCTCAAACCACTAGCCAGTGTGAACATGTCCACTCTAACACCCTCCCTTAAGCACATAATAGGGAGTGAGAAAAGATAAAGTAAATAAACTAATAGGTTATGGAAACTAGGATTTATTAGATACCCATGTATAAAATCACAGAGAAATACAAAATTGTACATATGGTAACCAATCCATCTTGCTAAAATATATGGATGTTGAGTCGCTATAATGACCAATTCAAATAGGAATTGGTACTCTATACGAGGCTCATTCTATAAAAAACACTGATCACAAAAATGGGGAAAAAGAGTTACCATGGATGAAATATATCACCATAGGGTAACCAAAAACTATTAGAACCATAGTGAGAGTGAAGAATAAAACATGTGTTACAAGGCATCCCAAAAAGCATGAATCAAATAAATCTCAACACAAACCTACAGTAGCTACACTCGATGGAATGAATCCCATCAAACAAAAGATGCCCTCAATCAACTACCTACAAAATAAAATGTGGTATGCCAAATGTTAATAATGAACACAACACATGAATAAATATTTGCACACACCCCCACATAATACTGAAGTGTGTTTAGTGAATCAAAAAATATATCTATATGAGTAGGCTAATCCCACTAGAAAACACTAAAATTTTGACACTAGGTTGTACCAAACTAGTTACACTTCAAAGAGAGATCAAAATCCACAACAAATCTAGAGGAGACTATCAACATCAAAGGTAAAAATATAAATATCTCAATAATATGTCCTTGGAAGTGATAGGATAGTCAATAACTAAAGAGTAAAGTGCTCAATATGGAGCATACAAACATGAATACAAAGCTCCATGACTCTCAAAGTCACAACAAATAAAGATCCCATATAATAACATTATCACCAAGTGATGAAAAAAAGTCCATAATGAAGTCAGTAGCAGATGACATATATGAAATGAAAGATGTAGGATCCAAGAAACATATTTTCCTAATAAATATCTCAAATAACCAATGATCATCAAAAGGTAGGTAGAGCAATGTATAGTCGAATAAGATGAGTAGTGGAGGAAACCTGCCTGTAGAGACCTCTCAAAGAAAGTTGTCAACACCACTAAGAATGATCAGAAATCCACCCCAAATGAACATGAATGGTGGATGAAGATGCTTAAATATGTGTAGGTGAAAAGTACATAGTATAATAATGCAAGGTAACATCCAATTAAGTGTCAGGTAGATCATGTCTAACTACCATAGTCTCAAGTTTCTTAGGCCTGAGTGAAGGTGTAGTAGAGACCATATGTAGCTCACTATCTTCAATAAGAGTGGAGAGAACAAAAAATGAAGCTCTATCAAAAAATACCAATGAAGATGAAACACCTAAATCATAACCAATTTCATGCCAATCAATCCACATAATATGCTAGATAGGGTGATAAATGCCATATAGACACTTCACAATGCCCATAAGTCTAGTAGTGTGACCCATGAAATGAAGCATGTGGGAGACAAATCCAATGGTTTTCTACTCAAAATAAGTATGAATTTAGATATATGGAACTAGAGTGGGATATGTGGAGTGTGTAATAATAGTAGACACATAATTATCATCTACAATCATAGGAGTAACATGAATAATGGGTTAATAAAGATATGGTAGATCACACTGTAAAAGTGCATCAAGTGGATGCATACCAGATTCAGTACATGATGAGGTATTAGACTAATACGTTATGCCAATGAGTTTCTTCTATAAATAACTTATGAGGGCATACTTTTCATGAATTAGGGAGCGTAGAAGATAATTTTGCATAATGAGTTTCATGTTTTCTTCTTAAAGTGATAGGAAAGATGCCTTAGGATCAATAGGTTGCTTAGAGATTGGTAGTGTACTATTAATAGTCATACCAAAATAAGAAATAGATCTAACAACCACTATATCATAATGTGTATTAGTATGTGGAGGAGGTAAAGGTATATCATCCAAGTGACCACCAATAATCAAATCTACATCATGAGCAGTAGGAAGAGGTGGTATAAATGTCTCATCCTTAGAAAATATGTCCTTACTAATAATGAAAAGAGGAAAAGAATTAATAGGAGGATACAAAGATGTCAAAGATTCCTCATTAAAATCACCATCAAGAATCACACCTACACAAATAGAATAAGATGATGGAGAAATAATGTCACCAATAATTAAATCCTCACTACAAGAGGAAGGTGAATGAAGAAGAACATGTGGAGGTGAAGTGATATCATCAAACAATGCTGAAAGAATGCCCCAAGCTCCTTTAGGTTATGTGGCATTCTCAATATGAGTTTTCAAATTGTCAAAAACATTTAGGTGAATAAATATAAGTGCCTCCTTTTATAAGGATGCAATCCAAACAATATCATCTTTATCTATAAATGTGGGAAATTCACTAATAACAACTCTCCACAATCCCTTCATCTACAAGTGCATCTACATTTTAATTTTCTACATGGTGTATTTTGAAGCACTAAGGGGTTAAAAAATACATGAGTCCATACTTGAAGATGGAAAAACCCAAGAAATGGCCAAAGAGGGACGTTAGTAACCATTAAAAATTCATCAACAAGTACAATAAGTGGCACAAAAGAGGATAAAATGCACTAAAATAAGATGTTGGACTCCAAAAAAAATATGTTCTATGTATAAATCACACCAAAAAAATAAGTGTTCTTATGAGGGAGTCTCACTACCTATGAAGTTGGACCTCACCAGGTCCATCTTTGACAATTGAAAGATGGTATGAACCTAAAACTAGAGGTGCCTCTCTTTTATATAATTTGCCACTAGACAAAAAAATTAGCCCCTTTGATATGTGTCACCACTTTAAATGAAGTACCCCCATTAAACAAGACACCATTACAAAAATAAATACCACTTAAAATTTTAATAATGGGGGAGAGAACGTATCATGTCATAACAAAAGATTGATCAGGACAGGCATTTATGCATTCAATTGCTTGACCAAGAAGGCCTAGCCAAGCACCTGCATCTCCCTTGGCCTCCAATATAGATTTAAATTTAGTTTAAATATAGAGGTAAAGGTAGAGGTACATGTATATGTATAGGTAGAGGTAGAGGTATAGGGGCCAAAGTTATGATGTCCCCCACTAAATAAAAACTGTACCAACCTTACATTATAAATGTACCACCTTGAAAATGCTTCTCTACTAGACAAAAATGGTCCCTCATGCACTAAAAAATACTTAGCACCACAACATAAATATGTCACCCACTACATAAAAAATAAATCACCTATATTCCTCCATTAATAAAATATTTTCCATTTTAATAAAGTCTAATAAAAAATAGACCTCAATTATTAGCTTGACAGGGGGCATAGTTGGTCAACTCCTCACCATCAACTATGGATAATGAGCAAACATGAGAGAAGAAAGGAGTTTGATTTTATATGTTGGAGGAGATATAAGAGGTGTTAGATGGAAAGAAAGGATTAGTAGGCCATGGATAAAGGTTCAATTGGCATGGAGATCAACATAAAGAGTTAGTCAAAGCCAAAGATTTTGAAGTGAATATAGCTAATAAGCTCAACATTGTAGAATATCGATTCAAACTAATGTAATATAGGGTATTGATGAAGTGAGATATCTAATGGAAGTGTAGATATATATGTAGAGAGAGAAAATAATACAAAAACTAAACTATCATTCAAATCTTGCTGAGGGAAACCAAATGCAAAAGTAATGTGTATTAGGTTTATGTGTTGGATGGCGAGCTAAGTTCTGAGCTGCAAACCCTTACCCAATGCAAAGATCTAGTGTAGCCACAAGGTTGTATGATGTTGTAAATCCAATGATAGTCTAATATAATGAATGATGGAGCTGAGCAATATCAATACACTCAAAGCAAAAAATAGTGCAAGTATAAACATTATCGAGTGAAAATGCTAACCCATACCAATTGAAAAAGAGGTTTAACACAACTAATATTGAATCTCAATATAAAGAACTAGATCAATACAATGATGCAAGACAATGGAAAATTAAAACCCAAAAATAGGATCTAAATGAAAACTAATCCAAGTGTGATATTCCTAGGTCCAAACAATGCTCTAATGTTAATCAATGACAAATGCTAATATTCATTATTTTAGAGTCCTTTTAATAGAGTCAAAAAATGTATGACCCAACAAAAAAAGAGCCTAAAACCTTGTATATCCTACACAAAAAAATACATAAATGAAAAACCCAATAATATATGGATGGAAAATGCTAAATAGGCCTTGAACATAGAGAGATAAGTCACTGAGTAATGGATGCATGGCCCTACTCTGATACCATAATAGAATGAAAAATGCATTCATGAAACTATAGGTTCACTCTTACACACCATTACCACAACTTAAACAAAGTCATTATAGATATTATACACATAGATAAATATTATGTACAATCCATTATCTTTATTATTTCCTCAAAGACAATAATTTAATCCATAGGCTTTCTCTCTCATTGGTTTGGGAAAAACATAAGGAGTGCCTAGAAGATGGGCAAGGAAGGTTTGTTACATGAAACAAATAATTTGTTGCATAAGTTAACAATAGGTAAAATGAAATATTTTGCACAAACAAAAAATTGATTCATGCAAATATTTCTCACAACAAACCAAATAACAAACTCATAAAATAAGCTTAACTCTTAAGTGAGTGTGAATACTGCTAGAAATAAAATTGGTTTGGTAAAATACCAAACCACTAGCCATTATGAACACATCCACTCCAATAATTTAATTTCATTTACTAGTAGTGATGTGGTGTTGTGCATGTGCTTGACTCATGCCTATCACAACCATGTGCATTTGTTGAGTTGGTGATCCTAGCTATAGCTCTAATATGATATTAGAGTGCCAATATGTTATTCATGATTGTCTAGTTTTTTATTGTAGTTAGTTTTTATTAGAATCATGAGTTTATTCTCAAAATAATACTACATTTCTATCTTGATACCTTTTCCATCACTGAGAATTATTCCATGCTATTAGATTCTCCTTATTTTAGGTGTGATTTGAAGAGTGAAGATTCTAATATCCATAAGGTATATTTTATTAGGCCCTATAAAAAATCTTTGGAGGTCCTTAGGTGAATCAGATTCAAAATGGTGGAAAATCATTTCATAAGGTGTATATATGCACAAGTGAATCATGTGACACCACAAGATGAATTATGTAGATGAACACCATAAGTATGCATAAGGATGCTAACTACATGCCAATGGCCATCTGCACAATACATATGGATTCCATCTACATGCCAACATATGTTGAAAGTGAAAAAAGTGGTTATGCATATATTGGTTACTCTATTTTGTAATTAATGATTTTTAAATATTTATTATTAAATTGATAGGTTTGAAAGAAGAATAATTATAAATTTATTTAATTATAATTATAGTTTATATATGTTTTTTTCAACACACCATGCATTGGGGTTTCTTAGACATCATATCAAAATGTCCACATCATGTCGGTGAAACCCAACATGATACATTGCATAGCTAGGAAGTGTGGGTAACCCCAACATTGTGTGCTACTACTCACAATGCTCCCTTGTAAAGAGCACATGTTGAACTTAATGTTTATAGTGCCTCTCCCTTGGGAGAGGTTTCTTGGCCATGCATATGGGATAATTATTCCCCAGGTATGGATGCTACCAATAATAGATGTTGGGAGATCACATGCATCTACTAATAGTTTTTAGGTGTTTGGTACTGAAGATGTCTACTTGACTTGGTGTTGGTGACCACCAACTGATCATGGGCATCTACATGATGATCATGTATGTATACCATATGTTATTGGATGCCCTCATTGTGCCATCCATCGGTAATCCATAGGTGGCTGCTTGATTATCATGGGCAACCGCAAGTGTATTATGGGTGAACACCCATAATATATAGGTGGACACCTATAATATGTCGGTGAGAATCTAAAATGTGTTGGTAGATGGCCTTGTTATGCCTTTTAATAGTAATCTATAGGTGATCACCTACTTATCATAGGTGGTCATAGATATATCATAGGTGAATGCCCATAATATGTAGGTCGATGACTACAATATACTGATGGGCATCCACAATATGTAGGCATATGCCCATAACATACCAGCATCTATAATATGCTAGAAATTTCCATTGAACTATGATCATCCACCTATTTCCTTCACACCCATAGGTATCCATCGACATCATGCGAGTATCCATTGACAAGTTATGGATATCCACTAGTGGACATCTTGCGAGTGCCTACCTGGTGTCTTTAGGTTACACTACATAGAATCATTTTTATACTGATGTCCACTTAACTGTATATGGCAAACTCATCAAGATTGGATTTTGAGGTACTGATGAACTACACTTATATTAGGAAATTTGTATTCAAATGTAGGTGAACCTCTCCTCAAAATTAGCTTTGACCTCAAAAATTTAGGCAATTCTACCCTGCTAGCCTCTCCACAAAAATCACCAAATGCCAACTTTAAAAAATGTAAAATTCATATATTAATGAAGATTCACTACTAAAAAAAACTTGAATAGCTAGTGGAGGATTTTGCTGATCCAAGGGTTTCATAATAGAAAAATCACATTTTTGTGATAGGGTACCATTTTTAACACCTAAAACTTCATTATTTTTTATTTTGATGCCCTTCAGAAAAAACATAGTCTTGGGTGCCATTATTTCTATCCAAATCACTCAGATGGAGTCTCCATTCAACAAAATACATACCAGCTTCATTTTTGATGTGGGCTTCCATTGGGGTGCCCAAACTTCATCAAAAATATTTTTGGTCAAATATTCAACATTACAAACCTGTACATGACAAAATAGGTGCCATCCATCTTTAGTAACCAAGTCAAACATTTCTTCCTTTCTACCTAAATTTTTAAATATCAATATTTTTTAGTTATAAAAAAATACCTAATTACCTTCATTAAGTGAATGTTTTTCATTTGATTTGGACAAGTGGGAAAATAGAAGGATTGGTTAAGACATGGTATTATGACTGAGAGGTCACTGGTTTGATTTTGATTCCAACGAGTGGTTAGAAGTCTATGTCTACTCTCACCATAGGGATTTTTCTAAAGTTTTAGTGCAATTTTACTTAAATAGGTCTTATTTACGAGAAAGTAATAATGTAATAACTTTTGATCAATAGCTTGAAATTGAATGTCATCTTTTTCAAAAGTTCATATTTTTTATTTCTCATGTATTAGTCCTATTTTCATTATAAAACACATTAAAATATAAAGTGCCAAAATATGGAGGGTCAAGCATAATTTTAGGGGGGTTATTATTGGCCCTACATTCTCTCTTCTGTACACACTCAATTTTTGTAACTATTACCTGTGCCTATTTAGTGTCAATTACATAGATTGATATCACATTCTTAGACACATTATTAGCAAAAATTGACTTTTATTTGAGTGTGAATTATCACTTATGCATTAAGTATTCTCATTTAACTGGACTCATTTTTGACATAGTCTAAAGTCCATATCTAGCATGTGCATTATTACCCTAAGTTGTGATCATGTCGACTTCACTTGGTAGATACTAGATGAGAAAGGTTGTTTCTACACCAATGGTTCTTATTGGGAAGACTAATTATGCTTCATGGCATATGTACATGGAACATTCACTCAAGGAATGGTATCTTATTCCATTCTTATATGGATATATTCCTACTCCTATTGACTCATATCAATATGATGATTGGGAAAACTCTATGACTATGTTTATAGTCACTTATTGATATATGTTTCATGGGGTCTACACCACCATGTGGAGCACACAAAGTGTCCCTCACAATTTGGGTCACTCTTTAGAGTCTTTTTATAGATCCTAATTAGATTCGTATAACTCCTACTATTGTCTATTAGTCTTTTTACTCTCTCATGTTGTTTTTATTTCTTGTGATGACACATTCTAGGTGGATAGTGTTAATTTTTCTATTGAGCTACCATTGTAGTATGAGATTTTTCTATATCTTATATGTCTTATTATAGAGTCTACATTTGTTCCTATTTAGGATGATGCTCTTCTAGAGCCTTCATAGTCTAGCATTTTAGATGACTCTACTATTTCCAATATGAGTACACCTATTGAGAGCATCAAAAAATCATCTCTTCCTATGTATTTTTATTCTTTATTTTTTGATCCATGATCCACACTTCACATGGACATTCTTTCCACATATATTTCATATCATTATTTTGATTGGTTAACTTCATTGATATTATCTCTAGCTTTTATGCATGTTCTTTCCAAACTTGTCCCACAAATTCAATTTAGACCACATTTAGATATCTTTGTACTATTGCCTTCATCTTACATTATAAAATGGGTAAAATTTCGACACACTCATCGAGTTCTTCCTTTGTCAAAGGGAAGAAACATTTTTTGAAGCAAATAAATCTACTATAGTCTTTAGTCAGGGGATCTCATCATCATCCTTCATCATCTTGTGAGTTGTATTTGGAGTACTAGCCACTTCAACCTAATCTTCTAGGGGGTATTTTATTATCTTCTTCTTTTTTCTTTTTTTTTAAGGGGGGGGAATTTTTATCCCACTGGGTTTTCTCATTTTACTCCATTTTTGAGAGTTTCATTGTGCTTGGGTACCTAACAAGGCTTTATTGTTGGGACCCAATTCTTATAGCCACCTAAGCTATGCTTAATGGGGGGTGTTAGTGTAGGGTTTTCAACTCATATAGGTTTTACCTTCACTTGTATAATTCACCTAACTTAGGTGAATATTAGGTCATTTAAGGTTATTTATGAGGTCATTTAGTTACACACCCACATGTGTAAATTGTGGTCAAATGTGTTGGTATGGATGCCTTGTCATTCACCAACCAATGTTGACTTATTTCTAGCACGTGGGTTTACTATTCATTTATCACTGACCTATGTTCACACTACTAAATGTATGTGGCTTTATACCTCTCCTCAACCTATTTATAGGCATTCACTCATTTGTGTTGTGTGGCAGAGATCCATAGCTCTTGTGGTGTAACCTTTCGAGTCTTAAGTTATTTATGGATTAATAAGCTAATAGAGCTTTTTGTATGTTTTTGTTCCAGATAGACCATTAAGCCTAAAGTTTGGGTGCATGTTAATTAGTGATTTTAATCTTTTCTTCTTCTATTTTATTAATACATCTATTTTCAATATTTTTGTTGTTTGATTTCATTTAATAACAATGATGTGGTATCGTGCATGTGTTTAACTCATGCCTATCACAACCATTGCGTTAATTAATTTGGCAAACCTAGCTACAACTCTAATATATATAAAAATTAAAATCACTAAAAAATGGACATTTAATACATTAAACATAAAGTAGATGTACATTTCTCTCCAATGTGACCATGAAATTAATCTAGATACCATGAAAATTTTGGACCAAAGTATGAAATTAATCTAGGAACCATGAAATTAGTCCACACACCATGCAGCATGAAATTTTAGGGCCAGAGTATGCTATCCCATCTAAAACTATGAAATTGTAGATAAATACAGGCCTCAACCTAATATAAGATTTGGAAAACCACACTTTTGTAGTGTGGGTGACATGAATTACTTAGATATCTACTTAAAATTATAATACAATGCAGTCAACAACCTCCTCTATATATCCCATATTTTGTAGTACAAATTTGGTGTTTATATTTATAAATTAGGCACCGCTCAGTTAGGTTTTCTATGATATACATTAAAAAATATTTTTTTCATTTTTTGTATAGGCTTATGGATAACATATATATCTTGTGTATAGTTGTCTTCTATGATACAACCATAACATGTTTTAAATATGTGTATATTATTTATGGTTCAAGGAAGCAAGTGATAACCTTTAATTATACTATAATTTCTAACAATGGAAAATTGAATTGGTCATAAAATGTATCTCTCATTAATGCTATTAAGGCTTTTTTAGATGAGAATATACAAAATGTGGTTGTTGAAATCAATTATAAAATATTATGTAACCAAATGTTTAGAAGGATTTATGTAACAGATGAGAAGTTGACTGTACTTCATATCCAAGCAGTGGTACCTATGAGATAATTTCTTGATGTGAAGATGAAATATGTGCATGATGTTGGGGATGTGAGATTAATGATGAGGTGGGGTACACCAAGAAGTGGTGGTGTTTCATCTAGTGTTAATAATGGGGTCTTACCAGTTATGTAATTATAAGATGCTACGAATGAGACACATTTTCCACATGTAGAGTCAAAGTAGAATACAAATGATCAAAAACATAAATCATCATTTACACTAAAACCATGACATGTTTCTAGTGATGGAAAATCATATATTATGAGGTGCCAAACATGCAAATCTATTGTAGAGTATAATGGGACTTAGGAGGGCATACATGTTACTTTATGGAAACTTTTTTTTTATGGTAGTGCCCTTATATGTGTTATGTGTATCATATTATGGTATTCCATTAGGAGTAGGAAGGAAAAAAAAGTGTATGTAGAAATAATGAAATGAGGGATATCTCTTGTAGATAGTTATAATAATGTCAAATTATAATCAGTATTGTCAATGAGTTAAAGTATTTTTATGCATTTGAAAGTATATAGTTAACCAATTTAACACATGGTGTTAGGAGAGTTTTCTAATTTCACATCACTATGAGACATTTATATCCATATTTTGCACATCTCATAACCTTGAATACCTATAAAGTCAAAAGCTATATAGGAATGATCCATATACATGTAAAAGTCACTAACAATAATGAAATGAACCATAGTAAAGAAACACACTAATTATGTCCATTGTTATCAACATTGGACTTAGGAAATGTGGATGTGGTGTGAATTAATGTTGGGAAACTCATACGATGGATTGAAAAATTTGTCCACACTTTGATCTCTACCTCATATAGTTTCTTATGTCTTACGTTCCTATAATGATCTTCTTCTAAATTAATATCTATAACACTTGCAACAACTTCATACACACTCGATGATGTAATTCAGTCCTCAAGCCGCATTTGAGCATGTATTTTTTCTTTCCTTACATGTTCAATACAAATATTTATCTCCTTGTTCTAATTTGTCATAGATGATATGGTGGTATTCATCTATTTAATTCTTTTCTTTAGGTTGACCTCCATTTTGTGCATTCATATAACCATAGTCTAACGTAAAATATTTTAATTTTAACATGAAGTCCAACCACAACATGTTAATCAGAACATGAAATTCCACTTGCACACCCAATGCATTTATACTAAAAAATCATGCACAAATTTCCCTCCCAAATGGACCTTTTTGGGTCCCCCAAATGCCCTATTTTTTATCATTTATAATAGTTCACCTTCCCCGGGTGTTACCATCTATATTGATGATCTTCAACATGTCTCCTATTTACAGTTGCAAGGCAACAAATTTTTAATTTTTATTTGACTTTGAACTTTTCTTAATATTATCATGGTTGAACTTAAAAATGTTGATTTTTTGAAATGCTTCCTCCATTTTATGGGCAATTTATCTATAAAGGCACTTACCCCCAGTGTAATAAGTAACACCTATATTTTTTATTACATTTAATGTACAAATATTTGTCCATGCTAAAAAACTAAATCATTCATATTTTATCAAGGAGGAATTGATATTACATAATGCCAAAATATTATTCTTATTTAATATGCATTTCCCATACTTCAAAATCCACTACTCATGGTAGTATACGCTTGTGAAGTAAGATGTGAATATCTCATACATTGTGATGTTCTGAATGACATGAAGACTGATCATTTTTTAATCACTCCTCTTTTGGAAATTTTAAGGTGTTAAGAGTACACATCATTGTAAGTGTAGTATGTTCTATATTTCCACCTACATATCTATTGACATTTGTTTTGGTGCTATGTACTTTGTTATATTTTTCCACTTACTATAGTAAGTTGTATGTCATACATTTGTTCTAGTCATCACATGGGGTCAAATGTAATACTATATATGAAAAATAAGTATCTAAATGTGACACAAAACATATGAAATGAAGGGGATGTTATCAAGTTTATTGATTTTTATATGTATGAGTAATCATTAGATGAATATAATTAACAACGTCATTTAAAATCTCATATGTTGTTATCTCTTATAGTTCATTACTAATATGTGTAGTATGATCAAATAACACATGCATGTGTCAGTTGTCGTATAATGTAAAGGAAGGAATGTTTATATCAAATGCATGTTATCCAATCATGAGAACAAAATCATAATGTAGTATGGTCAATTAATTATTGATGAAGTTTATTTGCATTATGCCTACTACCTTGCATCAATATATGGGCTCAACATATGTTTATATTTTAAATGTGCAAGATTTATTTTCAGGGAGGTTGATTCTAAAGATGTTATCATCGAGATGAAAGGGGAAAGGGGTGTTTTAGGTGGTGTCCTTAGTAAACTACATAATGCCACATATTTCATGTATAGTTGTTGTTAGGATATTCACATCTATTGTGAAAATGTATCTCTTGAGCAAGTAACATCATGTGAGGAATAAAATGAAATAACCAAAATCAATATAGTTGCATCAGTCATGCCTTCTTTAGAATACCTACCCACATAAGAATTTTTTACCACTATGACCAATTGTTAGCATACTTATTTCTATAATGTAAGCAAAAAAATTTAATAATGACCCTCAGGGGAGGAAGAAAGTACAGTAAGAGAAGTGATTATGGATGTGTTGGCCATGCCTGCTTGAGATGATGTGCCTACATAAGATCTTTTTGATAATGTCTCTCATTTTGGTGTGTGACTTCATCACCGATGTGCACCTATTTTAATTTATTTGTTTTATAGTGATCATGTTTTTTACTTTAGTATTATTCTGCATTCTCTTTGGTGAAAAACTATAAAGTTTATTGAAAGTCATTAACCATATGTACAAAATATATGCTATATAACTCTAAAAAGGTAATAAACTTTATTTTGACTATGTAATGATGTCTATCTATTATTTGGATGATCATCTCATTATCATGTGCCTATGTAGTGATGACTACATGTGGTGATGATATGTATGTAACTATCATGGGATGCATTCAAATTTCATAACAATGTCTACATGTGATGTGAATTTTGGTCTCTTCACATTATGCATATATTGGTTGTTCATGATTAAGGTGTATTGAATGTGTAGATATTATGTAAACTTGTTTAAACAAAAAAAATGACCAAAGTTATTGTGTATGTTACCTACTCATTGTCATTCATACATTTAATATTACACATGTAGGTATATTTTGAATCTTCTAACTACATTCTGTATGCAATGGGAAATGCAACAGACTTATAAATCAATCCTAGCTTATAAAATATAAATCCTACTTACACTTATGATTGTTGTAATTTTAGATAGGGAAAATGACCAAGATGGATTTGATAGACCTAAACAAGGGATCTCTTACTGTGATAATATCACTGAGGAGGATTATAAATCCTCCAACCAAACAAAACTATGCAATAACCCTAGCTAGGTCATATGTTTTTGTATTCTAAAGTATTAATAAGTAAAGCAAATATAATCTAGTGCTCACCAAAGATTGTAGCATAAAGTGGGGGTAATAAACATGAAAATTAAACATGCATAGAAGACATATACTCATGTCAATGTATATGAAATCATAATGTATGGGGAAGAAGTACAAATGCATATCTATCCACTCTTACAAAGGAGGAACAAAGTTAGGAATACTTACCTTTAAAGATGAACCTATTGAGCCTCAATCTCTCCCTTGGCCAAGGTGATTTGCAAGAGGTTATTTTGGTATGTAAGGATGACAAGGATAAATCATCTTTAGGACACATAACCTATCAATGCATCTAAAATAATTCTCCACAAGATAAGATCCATATCTCCAAAGAAAGTATGAAACCCTAAACTTCTTCCTCAAGTAGAATGATGGATAAATAGATGCATAATCTATATATTTTGTTCTTCTCTTCTCTCTAAGAATGTAAAAATGTATGTGTTTATATAGGTAGATCTAACCCTAATCCTTTCCAAAATTCTAGGTTGATAAGGTTGACATAATCAACTTAATATCATTAATTGATAATGCAAATATCAATTAGAATACTAGGTCGATACAATCGAATCTATAGTGTAAAATGTCAAAAGGGGGTTTTAGGTTAGGGAAGGGCTAATGAAGGCATAAAATGACTAGAGGAAGTGTAAAAGAGGAGGAAAATCTTAGGGGAATTATTTTAAGATATGGGTGTGTAGATATCAAGTGGTAATAAGGGACAATAATCCTATCAAGCACCAATGTTCTACCCACCACTTTCCGAATGCACCCCTTAAGGCATGCACTCAGAGAGATTGAGAATCGATAGGCTAATGCAAGATAAAAAGCATCAATAACTAATCAATTTTGAAAATATTATATGTATACACATTCTACTCTCTTCTCTATCAAGCTAAGATTATTTATCTTAGATTTCACAAATAGATTAATAATAAACATTTGACTTCTTCACTCGAGGTGCCACCTTAAAAATGTAAGTTTTTCATTTCAAAAGGGGAAATATGTATTTAATTTCATATGAGTCACATTCACAGAGACTTATATAAACTAGTAAATGGGGTTGATATCAAATTAAATAATCCCTCCATTGCTTTACACTATCCTCATAGTTTTAAATTTCTATACTTTGCATATTTAAAAAAAAAGTAGTATATTTTATAAAAATTGGAGAAACATGTTTTGACCTTATAATGGGTGCAATTCATATATCCTTATCTAGTACTTGATTCCACTAATGAGTTCTATGTTTTATTTACATTATATATCTCTAACATGTGTTCAAATCTTTCATACCCTCATATGGGTGGTTTTATTTTTGTAGTCTTCTAGGAGGTGTCATTTTATTCATCATTCATGTACATCACCATATCTTTTCTTTCCATATATATAGTTTTTCTACCTCCACTATTGAGCTGACAATGGTCAATACATTTTTGGTCTCCTCTATAATAGTTACTTGAACATTTAAAAAAGGAGATAACATAAACATTCAAATTTATCACATAATTGAGTAACTACAAAATAATTAGATAATTATGTTAAAAAATGGGATATTCCAATTTGACCTCAAAATGGGTAAAATAACCATATCCTTCTACTCTATTTAATTCCACTAATGTGCACACTATTCTTTTTTAACTATACTACTGTGACACACATTAGTTCATTCTCAATACCCTACTATGGGTGGTTCCTTGTTCGTAGTCTTGAGCTTATTGCCATTTCATTCTTAATTTGTGTATACTTTCATAGTTATTTTCTACATCTATGCTATTGGTATATGTCAAACATCAAGATGACGTTAGTTGATAATTTCTTGCTCTCCTCTCTACCAGCTGACACACTTAATCAATCATACATTTTAGTAAAGAGAGTCCATAAACTTTAAAAATATTCACACAATGGAGTAGCTACAAAATAATTTGAGGTATTCATAAAAAGGGTGAAAATATGACTTAACCTCAAAATGGGTATAATTGCCATAGCCTTATATTTAATTTAATTCTACTAGCATGCAGACTATTCTATTCAAACTATAAATTACATGACCATATATAGTACCCTACTATGGGTGGTTCCTTTTCTATAATATTGATCATGTTGTGGTTGAATTTTTCATTATTGTATGCCTCCATAACCATTCTTTATATCTATGCAGGTGGTATATGTCAAACATCGAGTCGATGCTAGTCGATAGTTTCATACTCTTCTTTCTACTAGTGAACACACTTAATAAATTGTAAATTTTAATAAATAGAGTCCATAAAAATTACACATATTAATAAAATAAATTGGATACAAAATAATTTTATGTATTCTTAAAAATGGGTAAATCTAACTTGACCTCAAAATGGGTACAAGTGCCATAGCCTTATATTCAATTCCATTCCACTAACATGCAAACTATTCTATTCAGACTATACTATAGTAAGTTACATTACCATCTGTAATACCCTACTATGGTTGGCTCATTGTCTGTAGTTTTGAAGACTATACTGAAGTAAGTTACATTACCATCTGTAATACCCTACTATGGTTGGTTCCTTGTCTATAGTTTTGAGTGTGTTGTGATTGCATTATTCATTTGTGTACATCTCCACAACCATTTCTACATGTATGCAAGTGGTATACATCAAACATTCAGCTAATGTTATTTGATAGTTTTATGATCTTCTCTCTACTAATGAACACAATCAATCATACATTTTAGTAAAGAGAATCCATAAACATTCTACATATTCATGCAATTGATTAGCTAAAAAAATTTGATGTATTATTAGAGGGGGGAAATCTAACTTGACCTCAAAATGGGTAAAATCATGATATCCTTATAGTTAGTTTAATTTCACTAACATGCAAACTATTTTATTCAGACTATATTGATCAACAACTGTTCACTACATCTATGTAGTTCCTATACCTCTAACATTGAGCTGACGATGGTTAATACTATGCATTATGGGTGTAATTATCATAAATATAAATTGTGCCTTCCTTGAAAGTACATTTTTTTGAATTTTAATGTGCATTACATATTTTATTTATCATACCCAACACAAGTTCGATGGAATGTAACATAGATGACAAAGTCTTTAAATGAGAGATGTGATAATTGATGTTGTGTTTATATTATCATGTCTCTTCATCTTTTGTTTATCTTACAAAGAATTTCATGGATTAATATATGTTATTTCAATGATCTTTTGCTTGACTTTTGCTTATGTAATGATGACTTAATATTGTAATGTTGTTTTTGTGAATAACTGAGATACATTGTAATTTTTTTACCAATGATTACATGTTACATTGAGAATCACATATTTTATACCTTGAACATATTTCAATGTGTGAAAATGTAGTGTATAAAATTTAGTATAGTTGTTTTATGTATGTTGTAAAATGGTTAAATGAAACATTATCCTTCTATGCAAGAACATATAGAAAAAATAAGAACAAATTATGTATCTTCCTTTATAGAAGCCAATATTAGGTATATTTGATTTCAGTTGTCTCAAGTGGGAGAATTTTTGATGTCAGTGAAGATAATTTATGGGTTACATGGGTTGATGGCAATAGGGTTGATGAATTCATGAAAGGAGAATCAAGAAAGAAGTTGTTCCCTACACATTTTCATGTTTCACACCATAAGAAAACCTCACCTATTCCTAACAAGCATAGTAATATCAATGCCATAATCAAATATGTTATTTAAGCGACCTCCCATTTTTAAGACATGGTGGGTTTTAATGGATATATTCATATATTCCATTCATATTTAATTTTTATATGGGTTTTTCAATTTCCATGATGTTTTATATGTATGATAAATCCATACAAATACTAATGTTCATATGGCCCTAAAGATTTTTGGGAAATTGATGCCATGACAAAAGATAATTTTACTACACAAGGTAGGAAAGGATAGCCGATTCAGCCAAAAAGATATAAGGTATGGGTATCAAAGTAATTTTAGCACACATCATATGGTCACTAGCCCTGATCATGTGTTGGTCACATACAATCAAGTAGAATACACCGACACAGATTATAAACATTACCACAACCAACAACATGAGTAGTTAAAAGGTAAGAAATAATTTTACACTCATTACATCAGCTTATAATTAAATGAATGGGTTCACAAGTTATTATTATTAGGGGTGTTTGTTGATGATATCCATATTAAACATCATGAGATGGTGCATGATAAAATTGTATTATTTTAGTTTGAAATAAAGTGAGATGATTTCTTAAACAAGGATGACATATAAAATAAAGAACACTAGATCAAAGAGGAAAAATATGTCTATAGTCCTGATGATACAGAAAGCATCCAAGAGTGGACAATATCAAATCCTAACAAGTGGTTTATATACCATGGATACAATGGGGGAGAGATTGATGGAGATGGGAAAATCCCCTTCGTACTGGGAATCCAACTCCTTTAATAGTTGGAATGGTTATTAATATTTGGGAAGCATGTCACCTTGGTGATGGATTCAACATTTGGCATGAATGACATGGTGTGTTCTAAATGTTCATAATAGAAGTTGACATTGTAGAGAATTTGTAATGTGCAAGCTAATTTTGCTTCTCTTCTTTTATGCAGTTATAGTTGTATATGTTGTTAGTGTTTTATTCAAAACATGAATGTGTGTCCATTATGTGGGTCATTATGTAAAAGTCATGTACTATTAACATCATCTAGTGGATGTGAATTCTTCTATAGATAGTGAATTTGAATAACATTGAATGGACAATTAGTGCCTTCATGGTAGATGATGTTGGTATAGAGATAAAAGCTATCAAGAGCATTTATATATTATGTTCATGCATAATGATGTTCAGATTTATATCATAAACATAAAATAGTACCACCATATATAGTGAAGTCTGATAAAATTCTTGGGCCATCTAGGGAAACTTTTAATTATGATATTCACTTATGCAGTCGGCATGTTCAACATGCATGGATAAAAAATTTGATAGCAAAGGTGAGAGATGATGAGGTGAGACACATAATGTTTAATGATTTTGGGTTCATAATGCATGCCTACTCCAATGAGTGCATGGCTAATAGGGAGTCAGAAATGTTTATAGATAGGTATCGATCCACTTAGGCTAACTTTGTCAAATATTGGGAGCAATGTTGGTTAAAATCTGGTTAAGATGTTTTCATACACTTTCATATACTAGGAAATAAATAAATATATCCATAAAAATATTACCATTCACATTTGAAAAGTTTTTTCTTGATCACAATATAGACTTTAGCACAATGGAGCATGGATTAGCTGGTCTCCCAGCTTACAACAACAATTTACATATATTACTGGTGGCTATAGATTTGAAAATATGGTAGCTTCCATAAGAATTTCATAGTATAAAGACTTAAAATCTTTCATGGGTGAGGGATTTGGAGATCCCAAACTATCATGCCACCTTTGATAGTGATGATCCTTATATATCAAGGGTATAGAGTACAAAACATGAGTCATTTCATTATCATGTCTATACTTTTAAACCATCAATGTCCATGTGTAGTTGCCCATTTTTATTCTAAGGCTACACATGTAAACATGTGATAAAGGTGGACTAGATGTGAAGGAGGAGAGGATATGTAGTTGTTGAGGCAACATGGGATGGTGCTATGAAGTACATCAACAATAATGACATAGTTTATAATGTAAGGTGGCCTCCAACTTGTAATTTTTATCTTAATAAGTTTTAGTTGAATGTTAATAATGTAAAAAATATTTGTTTTGAAAGCCATAACATAATAATTGTAATTAAAAATGAGGTGTAAGAGGGTGAGGATGTTGACCAATTGAACACTAAAATATAAGGTATATTGGGTTTGGATATGTGGGACTCAAATCCCATAGTCAAAGAGGTGATGGTAAATTGGGCAAATGACAACTAAAACCAATCAAGCAACCCTCAAAATGTAATACACATATATACCCATACTCATATGTTCTAGTATTTTATCAGTGGTATGAAGGTTTCTCAATGTTATATAATCATCATATAGATAATATAGATAAATAATATAATTTATCTCTTTATGGCTTCCATGTGAACACCAACAAGTGAATCAAGACATAGTCAGTTATATCTTTTTTTTTTTAGAGTTTCTTTCATCCTACTCATACTTGGATTAGTACACAAACACATGCTACCATCTTCCCTAAAATTTTGAGTAATTTTTACTGGTGTAAAATGAAGTTTGAGGTAACTCTAAAAAGAATTATAAGACTCATTATAAATCATCTATGCTCTCCTTGATGAAATTCTTACACTTTTTCAACACTATCCCAAGATACATGACTATTACCCTTGATTATCTTCTTAGTTTTAACCTTGAATAACATGATGTAAATAATGTCTTCTTCACTTCAATTTTCTCTAAAAATTCTTCAACTTTAATAATGAATATCACTTGAAATTTGGAAATAGACAAATTTCAACAAAAGACTCCTTTCTCTCTTGACTTAAACAACTTACAATTCCCTTGAAAGACTCATTATATTAATACAAACTTACAATTGTCTTAAAACTAGTCCAAAATACTAGTTTGAAACACAAAATGATCAAGACATATCTAACACACTCTATAAACAATTGACACTATCAACTTATTTGATTTGATTTTCTTTCTGTTAATAAGTATACCACTTGGAAGAAAGACCTTGAAGTTAGCCTTGATCTCTTCACTCTTTCTAACTCAAATAGTCTATGAATGACTAAATGTAATGATATGACTTATAGGATTTGTTTTGAATGAGATCAAACAACAACTAAACCATTGAATAATAAAAAGACCCAATTCTATCCTAACCTGCTTTTAGGACTATGTGTAGAATTATTTAATCTTAAGAAGGATGTTTATCTTTACAATCTCCTAAGTCGTTCCTTGAATGATCTCCTTGAGTTGTTATATATATTTTGTAATAAGGAAAAACCAATCAACATATTGGTTTCTCAAAGAGATGATCTCAAAATTAATTCTACTCTTCTAGACCTATGTAGGCCTAATTTTTCCTACCTAATGGGTTTTGATTCATTAAAGAAAACACATGGTTTGAATGTGATATCAATAAATAGATCATAATCTATAAATACCTTAATTAGATGTTTGCTAAATATCCCTCTTTACTTGATTACCTTTTGAACTATCATAAGAAGACATTTATCATCTATTGGCCTTGAAATACCAAATATCTTACTCTTTAGGACACTCTCACTAATCTTAAATAGGGTATTCACTCTCAAAACAATAATATTTTATTGAATATGACCTTTTTTCAATCCTTTTAGCACTTGATGCAGGTACATCAAAGGAAACATGTAAATGAATTCTTGTTTACAGTCATAGTAGGTCTATTAGGTCTTTATAAGCCCTTATTAAGGCATTAGACGTGTGTTTAAATTCTCTTGGATTATTTAGAGAGTTTGTTTCTAAAAATACCAAATTTGAATTTTCAAATGTCTTTATTGTAAAAATATGAATATTTATATGCAAATATGGGTCATGTTGAGTTGCAATGTATTACAAGAGGTCTTAATACATGTCTAGGGTGTTTTCCCATGTCTATGTAGTTAAATACTATCTAAAATCTAAATACATTCAAGTATAATGAAGAATAAAGTAAATAAGGTCATTTTCCCAAGTTAGTATAGGGTTATTGAGAAACCCTAGAATAGGGTTTTGAGGAAAAAAGGTCCATAACTTTAGTCTTTATGGATGAAATTGTCTAAAATTTTGGTTGAATATAATAGAAAGTGTTTATAAACTATTTCAAGTGATTTTAGGTTAAAAGAATCATTGTGGAAAGAGTAATAATTGATTGAGTATTATGTCTTCTGTAGATGCATGTTGAGAGGGTTTGAAAAGAATAAAATTTGATTATTTACATGTATTGTTTAGGTAAAAAACCCTTGGATTTTTTTTGGCATTGTGTACTAATTAGGAGATGCCTTAAAAAGTGAATCAAGTCCTTTATTCATTTGAAATAAGTCTAATCATGTTCAAGAAGGAAGACAATCTTAGATAGGGTCAAGAAGTCAAAAAGTGGGTTTTAGTGTTATAATAGTCTAAATCACCCAAAAAAATGGTGTACATGGTATAGATATTTTATACATGATTAAATAGTTTTACAGTCAAAACATGGTTTGATAACATGAATTATAAAGTATGATCTAGATAAACCTAGTAGATTAGGCCTAGACGAGTTTTGATGTCAAAAGAGTGATCTCTTGAACACTAAGAGACTAGTCCCTAAAAATTTTAGTATTTTAGATAAAATTATGTTATTCACATGAATCAAGTGATCTCTTATATGAATAAAGAGTGAAACAAGATTTTTTTAGATGGTGTGTTAAGAACTTGTATTTTTAGACATTTACAATCCTTAAGAGAGACAAAACTATTATTGAGTTCTCTCAAGAAACTAATAAGGATTGATTTATAGTCATCATAATAATAATTTATATCCAATAAAATAATATAAGAGTCATATGAGAGAGAGTATCAAATTATAATACCCTTTTTTATCAAAATAAGCCTACACATAGTCCTAAAATAGGGTTAAGATAGAATTGATCCTTCTTGATCATTTTGTGTTTTCACTTTGAGTCTTTTGTAGAACTTATGAATTACTTCAGTTAAGATAAAAAGAGAGTGTTTCTTAAAAATATATGGGTCAGATTAAAATTCAATCCTACTATAGTTTCAAACTTCAAGACAATACTTCAAAAAGAAGATTGAAACAAGAAATTGATCAAGAGGCATCAACACACATATATACATTATTACTTCTTGGAACAAAATACCATGAGGTTATTTTCTAAGCTATTGGACATTTTTTTATCATGAGTAAATTCCATATTACACTCAATTACAACTTAGCTCATAAATAGGCCTATAGGTCTCATTTTATTTAATAAGGATTATAATCTTTTAATGATCTGAAGTAGTGTTCTCACTTTCAAAACTATGGTCTATTTTTGGGCAAGTCCTTTGTGAATTCTTAACACACTTAACTACACAATTTTAACTTCCTTGGATAATGTTATGAGGGTGCACTAATGACCTATTCAAACCTTCTTTATTTTATGAATAAACTCATCAATAAAACCCATGTGATAATAATTTATTCTTTATAGGCTTAAATAGACCTAATTTTGCTTCACTAGGATAACAACCATATTTAAGGTGGAAATTATTGTATTAGTCTCTCTTGACTAATTTGAATTGATAAACATAAAAATATACACCTTATACAAGGTGAAACACTCTGACTTCCAAGTCAATTAGACTTAAAGCCTCTTCTCTACCTTTTGACAATGAGCACCTATAGTAACTTTAGGTGCAATACTCTATTATTGAATGTTTAAAGGGTGATTAGACAAAAAAATAATTGTAATGAAATTAGATACTATTAATGGGTCCTTCTAGATATTAAACTAGATCAAAATACCACTTAGGTCACCAATAATTAAGAATAGTTGGCTTAAGCTTGGGTTGCTACAGTACCCTATACAAGACTATTTGCTCTTAAAATTACATCATTAATCTTAACTCTTCACCATGGTTCATTAATTATCTTTTGTAAATAAATATATCATGCATTAAGATTGAAACCAATATTTGTATTGGTTTCTTGATTGTTTGATCATAATATTAAGGTCACTCTTTTTTTAACTTTCACGGACCTATTCTACCTTCCTCAAAGACCTTGCCTTATTTGATCACCAATGACTTGTATCATATTACAAACATGTTCACAATGAACATCAATAATTAAAAAACATTTATCAATAATTTTGATTCAAAAAACAAAGTAAAATACTCATATTTCCTCTTGAATGGTTTTCTTGTGACTACTTACAAAAAACATTATCACAGTCAACTATTTCTCCTTGCACACTATCACATTCAACAAACTAATGCCTAGAATAGTTTTTAAATACTTTATAAACATTACTCACAATTTACAATGATTTTATCAGGTCAAATTTTAAATGTGAGTCTTTTTGTTTCAACAACCTTATTATAGGGTTTGCATGGTCTATATAGGACCAAAGAGATCTAATGTGATTGTTTATAACAACCTTGACTATTCTCATCAATCTAATACTTTAAACACAATCCTAATAACTTCCCTCAACTTCTCCAATTTCACAATCAACCTCATGTAAACTTTCATACATATATCAATGACTACAATGGCCCCAAATGTATAAAAATAGGGTCTTTTTGAAGGTTTTGAGTAAAAAGGCTTAAAGCCAAGTATTATTAAATCACTCTAAATTTAACTAAAACTCTTTATAAATGATTGAATAATTATATTACAATCATTAAAACAATAGTATACCTTTATTTGAGAAAACTATCAACAAAACTATATTTTAAGTCTTAATATTCAACTACTCTTACCATTGTTGCATAATAAGATTAGAAAAAACTACAAAATAAAATGTATTCAAATATAACATTGCAAGGTATATGACGTAAATATTGTTATACCATGAAAAATAATTTTCCATTTATTGTAAGCACTTGCATTATTTTTTGAATATATTTATTGTAAGCACTTGCATTATTTTCTGAATATATTTATTGCAAGCACTGATAAAACTAAAATATCTTTAGCTAAAAGTATTCAAACACCTTTAAAACATAAAATTCATATTGTTTCATATCTCTACAAAGTTTCATGGATTTTTCATGGTTAATTTTGAATATATGTACTTCTCATAACTGCTATTTTTTGAAAATAATCACTAATTTTTTTTTTTTAATTGTATGGAAAGTGTGTCTGTAGAGTGCCAAAAAAATTGGGAATATTTATAGAAATCAGAGAATGATTATATAAGCAAATATAGAAGAAGACGTCAGTATTAGATGAACTAATTTTGGCACAAGATCTGATGAGCTAAAACTCGTATATGATGTCTAATGTCATTAATTAGAGGGGGCTAAGATACATTACAAATTTCATCTAGCTCAATGCTTTGAGATGGTGTAATGTTCTTTTGCATCATAATAGAACATTTCTTTTGTACCACATTCTTATGGTTAGTTATAAATTTTGGACATTGATACAAAGGCATGGATTTGACTTCTTCATGTAGTGTTTTGTTGAATGGTTAGAGTTATTTAGTTTTATGATATGTTTAGAATACTCTTGGCACCATCCTAACATACGTAGGACCATTATTGGAGAAATACTTGCCAATGAAGGTATCAAATGATCCTAATGGGTATGTACACCTAGATTATTATTATTTTCTTCATTAGTGTAAATCTTCCATTCATAGTGCATTACAATCTTTTTAGTGTTAAAAATAACCATCTTGAGGTAGGGAGACTTTATTTAGCACAACCATTTACAACATTGTTGAAGAGGTACATAATTTCCCATGCCATGAATTTTTTAATCTCCTAAACACGCTGAATAATTTTATGAACATAACTTTTTTACTTCTTCATGCTCATTTAAGGCATTGACATTGATGGAGATTACTATCCATCAGGGGATAGTGTCAATTTAGACAATGAATAGTGGAATTATTGTTTGGTGAAAAGAAATATCAAAAGATTGAGCATGTTGTTGAAGTGTTTAAACTAATTACATTTAATTTGATATTTATGAAGATGATAAATATTAAAATGATTATGATTATGTCACTAATTTATATAATGAATATTCACTCTTTATTGATTTATTTAAAAATATGTAATTTGGACATCATAACACTCACTCTTTATTGATGACTTCATTGGTGTTTATGATCCATTTTATGATTTTTTGCACATTTGAGTTGCTATATATAATGAATTGGAATCATATTTTTGTGATAGTTTGGTGTTCATGTATTTTATATAATGAGTATTCACTCTTTATTGATGATTTCATTGGTGTTTATGATCTAATTTCTCATTTATTACATGTGTGAGTTATTATAGCTAATGAATTAGAATCATATTTTTGTGATAGTTTAGTGTTCATGTAAGTTGTAAGATTCAAGTTAAATGCCTTGGATTTTATCATCCACTAACCTTATTTGAGGGTCAATTATCAATCACTCTTATTTAAGGTCTGAAAATTATTCATACTTGTAACTAGGTTTGTCAATACTTCCTTTGTAGTCTATATTAACCCTTTATTTGAATATTATCCCTTGATATTGGTCTTACAAGGCTAATGAGATCATACTCTATATGAAAAGGGTTTTCTTTATGGTCCTGCTCCTCTCAACTCTTTCAATGACCGACCCTTTTTATACTCACCATGGATGAACACAAGGTTTGATGAATTTACATATTAAGTCTCGATACTCAATCTGAGAATCACATACCTATTCAAGAACATATTAAAGATACCACCATGTTTAATAACTTATTTATTATTATGATAAAGTGTGTACCACATTACTAATGTCCCTTTATGCATACTTCCTTTTAAAGACCCCTTTTACCAATTTTATATCAATCAACAAATTGTACTTTCCTTTAGGTCTTGTACCCAAGTCTATGAGTAATAGATGAAAGTATCATAATCAATAAGTGCACGAATATTTTTATCAAGATATTTTAACCCTTCTCATACCTTAGTTTTATTGGATCACTTTTTTAGGCTTTAGACCTCCATTTAAACCTTTAAACCTTAATGGCTTTGTGTTCCTATACCACTATTACAACATAGTCCTTAGTATTAAGTTAATTTGAATATTTATTAGCTTGAAATATTTACAAACTCACTTGAATTATGTTCCTCCAACTTCACATAATATTTCATAGGATATGAAGAGTTATAGATAGGATATTCATCTTAAAACCTTTTAAGATTTTGTTCATTCGTACACACACATAGACTGAGTTACAAAGTCATCAATATCTCACTAATGACATTGTCTTAGGTCTTCAAATATTATTAGTATTATTTTTAATAGTCTTTAAAATTTTAATATTCTATTTATATTAACAAGAAGCCAATCTTTATTTCATTGGTTTCATAAAAGCGTGATCTAAGCACAATTATGTCTTCTTAGGTCTACCCATGCCTATTCTGACCTCCTTAAAGAAACTTACCTCAAATTAAACACTAATAAATTGGATTACCTTGATAAAATGTTTTATAATGACTATTTAATAACACTAACCTTTCCCCTGATGTTACGTCTAATAACAATGCAAACCCAATCAATCTTATTTGTCACTATCCTTTTTGGTGGACACCTACAATAGAACAATACATAGTCCTCTATATAGGTACTTACATGATATTAAAACTCATAAATATGTTTGAATCATGTTAACAATTGCTTAATACAACTATATAATAAGTTCCAATGACTTTAAATGGATGGCATTAAAGGTAGAGGTTTTTTCTCCTAAACCCTAGACATAGTTGTATATAGAGACTGAGACAACCAAAATTATTGAATTTAACTCGTAAGGATTTTCATGGGGTTTTAATAGTTGGATAAAATCTCTTACATATCCATATAACTTATTTACAAACTAAAGGTTTTAGTAAGTTCCAAAATGCTATAAACAATTTCTTAAACATGACTGTCATAGATTATTACCAAAAACACAAACCTAAGAGGTCAAAAATGTAATTTTCATAGATTTTATTTAATTTTTTGGACTTTTAATATTTTTATTATCTTGTATAAATTAACTTACTACTATTTCACACAACCTTCAAGTCTCTTACATCTAATAACTCACATAGAAATACATCTATTTATCAGATTGTTCTTGGTAAATCATGTTGGTAGACCTTAATAGACTTGAATGGAAAACTAAAGCATATAATAAATAAATAATAGATTAAAAAAATGTATGTTAAATATATTTAAAACCAATAGGTATTGTCAAATAAAACATTTTTTAGTCAATTCATATGTAACAATTTACAAACAAACCTTTGCAACTCCATAACAATCCCCAAGAGATCTCTTTTGTAGACCTATCTAGACCTTCCTAAGGTATTATTTATACCTATTACCTTTTTATATATTCCTATATTTACTCCTAATTTATGTAATTATGTTTATCTTAGCATAAAATATTCTTATCTTAGTTTGTTTATTCATCCTTATTTGTAATTATCTAATAATCTTGTAATAACATACTATTTTTTAACTTTATAACATATATCTTTCTAGTGAGATCCATTGATGAAATTATATAATCAATAAGGTGAAATTTATTTAAATCAAGTTAATAAATCCTTAGGATCATACCAATTCTCTAAATTTTTCACATAACTTGTTTAATACAGAAAATTGAATAAAAATCAAACACCATGTTTGATATATAAGGCACCATGTTGGACATACAAACATAAAATATAATAAAATCCAAAATTTTCAACCCAAAAAATAGTAATAAAATATGGGCCACCATGTTACACATAGAATATAGTGAATATAAATAAAGCATACAATACATACCAATGTGTGCAACAAAGAGATAACATATGTAGTGGGCAGATAAAAAGATGCAAGTTATATTATGCACCTCTATTTATAGGGATTCCATGTGAATACAACCTTAATTTAGTAATATTTTCATATTAAAAAAACTCACAAATAAAAATTGAATGTTTCAAATGGTTTGTAACTATTATGAGAACCATATAGAGTATAATGGTCACAAATGTTAATACACATAACTATTTGGTATTATTTTTATCTTTAATATCAGGGTTACTACCAGTCACCCTATGAATTTGAGAAAACAACATCTCATATATTTATTTCAAAATCTTTAGATATTTTACATATATGTAAATCATTCCTTTATGTTTTATTTGCATGGTCTTAGCAATCATATCCCTAAAGTCACAACCACTCTACTCTTCTTAACAACCATGGTTTGTAAATTTTGAATGCTTCTCCTTTCATTTAAAGATGCTCGGTCAACAACTAGTTTTTTATGATCAAATATCTATTTTCTAGAAATGTCAGTGATATATTCAAACCAATATGACATTTGGGTGACAAGGAACCATCACATATCAACCTTGAAATAAATTCATCTAATTTGTCTAAAAATTAGGGGCATGTATTTTGACCTTTACTTCTTTGAAGCTTTACAAATATATATAACTTAGTCAAAATAGAGATTAAGTTAAAATATGCAACCAAGGCAAGAGTAAAAATATATATAGATGAAAACAACATGAAATATACTTGTTAGTTTATGAACATTCTTAAAACATTGAATGTTTTGTAATTAATCATAATGTTAGGAACTAATCTTATAAGTTAAAATAGAGTAGGCTATTCATAATGTATGAACATCAAGAACCAAGACATAAATTTAGGAAACTTCACCTTTAACATGCATGTTATGACCATTCAAGGTGTTGCATTCCTCAAAATTCATCTTCCTCTTCCTCGAACCATGGTTTTTAGTAATTTTTTTGAGGGTAGTTTATGATGCATAAAAAATTAAATACATGAAATGAGAAAAGTGCTTGGGTAAGGTGAAACTCATGATAAAATTGATATATTCATTACATCCCACCATGGTTACTTCAAAACATACATTAAGTTAATATAAACATTTTCACTTAAATAATAAATTTTTCAATTCAATGTAAAAATTAGGTGAACATGAAACATGACCTATGAACATGAAGTACACATCATACATATAAACATGATCATATGAAAAAATATGAATAGCAGTGCAACAATTATCCATGCACCATAATGAAAAACATCACTAAAAGTAATAATAAACAACAAAACAATACTAAAACTATTCATTGACAGAACATTTATTTCCCAACACAATCCATGAACCAAAAAATTGTATAGAAACATCATGTCCCTATAATAATCTTAATTTCATGTCACATCATGCATATCACACAAATATGTATGTATAAATAATCATGTCTAGGGAAATTTCAATATCCATGATCATGACATAGACATGAAACGTATTCTAAACAAGGTACAAATGGAAGTCAACTCACAACAAATGTAAGTATATGCATATGTCACCCTCCCCTGAAAACACTTGCATTTGAATGTATCATTGTTAAAAACTTTAGTGGGTATAAACAATTAGATAGAAAGGAAAACATTAAAATCTCTAGATTGCTTAATAAGTTTAGAGAACATACCTCAAAAAACATGCCCATGATGCCTTAGATGGCATCACACCATGTCCATCCAATTCCAACATTAAATTACAATAAAAATCAAAATCAAAATCTATAATGATGGGGTTCCATGAAACAACAAATGAATGAACAAAAGGGCATGTAAGAGTTGTTGACTATGATATCTTCCTAATAATTTATAACATCATCACTAGATAGAACATCCACCATAGAGTATACTTCTTCATTCATGGCCTTCCTCTACACATGATCAATAAATAATATCAAATCAACATTGGTAGAAATTAGAGGTATAGTAAAAAAATTTGTGGACATAGTCATTGAATTTACTTAAGCAAATAATCTCTTCATGATTAATTTCTTTTGAGGGTTTTACTAATAAATCATTTTACATTTCTATTTTAGAAACACTCTCAAAGGAACACGATCATCATCAATGCAAATGATATATAGGGTATATCTTTGTAATCTAGGTGGCAAGTGACTAACAAATATGCAAGTCAAATTTGAAAAACACATAAATGAATTTTATTTTTGCTTAATGGAAAGTGATCAAAAAATTGCATCTTACCTAGAGTCCACAGTTTCATGTACATCACCCTTCCTCTACCCATTATCTCTCTTTCTTCACTTGTCATTATAGTTTCTCCACCACATGCAAGATTCCTTACTCTATTCCTAATTTTCTATGAAATCATATGCAAAAATCGCATCATTGATATCCTTCAAGGAAATCTCACTAAGATTAACCATGATGAATATTGTATTCATATAAAATGAAAAAAATGGTAACTTGAGCATGGCTAATGACACCCAACCCATAGGTCCCTCTTGCTTGCTCTCATGACCCTCATAATCTTGTTTTCACTGATTCCCAGTCATCTATAACCTTCCAAACTTGATCCCAACTGAGCAAGAATCCTCTTTCCATTACTAATCCATCCCCCCAAGTCATGTTTACTCAAGAAAATCACACCACACTAGGACTATAGTGCCAATGCCACTCTTGTTCACTTTTGGTGCTATTTTCCATGTCCAATTCTGGCCCCAATGGTCAATTACTTCCAATTTCCCATCCTTATCCATGTTGTCCTAATGTAAAAAAATTCAATCCATGACCAATAGATTCTTATAAAATCCCATTTAAAGATCATTTGGAAAGGGTTGGAAAATAACACTAAGCAAACAAAAATACAAGAAATACTACTCAAGACATCTTCCCTATTCTTTGCATACAGCTAGCCAACACACTTAAAAACTTATTTAAATTCCTACATCAGTCCCTAGCCATCTCAAGTACATCTAGTCTAGCATTATACATCTTCATACAATCAATTTCACAAAACACATCAAGTGGGAGAACTACATATGGCTTGATCCCTCTTTGGAGTATTAGTATGTAGGTAGTGTGCCCACACACATAGTGTGAAGCATGTCAAGTGTATATTACACATGCTACCCCTCCACCCTTCTTGCTCAAATTTGGTTAAAGCATAATGGAAGATAGGGTTTGAAGAAAGAATCTTCCCTATAGGGATCTCTACAGACTTCAAATATTGAAACTTCATAAACATGGTCACATAGACCTACCAACTAAAATAATAGTTCCACTCTTATCTAGTTATAGCACTCCTATCCAATCAAAAAATGAAGTCTAGATCTGAATTTTTGATAGTGTCCCAGTCCCTCACAATCAATATCAGCCTCTATATCAATTGGATCAACATAGTTCTAAGCTAAGTTATATTTTTATCTATTCATTTTCTATTTTTAAGAAGTCTAAACAACAATTAGAATTAACAAATCAGTAAGATAACTATGGCATAATTATTGAATGATTTTACTACTTAGATCCTTTAACTAAATTAGGAATAATACACTAATATTCTTGAAATTTTTAAATCAAATACATTCTCCCTCGCCATCCATGATCTTTCCATCATATCTCTTGTTGAGGCTGTATTTTTTCAAAAGTCATACTATTAGACTATGTTTTTATTATCTTTTAGTGTATGATTTATCGCTTAGTTTCCTTTGTCATTGTTATGATGCTTTGGGGGCCTCCTTGGAACTAGTTTTTGATAATGAATCTCAAGATGATGAGCATTAAGTCCTTATAGTGACAAAAATAGATGATCTTCATCACTATGAAATGTGTTGCAAGACCAAAATAATCAATAGTGAACCTCCCTCATGCCTATACCCATGGCCACAATCGTACATTCTCCAAAAAATTATGAAACACCAAATAATCCATCTTAGAATTGAAGTATAAAATGAATAAAGTAATGAAAATGTCCCCAAAGACAATAAAATGTTCTTATAATTTTTAGTTCATCTTCCTCCAAATCAAATTGTGATGTGTATAGAAGCCAGTCACTATCCATCATTAATGACATCATCATCAACCTCATCACCAACCCTATCAGACTCTACCTATTCCTATTTTAATGCCCAACATATATAAGTCAATCCTTACATGTACGATGCAATGAAGATGTAAGGGTAAAATGAAGTAAAAAAATAAGTATGCCCAATACTAACATTTGGTTGGATGAAGTCTTATACATGTCATTATGAACCTCATAACCATGGCTTTTCTCTACACCCTCTAATAGAAAAACATTACAAAACAATGTATAAAATAATGAGTGTCAAAATTTGTCTATTTTAGACTATTATTTAAATGCAAATGAAAGCATTTATGAAAATAAAAAAACAAAAAAAAAATGAGTACAGTAAATGGTTGTCATACATCTATGGAGACTAGGACATCTATACAGTGATGATCAACCTCCTTGTTATGGATCTGTAGCACGATGTCCCATTTCATTATTAAACATGACATAACAAATCACAACATGGATGAAATGTTATAATTTACTGACCATAATACAAATTTGAAGTCTATTAAATTTTTCATGGCCAAAACTATGAGAATCATGATAATTACAAGTGATTTCCCCTTATCTGCATTGATGTTCCTTGCATTTGCATCTATATAGGAAAAACACTCAAAAATACATGGAGTTTGCCTTAATATAAATTAGCAACCATATATTGGCTATCCTGATGTGGTGAAAAATTTAGACCCAATTGTGGAAGCACTATTTAAAACCCTATTTTCATCTCTAATCTTTCCACCATAAGGGCCAAACTCAGGGCATGGCCACAATGGGGAGTGGATGCTAATATATTTTTCCTAAAATGATCAATGTAGGAATTGATTAGATTTAATAAAGAATATGTGAACTAAAAAAATGACCATAGAGGGTAATAGATAAAATTACATACCATCTATTTCATCTCTGCATATATCTCTTGCAGAAATTTGTTTCCTTTGAGATCATCCATCGTAACATGTACCAGTCAATGTTTAAACTTTTTTGTTTCCAACATACAACAATGTTAATAAAATTTTTTCATTATTATGGTTAAAAAAATTTAAAGCCATCTAAAAACCCAACAAAAAAATCAATAAATATGTTACAATCACATTAAAATGCACTAAACTTGAGCAACATGCATGAACTATGCACCACCAACTTATGGGAAAAATATGTGTGGATTATAAATGGAGTATGTGCAGACATGAACTCCTGTGCATTTTTCATAACAAATCCATATATTATTAAACAACATTCATAGATGAAATAGTCATATAAGTGTAGATGACTATAGTAATTCTAGTCCATTTTATCTATCCTATGGATATTGAGTTTAAGTATTATATGGTGTTAATTTGTATAAATAAATTTTAAGGACACCTGGAGTTACAATTATTATAAATTAAAAAAAAAAATCATTTCTTGCATATCAATGTACATTTTATTTTTATTTTTAATCCTCTAATGATGTACACAAGTTCTAAGCACTCACCTTGCACAAAGTCATAATCATTCAATATATTATGTACCTTACCAATGTATAGTGTTTATAATTATAGGAAATGAGAAACATTTCACATTATCATTATATGTGCCTTAATATATGATTTCACTACTTTATAAATGTTAAACATAATTTCTTGCATACATTCATATGACTCTAGATAGTCTTTGAAGAGTGTGATGTATATGTATGCAACCTTGTGTCAGTATTGAAGAATGACTGGTTACCTTTCTTTACCACCTCATGTAAATAATATTTAATATCTATAATGAGAACATATTTTTAATATATTTATTACTATCTAAATTTATAATTAAAATGATGTGGAGTGATCACCAATGCTTGATCAAATGAAAGTAAATGATTACCTTGATCTAGTCTAGCTGATTTTAGTTTAGGTGTACATGTAGAAAGAGGTGTGGACTCATAGATTAGGGTGAATGTAGGGTTATTTGAATTTATATATTGGGAGATATCAAGGGAGGTACACCACCTAAATTATGTGAAATAGAAGTTAGGATTATAAATGGAATTTTTATAGCCATGAACTTTTATGCATTTTTCATAACTAAGCCCTAGGATTGAACAACATTCATAGATGAGTTACTCAAAGAAGTGGATATTAATAAAATATTTTTAGTCACTTTAGCTAAAATTTTAGTTATTATTTTAGGTATTTTAAGGGGTTGTGTTTAGGCATGAAATTAAGGACACCTAGAGATAACTACTTAAGAAAATAAAAACAATCCATTGCTTGCAAAGAGTGAGACATGTTTCATTTTTTTTAATCCTCCAATGATGTGGAAATACTCCAATCTTACACATTGTAAGAACTCATTATCATTTAATATATTATGTGTCTTTAAAATTTACAAAGTTTAAACTTATGGTAAATAACATACATTTCACATTTTTTTTATTATGTTCTTGTTCACTATTTTTTTTTGTTCTATTTGGTGGAAATACTCTCTATAGTCATTTAGAAATTAATATAACAATAATAAACTCAATTTAATTTTTGCTTGTTATTATGCTTCAGCATCACTATAAGATATCATTTTTTAAAGGATGTGTTCTCCCCTAAAATGTTTTGAGTTTTGGATTATTAGAGCTCCCTAAACTATTATCCTAAGGTTTAATGAATAAGTTGGGAAGGGAACCTCTTATATACATTTAACCACAGTAGATCCTAAGGTTTCCTTTGATAATAAAATATGTATAATATTAGAAATAAATGATCTTATTTTCTAATAAAGAATAAAAAAATATGTTAACATTACAAAAAACCATCGTCTATGATGCACAAGTTCAATCCTCAAGGCCTCTAAGTCTTCAATATATATGTAGACATTATCATACACATAAAAAAGAACCAACATATTGATAATTTAATCAAGATGATAGTATAAATCCTCCAAATTATATTCAAAACCACTATAAATTTGTATAATATTGGAAGGCATTGCTTTATGTTACAATAACTAGAGCATGGAATCCAATGTGTGCAAAAATGTGAGATAAGAGATAGGACACAAAAATCCATCAAAGAATAAATATAGAAAGCATATACTCATCAAATTTTGTATTCCTAATAGTAGTTAACATGTTTTAAATCTTGAGTAATGCTAACAAAAAGTAACATTTTTAGATCATTAACACAAATCCCATTATATAAACAAAGACAAGTACTCTGGTAGAGATGTATGCAAAATGTGAAAGCAGGACACAAAATTTATTCATATATTTTTAAATTAAAAAGCATTTAAAAATCCTACACACAATATTAAAAACCATTGTAAAGATGTATAATATTGGAAGGCCTTGCTTTATGTTCCAATAACTAAAACATTGAATCCACTTTGCATTGTGTTAAGAATCTTGAATGATGAAGTGTTCAAAAAAATGCCTAAATGAAATATGGATTTAAGGTATGCAATGATTCTAGGTTAAAATAAAAATGGATAGGATGAATGGGTAGAAGAAATTATTTTACAAAAACCAACAAACCAAAATAAATCCTAGTCAAAGAATCTTCACCAGTACTTCGAGAATGTGCCCCAACATGGAAACTCTAGGGAAAATTAAAAAGTTTTATTAAAATAAAATAAAGACATGTAATGGGAAAGACTATTCTGTGAGTAATTCCATCACTACAATATAGGCCTGTAAAATTTGGAAATGTTAAAGAGGGTCATTGAAGAGGTATGTCAAATATTTCATTAAGTGCCTTAATGCATACATAATATATGAACATTCCTCTGCATTTTTTATGAAATTATGAGTTAACTAGTTACACAAACCTTGGATATGTACCAAATTTTTAGTCTTTTCTCAATGAGCTTGATATTTCTCCTTCCATTCCCTCTATAGTAGAGATTAAATATGAAATGCTTCTGAGTGCATGTGATCATATCATATTGCTTCATGAGATGCCCCTCATTACCAATTGAGATTAACATCAAGTGGGAACCATCCATTGATCACCCATGACAAATAATAATTTCAAATTCCTTAAAATTTTGATCGCACAATGAATCATGAAAATATTTTCTCAATTACATACCTTGATGACACCCACAATGTGAAATGATTTACAATTAACCAAGAGATTATATTTACAGTTAACCATGTAGTTGGTGCTTATATGCAGTTGTAATTAAGTTTATAGTTACATTTATGATTATGGTTCTAGTTACAAATATGGTTGGAGGGATGAATTATAGTGGTGGTAGGTAAGTGAAAACCTCAACTAGTGGTCTAAGTGTGGTTAATTACATGACCTGCTAACTTTGACTAAATTTGGTGGGGATGGTAACCATGCCAATATGTAACAAGTTTATACATGTTGGTTAAGATCAGTATTTATTGATAATGTTTCCTATTTGATAAATAATTGACATAGGCCCTCTACCTGAGCCAAGAATGCTTGAATAAGATAACTTGTTATTAACATTTGTTATTGAGTTTGAGAAATCAATACCTTGCACATTCCTGTAGCCTAACCCCATGATAGGTCACACAAATGTTCACATCTATGGAGATGCAACTCACTTTAAATTGAATTTCTCATAAGCCATGTCACCTTTGGTGAAAAAACCATCACCATAATCATATGTGTATTCATTGTTGGTGTAGAAGTCACATGAGAGGTTGCCGCATGATGTGCATATGTAGATTTGATAGTGTATATTTTTGTAAGTCAATAACGTGGTGGGGTGGAATAATGGGTCACTTTTCTTCATGAACCTTGTGCATGGGATGCATTCAAACTAGGCTAAGTTACTTTCCATGTCCATGATAATGTGTTGCTTAATTGGATTTGTGTATCTTAGCCCTATGATAGTTGAATATTAGATAATATTGGAGGTGATCAAACCTTAATTTAATTTATAAATTTAGAATAAAAATAACACCCATTAAAGAATGTTAAAATCTCAATTTACCTCTACTAGTAATTTTAACCCCAAAGCATAAAATGGGTTGAAATAAAAAATGGATTCACACACATAATGCTTGAGTGCATAGTAAACTTCAAGTCATGCACTATGCACCAAAATGAATCAACCACAACAAATGGCTTGTACACTCAATTATAAATTTGTTCCTTAATTTCATGATCACAAGATAATAGAGAATTCTAATGTTCCTAACATGTCTTTAACTAGTAAGATAAAATTTTAATAATGTTTCATGAAATTGTATCATACACCCTTATAACAATAGAATTTGAAATCGTATGTACATTATTATTTTTAATTCTATTTTTAAACTTTAAATTTATGTAAATTTTTATTTTGATCCTAAAAATAATATTACATATGCATGCCATATACCCCCTTAATATGTGTTAATAGCTACATTTTGAGACATTTTCAAAATTTAAAACTGTACTTATGCCAGAACGTATTTTTTATCTTTGAAAAAGGTATTTCTCATGTATGAAAATCCAACTAAAATGCCTTCCCCCTTTAAGGTGATGGAGTTGATCCTAAAGAGTCAATCATTTAAAAATAAAATATAACTTTCAGCATGCATAGTAAAAATGTTATCATTAAAAATTGTAGCATATGGACAAAGTGTATTAACATAGAAAGATTTTCATTTGGTATGTAACTTAAGAGGAAAGGCCTATAGAATATATCAATGAAACTATTATATTTAGAATTTAAAATTGGTTTGGTATGTTATGAGTTCATGATATGGATCATGGTGCTATAAAACTCAACAAGGTCAACAAGCACACACACAACAAGAAAAATGATAATAATGTCATAAAATAAGACCAAGGATTGCACACATGGGACATGTTTAAATGTCACAAATTATAAGATTTAACTCACAATAGACATGAATAATGTCACAAAAAAGGTAAATGTTCAAATATATAACATAAATAGTTCCAAGGGATAAAGTTAAAGTACATGTTTCAATGTCACACACAACACACAAGATCTCATAGATATGAACCAATCAAGTTTTTTTTGCACACAATAGCCAATGTAAAACATAATACATAATAAAATTAAAAAACATAAATGTAATATATGATTATAAAGGTAGTCTATATTATGCACATATGATGTGATCACATCCTAAAAAATAGCATAGTCATGAACATTATGTAAGATAGAAATGTCAGCAAGACATTTGTAAATAGTATAAAGCTGAATATTATAGTGGTAATAGAATTATAATACATACTATCACTTATGAATAAGATTCCTCCAACTTAGTGATGCTAATGGGTAGAGGAATGTCTAATAACCTAGTCCTTAGAAAAGTGTGTATGTCTTGCACAACACTCTTGAATACTAGTAAAATGCATGTGTGATATATAAATAATATGATATCTACTAATTATGAGATAAATAACATATCAAAAATATTGAAAATAAATTTTTAATCATGCTTAGGTCCTTATTCTAAAAAATTTATAATATTTTAACGTTTTTGCTTTTTGAAATATCTAATCTTTTTCATTTTTTATTTTTGCAATATTGAAACCAATAATAGTATAAATTGAAATGAAGAAAAGTGTCAAAAATAGAATATGTTGGAGATATGTGAAAAATCCTAAACATGTATCAAGGGTAGATATACGCTAGAAAATATTTCATGACCAAACATGAGAAAGATGCACCTATTTAAAATGATTTGTATCTTTGAAGTATCTATAAGATATTGAAAAATATATTCAGAGGACTACTTATACATTCTCATTTAATCATATGTAATCATTTTGAAAGATGTCTTATGTATGAAAAATATAAAATTTAAAATAAATACATAAAAAATAATTATTTGTATACTTAAATTAAATTAACATGTTGAAAAGTTGAAGTGTTAATGCTCGGATTATTGAAATTATGATTTTTTTTAGTAAAAAATGGCAAAGGATAGGATTGAAAAACTAGGAGATTAATGGTGAATGATTTTTTACTATTTTGGGTGATTATATCCTAGATTAAAAATGAAAATAGGTCATTTAAAACTATGAAACCAAAGAGATAAATGGCACGTTTGGGCAATATTGATCATTGTATTGAGTTTTTCAGATCTAGAAATTGAAATAGAAAGGCCAAGAGGATTTTTTTTTTAAAAAAAATACAAAGGTATACATTAACTAATCAATATATCATATATGAAATAAAATATGATAATAATATGCAATAAATAGAAGTTATCTATGATCATATTTTTATTTTTTTGAATTATTTTAACATTTTTTGAAATTTTAGAATATTCTTAGTTAATACTCATCTGTTAAATGATCCACATTAGGGTTTAAATACTTATATTTTTATAAGTACATAGAATTATCTTATTATTCATTAATGTCTTTACCATTTCCACCATCATGGGGTGTGTAGATTGTTCATCCTTTATGTGAAAGTGTAATGCCTTGTTGAGAATTTTTTGTAGCTTTCATTTTTTATAAACATAATATTCTCAGTGTAAATGGTTATCGATACATATGAGGCATAAAACATATCTTTTTTTGAGAATTTTAGGTACACAAACAATTATATATATGATGTATCTTAGGGATTCTTTCCAATGTTCATTGTAATGTAAATTGTTAATACTGTACCCAATTTGTGACAATCATATTACACTACCAAAAATTTATTTTTGATTAGGATGAATGTAATCATCAGTAAAATAAGCTTCATTCATATATATTGTGATGGTTAGATTATTTTTTTGTTGACACTTTTTGCTTACTACAGTTGCAGGTAACATTTTTTGAATCTTTATAGTTGGAGAAGTTTTTTCATTTTGTATTATTATGATAATGTCATCATGCTTATAATTTTGAATTTTTTATCACAATGTCTTACAATGTGTTTTATCATTTATTTTGATTCTCTAATAATCAAAAAATGATTTACCTTATATATGTACAAGTCGTATTGTTTATCAATGTCTAATAGTAGGTATTTAGTTATGACCTTATTCTCTAAATAAATTTTTGAAATGATTGTGGGTATATCTTGATGTGCCATGATTTTTAATAACTATAATCATGTGTATCAAATATTTACACATTGTTAACTAAATTGTTCATAAGGGCCATATAAGAGCTATTGTTGTAACAATTTATCATAATTTCCTCCTTAGGCATACCCAAGATTTATTTACCTTTTGAGTATGATTTATTTCTACTAATTTTATTTAAATCACATTAGTAAACTCCTAGAGTAATAGGTGTAAACAAAGTGTGAGATAAATACTCATCTAAAGGATTAAAGTCTAACTTGTGTATTAGATAATTTCAAATTAATTATGTTGATTTCATCCTCATCACTATCATCATAATTAAAAACATGACTATCTTGTACTTCTAAATTAACCAAAATAGAAGATCATTTATAGGCACTTGTTGATTTTACTTATCTTAATGCTCTTTTTGGGTACATTCATATTCCACACATGTCTAAATTTGTTATTTTTTAATCTTGTCTTGACCAATTTGCTATTTTTGATTTTCTAAATTTTGGTCTTTTAGACATTATTTATGCAATATTTCTTATTCTTCTTATAATTTTTGACATTATATTTACAATTTTTAATTTCTCAATCTCTTTGTGTGTTTGATATATTTATTGATCATCTATACATAATGTTTCTTGATTTTTTTTCATGATATTAGTGCTTGATTCTCCAATTTCATATATATATTCCAAGGAATAATTTGAGAAGAAGTGATAATAACCAAATAATCCAATGGTGATCAAGATGTTTGAATCCTAAAATATATCATAAAGGAGTATCATCATCAAAAACTTCATATGAGTATCCTTAATGCATAAATTTTAGACATATTTGAAATGTAAATGGTATTGTTACCATCATGCATATCCAAGATATCCCAAATAATAAATTATAATGCAATTGATTAGATATAATATGGAATAAAGTAGACACTTTTCTTTTATTCTAATATTATATCTAAAGTGATCAATCCTGAAACTTGCCTTGAAGAATCATCAAATCCTTTGATAGTTTGGTTGGTTTGTTGAAGAGTACCAATGTTAATACCAAATTATTGTAATAAATTTCTCCTAAAAATGTTTGCTCCTAATCCATCATTAATCAATACTCTCTTTAATCTTTTATTTTTTGTTCTTACTTGAATGAAAAATGGGATATTTTACATGATTATATCTTATGTTGGAAATTATTAATTTATAAAAGTAATTATTGTTTCTATATCCTTAAAATAATTCATGGTTGAATCAAAGGCAATTAGTTGTGTATCACTAAGAAGAGTATTGTCCATCAATGCCACATAATGATGTATTTAAAAAATGATGAGATTTTTATTAAATTTAACATTGAAATTTTTGCAAGCGTGTTATTTAATTGATAAATATTATCTTACCCTTTGGATTGATTTTTTTGTATTTTAGGAGAAGGATGAGGTTGAGGAAAAACATGTTGTCAACCTCCATAATGTGTTGGCCTACCTCATTAGCTATTAACAACATGGACTGTAAAATCCAATATAAGTTATGGGAAAATAATGGGAATGGGATGGTAATTGTTTGAACCTTGAAATATAGGAGGATAAAAGGAGGTTGTAAATCATGCCCTTTGTCATATATTTGTAATTGGTAAAAGTTATGATTGACTATTAAAGCAATCATGTTCTATTATAAGGTTTCTTATGAGAAAAAAATATCACATTATAAATTTATAGATATTATTTTCATATGTTATGCTTTATTTTACAAAATTTACCATTAACACAACTTCCATTTTAGCTATATATTTGTGGAAAAAGTAAAAAACAAAAAGATGAAATGTTAGATTTTAAAGGATAATACCACAATAAAACTATTTTAAAATAGTAAACAAATAATTTAATGCCCAAAATTTTGAAATCCTAAAAAGTTATAACCCTAAGGAAGACTTAGGGTTTTAAAATATTCAATTAATAAATGGGTTCACTAAAATGTTTTATCTTAAATTAAATTAATATTGTAATTAATCCTAATTATAATAAATAGAATAAAATAAATTAGGGTGTTTTAAGTGTACTTATAAATTAAATATTGAATATTAAAGACTAAAATAAATGAAATAAAATCATTTAAAAAAAGACAAAAGTATGAAAATGAAAGATGAACTTAGATTTTTGATCTATCTGATAGACTGTATTGATTGATAGAATGTAGGAACTAGAAAACAAGATCAAACCCAAAATCTACCTAGAATCTATATTCAATGTCATGTAATGACATGAATGCTAGATAGGGACAATAACATTTACCATTACTGTCCTTGTCTGTCAATTTTTTCCTTTTGTAGAAAATAGGAATTTAGGGCATAGTCACATGTGATAGTCGAAAATAGGTCTATATGCAATTATTTTTCCATTGAAAAAGTGTAGGAGAACTATGAATAAATTCTTGAAGTTGTAAACCCAATTAAGGAATGCAATAATTGAGTAACATGCAAGTATGAAAAAGAGAAGTGTACTTGGGTTGATCTAACCCCAGTGACTTGTATGATGACTAAAGTTTTCTTACATATCCAGGACTGTGAGGATAGAAATCAAGCCCAATGTAGCTCTCCTACATAGAGTGTTTTGTGTAATAGTTCTCCTCTGACTGTATGAATACATCTATAATCATATTGAATACTTGATCATGCTTGATTAGATATTTTGAAAGCATTAAGGTTTTAAAATAAAAAATAAAAAACCCCTTAGTTTTTTGTAAACACCTGCTTAAAAAATAATTATGCCAATCTAAAATTAAAAAATAGATTTGTCATATCTTATTGAAATAATATGAAACAAAAAGCATCGTAAGGTTTTTCAACCCTTTAAGACATAATGGTGGAGTTTGAATCAATCCATAATGCATTGAGATTGATATATCTAAATGTATATATACTGTCATCTTTGGTGAAGTTATACTTTAATAGATCTGATATTATTTTAGAATTTGGTATTAGCCAGGACCATAAATGAAGTTGGACAAAACTCAAGATACATTGGGATAGTATAATAAGAGGAAAAATTAATATTTTTATTAATCCAAAATCATAATTGTATTATTATGATAATGTACATAGAATTCAACATTATAACCATGATTGTTATACTACCTACTTGATCCTACACTTTATATGTTTCCAACATATAAAATTATCACCTATATATACATGGTAGGTGCACATGTGGGATCATATGTTCCTCTAAGTCAACATGACTAAGGGACCATAAAAAGATAAAACATGATTAAGAGACTAACCTAACTTGAGTCCACTAAATCCATAATTCAATATTACCCTAGGTGAAATGAAATAATCATTTTACTCTAATATGCTAATGATAAATTGGGTGATTTTAAAGAAACAAGTTATCTCCCTATGAATTTATGAACATCAAAATACTAAAATAGAAAGTATTAGTAGTGATTATTCTAAAGATGAGAGGAAAATACTATTATAATTATTAGTTTTATTTAAGGAGATATTGACAAGGTCATATAAAGGTTTATAAGTTTTCAATCTAAAAATCACAACTCACCCCATTCCCAAGAAACCAAATATCAAAGCATCTAGAAAGGGACAAATACAAGTTAATCCCTTGTTATATCCAATTATTTACAAAGAAGTATAAAAAATCCTTACTTCAAGAATTACTTCCTATTAAATATATAACTTGGGCATTTAAAAGTATTCATGTCAAAAATAAAAATGGTCAAACTAGGATGTGTGTAAATTTTAAGAATCTAAATAAATATTATGAGAAAGATAATTACCCATTTGTCATTTCTTGAGGAGGAATTAAAAATGGTTAATGTTCTAAGATTATATGTATTTTAGATGGGTTCTCTAGGTATAGTTATGTTTTGGTTAATAAAAAGGGTAGGTACATAATCACTTTCACTATCATATGGGATATTTTTACTTATATGAATATTTTATTTATATGGATGATAATATTATTTTTCTAAAAATAGAGGTAAAAAGGTTTGGATAATTTACAAATTGGATTGTAAAGTTGTGGACACAATAGTATAAAACTAGACTAAAAAAAAAGTTATATTATAATCACTTTAATGTAAATTCTTAAGTCACATAATCATAATCACAAAGAAGGTATATTTATTTATCCTGATTGGATAAAAGACATTTCTCAAATTCCATGCACAAATAGTAAAAATGAAGTTAGATCTTTCTTTATAAAAATTAATATTTTTTGAAATATTGTTTTTTAATTTATAAAAATGGCAAAACATTTAAATATCATATTCAAACAAGATGTTAAAATGGTTAAAAGTTTCATCATAAATTAATTACATTCCATAAATATATAATAACATTTTGTGAAATGATTTGTATTCCTTATTTATACATTCATAATTTGCATACATATGAATCAATAAAATATAAACTAACATATTTATTTTAAGTGATAATTTCAACATCATTTCTTTTAAATTATAAAAAAAATTGGGTGATGTCCTATCATATTTTGCATATGTAAAAATCAATAAAACTTAAAATAGTTATTTATTTTAATGATAATTTCAACATCGTTAACTAAAATAACAAAAAAAAAAAAAAAAAAAACTATAATGTAATCATTTTAATTCTTATGAATTTTTTTTATGTGAATAGCTACTACGTGGCTCTTTCTTCCTTGAAAATTTCATTTAAATTTATAACAAAGTGGATTCCTGTGTAGATTATTGAATCCACATTAGACATATTAGGAGACAAATTAAAGCCAAATAAGAAACTATATACTCAAACTTGTGACAATTATCAGGTGCCCATGAGAAAATTCTCTTTTATACATCATATTCAATTTGTTAATTCTATTGTTAAACATTACCAATAATAGAGAAGGTAGAAGGATCCATTCTTGTTCTCAATAAATTAAAACACAAATACTTTGGAGTATTATCAAATGTTTTAGTAGGATGATCTTGTCAATGTACAAGGAAATGCCATCGATATCAACCTAACCTCATCAATATTATAAAAAGTATAGACAATCAATCATTGTGAAGTCATTGTTTAGCAGGGTGATCTCACTGATGTGTAGGGCAATCCCACCGATATCAAGCCGATCTCATTGATATAGGTCAACCTCATTATTTTGTTTTAACACACAAGGAAAACATAAAATGATAAAATGCAAATGCACTAATCCATAGGTCAAAAAAATTATTCGCATGAGTGACCTCATCGATTAACATATCAATCTTATTGTTTCATAGGAGACAAAACACAAAAAATAGAGGAAAAAGGGAAGAACATAGATTAAAGAACAATCTGATTTCATAATTAGATGACTAATAAACCTTTGAAAGAGGTTTGTGGGGCTCACAGTGCCACCAGATGTGCTAAATGTAAACCATGATTATAAGAGAGAGCTTCCTTTTTTATTATTCAAAATATAAACAAATTCACAAAATATAACCTCCCATCATGATTCATCAAATTAGGCAAGGTTTATGAAACAAAGAATAAATATAAAGCATAAAAAATAGACTTATACCTTCCTCATAGACTCTCCATCAAACCTGAATCACATTCATTTTTATGTCTAGATGTAGATCTTGGAGTCTTTGTCAATGTCACACACATATGTTTTCAACATCTCCTCTTGCATTATATATGATTGATCAAATGAGAGAAATGGTTTTAAGGTTTGATGGTTGAAAGGATACTAAAAATGGTAGCACTTCATTGTAATTTCAAGACATGTTAATAAAGATAAATGGCCCTTGCATTTATAAATTTATTGAATTGATTATAACTGTTAAATGCGATTTAAATGTGTGGTTAAGCATTGGTCAATCTTGGTATGAAAAATGCATTCAATATTTGTCATTAATTAGGTAAGGGTTTCAAATTTAGATATTTAGTTGATATTTTTTTAGTGCTTGAAAAATTTAATGATGATGTTATCATTTCAGATATTTTTTAAATATTTGAATTTGAATGATTCTAATATTAACTGATTACATGGATATTTCACTTAGGGAGAACTTAACCTTTTGATTTGATGATTAGCTAAATAATCTTAATTAGTTTTTATGTCATTTTGAGAATTGAATAATTACCCTATTTAATTGGTAGAAATCATCGCCTACAAAGTAGCCACTTCCATAAGGATGAATTAGAAGAAGGTGATAATATCCTATGATGTATTACCCTAATCGAGTATGCATCAATGTGTTTAAGATCATTTACATCCAATGTGAGGATGAATTTGGGATGTTTCATCTATTTTTGTGTCATTTCTATAAGTTACTCTAGTTAAATTTTTTACATGAGAGTGATGAGAATTGAGTGTCTACAGTAGGTAACTCAAGAGGCAAGCCCTATGAAATATATCAATGAAGCTTATATAGTTATATATTAAAATTAGAATGTTATGCTAAGAGTGCATGATATAGATCATGACAGTTCTCAAACTCAATAAGCTCAACAAGCACCAAGGTTTTTATAGTGGCCTATAAGAATACCTTAGAGGTTTCCAAGTGAATTACTTTAGAAATGGTGGTAAATCAGTTTAAAAGATGATTAATTATTCAAGTAAGAAAAGTGATAGAATAGGGTGAATCAAGATTTTATGAATAAAAAAATCCCTAAACATAAATATTATTACATATTTGGATTCCTCTATATAATTTATGAAATTTAAAAAAAATCATCACAATCTGAGTCTGTATGCAAAATGTGGGGCCTTGGGAAGATGGTTAGTTAACAACACAGTTGCAGACAACTATCTACAAGTGCACTGTCAACTCTCTAGCTTTTTGAGGTTGTAACTTTTTCATATAGATTAAAATTATGATGACTTTTGTTTTGAAATTACATAATGTTTTGAGAGGAATCCAAATATATAATAATATGTAGGTTTAGGGTTTTTTGATGTCATTTTATGTTTTATATGATTGACATCAAATTGTAGATGATTGTCTACATATGTATATGGTTGTATACATATTTTGATGGCCACCTACATATGTCAATGACCATACACAAATATTTATGGTCATCTATATATTCCAATAGATACTAGCATATGTTGATGGGTATCAACATATACATATGGCCATTAGCATATGCAATTAATTATTAGCATATGTAGATGACTACTAGTTTATACAAGTGGTCATCTGCATGTGCAATGTTAACCTACTAGCTACAAATGGTTGATATGAGATGTAGATAATTGACACCATATGTACATGCTAGAATTGCATGTGAAATGAATGTACCCAAATTACCTTTCAAAGTATTGATGAAAAAATGTATATGAATGTAATTTATTTTAAACAATAGGTTGGATGACCCTAAAAAGTAACTTACATCCCAAAAATTGAAGTGATTCCACACTATTCCATACCCAAAAAAAATGCCAAATGCATATTTTTAAAATTGGAACATTCGTGAATTAATGAAAAATTGTCTCTAAAATATTCCTTGACAAGACATACACAACAATCAAAATGATATCAAAGACATACAATAAGGCCAAGGTTCACACACATGAGACATGTTCAAATGTCACAAAGTAGAAGATTTCACTTCCAATAGACATGAATAATGTCACAAATAATAGAAATGTTAAGATATCAAACACACATAGGCCTAAGGGATAGAGTCAAATTAAATTTTCAAATGTCACACACAACACACAAGATCTCATAGAGATGCACTTGTGATTTTAATTTTAAACACTTATATTTAACTACCTAAATATGAAAATTTAGACCCAAAATGCACAATACACTCAATAAGAGAGATTATGAAAGCAAATCATAATCAACTAGATAATTCTTACCAATTCCTTGCTTCTATTAACATCCCTCCAAGATATTTGAATTGAATTATTGGATTGTTGATGGAAATTAGATTCATAATTTTGACATGGTGATGTCTTAATCAATGATTGTGATTATGGATTTGGCATAGAGATTATATAGCTTCCTTAGATTAGCTTCTAGTTGGTTTCAATGGAGGATTGGTTTGTTTATATATACCAAAGAGGGAAGATATATTTCTCACATTCAAAGTTGAGCCATGAGGATCAATGGTGGAGGAATTTACAAGGAATTAAAAAATCTTTGGAAAACTCTAGAATAGAGGCTTCTAGAGAGGAGGGGTCAAGTTAGAGGAGGTTATAAAATTGGATAATTCTAGAATCTCCTTAGGGATTAATAAGGATTAGTAAGGGATTAGGTAGGTTATTAGAGACTATGGGTGTAAGAGAGATTAAGAATATGCTAGGATAGGTGGGTAGGTGGGTCATGGGAGTTTCAAATTCACAAATAATGGATAAGTGGGGTTAGGATAAAATAATGGGGATTTAGGATAATTAATGAAGTGAGATATAAATAAGGTTAGTGAATGAAGAACAATAAAGGGGGATATTAGATAAATTAATAAAATGGGTGATTTTAGGATGAGATGAGATGAGTGGAATTAGTGTCAACTAATACTAATATTAGTGATGATAAATAAAGTGAGTGAATTTAGGTGCCTACATTTCTCCCATCTTTGAAAGTTTATTGTGAGTGGATGAATTATTAGGAAGAATGATATTTCAAAAAAATATCATTTCATGGATAAATGTTAATAGATGATGTTAGGGGATATGATTACCCATTGAGGGGACATGTGGGAAGGAATGAGATGGAAGGCCAATTGAAAGAGGAAAAGAGGGGTGGGATGTAAGAAGATATAAGGGGATGGGATGTTGGATATAAGATATAAGATGAAGAATATGAAATCAACTTAAGCAATGCGATGTAAATTTATGATGCCCATAGCAAAGACACATACATAGGGAGGATAGATGATTGTGTCATGGTTGTTGATACATCTCAAGGGGGAATCAACCATAACATGATGATGATAAGATAAAAGGTCTTAAGATTTTTATGTATCCCAAGTAAGGATGTATGCAAGGGAGAGATGTAGACCAAGATAAGATAATGATTTGATAAGATGAATGATAAGTGCATTTCAAAGGTAAAATCAAGAGATATGATGAAATAGATGAGAGAGAAGAAAATGATATGATTAAGTGACCAAAAAACTTCATTGTATCAAATCAATGAGCCATAACATAATGATAAAGATACAGTTCATGTCATGCCCCAATGGAGGGAGGTAACCATAAAATTTAAATGAATGATTAATGGGATAAAATATGGATGTTTTTATTTGTCAAGCCCAATTGATAGGTGTAGGTAATTGATGAAAAGATGAAAGAGATGATTACAGTGATGGATCAATAGAGTGATTGATGAATAATTGATATTATATATCAAGTATTTGATAGATACAAGACATGAGAATGAAAATATAGATGATAGAGAAAGAGATATGTGATGACAAATGATTAGGAAAGAAGAGGGAGTGGCCAAGCTGACCTTAGGCACATTAGGTGACTAAGTGATTTCTACATATTATAACAAGATCTCAAGACAATGTAGTTTAGATTAGATGATCAATGATGAGATAAACAAGAGGATGATGATGATGGTGGATGTCAGACATGTTAGTGGTTAAATGGAAGATGTGACTTAGATGAAGATAAATAATTTTGGATATGAGATGTTATATGTTGATAATTAGAGATATGATAAACAAAGGCTTGATGGATATTAGACAAATGGGTTAGGATGATTGACTAAATGATGGTATAAGGAGGATGAGTTAATTAAGAGAAATTATCAATCCTTCATTATTGTAATAAGGCCCATAATAATCTAAGTAATCCAATAAATATGGACTTGATAATATTCCCCATGATATAACTATGACCAAGAGAAAATGTACCAACGTGTGTGGGCAAATAGTGAACTTTGTATCATCAAAGGCACTTAAATCTGCATTATAACTTTTGGTGTCATCATAAGATCCTTAGTCATTTCCAAATATAAAAAAAGAGACACTATGTAAGACTAAAAATAAACATAGACAAAAAGAAAAAACATAAGACAATAATATACATGATAAAGACATGCAAACAAGTCAAACAATAAAGAGTAAACAAGTAACACACATAAGTATCTACATGTAGTGTCATTGTGTCTTGTCTAAGTGTCTTGATGAGAGTCAATGAGATGATGTATTAGGTGATGAGTTAGATAAATTAGGTCATGATAATGTGATTTTGGATGAGGTATGGGCCCAAATTAGACCAGGGACTTGATAAGGATTTGGATAAGGATATGGATAAGTAACAGGCTAGGGATTGGGATTAGGATAAGGCTACTAAAGACATAGGGAAAGGTGATTAGGAGGTTGGTACATATGACAAGAAGACATAAGCCAAGACAACTTATATGCTTTGGGGTATTTTGTATTTTATAATTTTTTTGGATATTTGACATATTTCAATTTTTAGGTCTTTTGGGAATATATATGCACACTATATAAATGGGGTTACTATCAAAGGGAATACCAAGCCTAAAATGGGGATAATGATGAATGAAATAATGGATGGAATGATAAAAGGATGAGTGTGATGAAATAAATGGGATGAGGACTAAGTGATAATATACTAGGGTTCACCAATGACCACATCATGAAGGAAATAGATAATTAGTTACCTAAGTGTCCATTAGAAGATATTCCAAGATGATTCCAAAACATTTCTAAAAACATCTTCCACTTCCTTATAAAGGTCAATATGGGAAGGAATGAGAGATAGGATGCATGATATGATGGAAGATTATGGGTATAAACAATGGTCAAGTGTATATGACATGGATGGGATTTTGCCCCCAAGTGTTGAGGTACAATGCAGATAATAGATTATTTTACCATGATGTCAAAAAATCATTTTCATCATGGTACTTGTTTAAGGCACTAGAAGATTGGTTTTCACCATTGTATGAATGTTTTTTTTACCTTTTTTATTTTTTAGATGGTATCTCAGTTTATTAGAGGTGGTAGAGATACAAGATGTAGACATATTCATGATGATGTTAGGATCATGTTGTCATTTATAGATGAATTTATGTCTATGTGACTATCATCTATTATTGATTGAGACCCCTCTAGATATCTAGACTAGGTGTCTTCATTACCCCTATGAGAGACAAAGTTGCCCTGGTGTATGTGGTATGAAGTGGATGGGTTTAGGATTTGGACTTGATGATGGTATATAAGACTTGATTAAATGATAAGATTATTATAGGGAGGTGTGATGGGTGATTAGGGAGTGGGAATATAAATCACACACATCATTGGACATTTCATATGTTCCATGATTGATTGGTGCTAGTTTATAAAGGACTATAGGAGACCCAAGATGCTTTGATTTTATAGTTCATCTTTGATCTAATTATTTAATAGATTTTTAGTCATAATGATAGTGCTTTTGACATTAATTTAATTTTTTGAATTGATTATTTCTTAACTACCCCCTACTGCCCTACTTTGGTCTTCATTAGAAGAAAATGACTTTTGACTTGATAGATGATTTGAAAACTAAAAATGCAAGTGTCACAAAATCCAATAACACACTTTTGCATTTAAAAGATATACTATTTCTCAAATTTTATTATTAATTTTAAATAATTAAATTCAAACCATAATTAAAATGAAGATCATAATTATAAAATAGTAGAGAAAATCAAAAGAATTCATTAACGAATTGATAATGGAGTTCAGCTTCAATAGCCTACGTGTCTGGGTCCATTTGAAGTGAGCACTATTTCCATTTATTTGTGAAACAAATGGATTAAAAATTGAATAAAAGTCTTCAATTCTCCTTCTCTAGTCTCTACCTACCTATAAAAATATCTCTCAGACCTGTCATTAATGGCCCAAGGCTGTACAAGGCATAAATAAGTCTCTAACCTTATTAATTCTCTTTACACAGTCAACTAATTGCTACTCTTCAAATGGAATTTCATTCCTTATCTAACACTTTGAAAACCATGACAAAATCAGTCAAGGCTTATCTTTTTTGCACAAAAGGTGCAAGGTTCAAGGTAGTGGCCTTCTCTTAGGTGCTTTATCACTTATCTTTATCCCACATTTGTTATGTGGAAACTAGTTTCATGCTTTTAATAGTTATGTAGTCTCCTTTATGAGTGCTGACACCCCTTTTAAAGGAGACTTAGGTGATAATCTTAGCTTAAGCCTATACTTAGGCCACCATTGGAGAATTTTTGGTTAGCATGTGGTCTTTGTGTGGCAAAGTGGATGGCATGGTAGATTTGGTTTGCTTGTGACTCTTTACAAAGCTTTAAATATTTATCCCACATTGATGGGGTTTCTACAAATTTTTTAAATTAAATACAATGCCACAAAAAATGATACATGAAGATTAGGAGGCCAAGGCACCCCTCCACAAGAGTGTTCTAACCCTCATTAAGGTCCCCCAGTGAGCAAATAGTGGGGCCCATGGATCTTCATATGATCACTTGTCAAAGACCAGAGGCTATCAACAAACCAAACATCAAACTAATATTTTTGTAAAAATTCATATTGCCATGTATCAAATGATTATTAGACCACTTGGCATATTTGAACAATGCCACATCACTTTTTGACACTCATTATTCACCTATCACAAGAAAACTTTAGCAAGATATATCTCGAGCATCCAGACTCTGTTTTGTATTCGAGAAGAAGCACCAGAAAGCTCTCGATGAATTATTTGATGTGCAAGTGGTTTGACAAGAAATTAAAGACTTTAAAAATTTAATGTTACATGGATCCACTTGGATAAATAGATGAATATTATTATGACTTTGATGGTCCCTTAGTGCCTAATTTTGGGATTCACTAAGGGAAGACAATTTTTTGATTAGGTCATTGATTTGAATTTTCTTGATGTTGATGTCTAGGATCAAATATGATTTGATGATATTGGATGAATTTTTGAATATGATCTTGGAATTTTGTATTTGTGGCACATGTTATATTACTTAAGGAAGAGTCCAACTATGTATGTTCATGTTCATCCCTATAGAGGGAGGTGATTAAATGATTATTGATAGGAATAATAGGGTTTATGATGGATGAAGGTGGTGGATATGACACAATGAAGTAAATTAGTTTTGGTAGGGCAACATGGTCCTCACAAGGGTTCCTTGGAGACCCAATTTTGACACTAAAGAAAATTTCCATAAGATCATCAAAAGGATCACTGAGACTAGTTGTAAGATATGCATTCAAATTAGGATCAGATCCACTCTAATGATCATCAATAAATAAAGCCTATAATATCTCTGTGATGACTGTAGAGTAAAAATTTACTCTACGTTTCATTCTATTTTTTGGTCACGCATTGCAAATTTTTGTCTTCACATACTTTGGTATGAGATGACAGAGTTTTGAAAATAGAGCGTGGGCTCTATTTTATTGTTTGATTCATTTTCTCTAAGTGTTAAAATCAAGCAGATACTTCCAAGTGTCATCATCTGAGGTACTTTCCAAGATTTTAGTAAAGTAGTAAAGATTGCCATGTACCTCATAGCAACTCAGCGAAACGTGCCAAGTGTCAGTGTCTGTGGTTTCATATTGGCACCTACGTTTCATCTCTTTTTAGTGAAAGGTTTTAACAAGCTAAGTATCAGGATTAAGTGGAGAGCACCAAGTGGCAGTCATGGAAGGTCTCAATTTTGCTTTTCTAAAAGTAATGGAAGATGCCATGTATCCTAGTAGAAGAGAGCGGAAACCACCACGTGTCATGATCCAAATTATCTTCATTCTTATTTCACTGATATAGTAAAGACTGTGGTGGGTCCCAAGTTTTGTTTCTTAAGTAAGCAAAAACCACCAGGTGTTGCTATCTGTGTAAATGTGAAATTAGACCCATTTGTCTATATGGTATAAATAGGGTAAAGTGGAGAATTCCATGTGTCATCTTCCATAGGTTTCTAAAAGGGTTGCTAAAAGGATCGGAGACCACCACGTAGCGACAGAGTTTGCCACCTATCCCTATGCTCCTTTTAAAAGTTGCAAAAGAAGTCTATGCTGAGAGTATTTTTGTTCTTTTAAACTGTTTAAGTTTAGAGGATGCAGATTGTGACAAGTGTCAAAGGCAAAACATTTCTAAGCAAAGACACAAAAGAGTATAAGTTATGTAGAAAGTGTCATGTGTCTTTGATAGGTGTTGCAGAACACACCAAGTGTCATTTTATGGTGTCTCTTATGTAATAGGAAGATTTTTGAGAAATTGGCTAAGTGTTACCTAGAATTTAAGAGAAGGGAGCATCCTACAATCTGTTACAGCCAATGAACTACCAAAAGATGAAGCATTTTAGAATCTATAAGATATCTTCTATTAGACACGTTCAGTTAGGGAAGATTTGATTTAGGCTATTAGATTGATAATAAGCAGACAATATGGAGTGAATCCAAGGCTATAAATAAGGGTGTAGAGATCACCAGAAGGGGCATCATCAATTATCAGAGATAATTTTTTGAGAGATAATTATTGTAAAGAGTCTAGACTTTCTAGAGCTATGACTAAGTAATATCATTTGCCTTTGTCTCATTTTCTTGAGTTGGAAGGTTTATATAACTGTACATGTTTTTGTTCCTCTTATATGACTAGAAAATTCAAATAAGAAGATTGATCCCTATGCCTTTGTTGACATTTTTTTTATCATAGAAAAAGTAGTCTATGTTGTGAGCCTCTATTTCTATTGTTTCCATATTTTACATTGATCATGCACTTGTTTGCTCTTAAATGTAAATGAATCATACATATAGTCTCATTGTGCTCAGGATTAAGGTCGAATTACATTCAGGTGCATCACCATAGATTAGATTTCCTTTCTTGCATTTGCATTTCTGATTTAAATTCCTATCCCTTTTCCCAGTATCTACTTAATATAAAGAAGAACCAGCTTCTCAAAAATCTGGAGGTTGTTTCAAGATGCAAGTCCCATATCTTGAAACTTCCCATTGTTGTTGATTAGAATCAAGTGCAATTTTAAATCATCAATAGTTTTTGGCATGCCCAATGGGATGAATCTTTCAAAGAGTTGAATTTTTTGGTGTGTTCTTTGGCCAAGTAGCCTTTGGTGGTTTTTATTTTATCAACATCAATGGTTAATCTAAGTTGAATCAACCAATTAAGCAGTCCTAGTATCATCAAGAAATCACTGTTTGGTATGTATAATTCTGTTACTCAGAGCTATGGGTCTTATGCCCCTTCATATATTTTTAATCAAGATCAAGTTGCTCTTGGAATCACATCAAGCAACAAGGATCATATGGTTATAAGTTTTGCCCTTCACAGGTCCAATATGACCAGCCTCAACCCTATCATAAGCTATATCAGTCTTATGCCCAGTCTCCCCAATATGTCACATCCCATGCTTAACCTAATCTCATTTCCACCTTCAAAAAAGCATTATTGGGATATAAAAAATATGTATTAGAGCTTTAAAATAGAAGGGGATGTGGCCAAGAAATTCCTAATCATGTCATCCATCAAGTAAGAAATGCAGTAGATCTGATTAAAAGTAAATGGGATCCCATTGAAAGAGCAAATTGGCAAAGGCTTACATATGAGATGTTGGATGTGTGTGGCTTGATTGCATTTTTAGAAGAGAAGCTGAGTATTCATGAGAGAAAGCCTTACTAAGTCTATCAACCTACATATCCACTACCATAGGTTTCATATCAGACATACATAGCCCCTGCTCATGAGCCAAGTCGAACCTGTCAAGGTCATTTCCCCAATAATGCCGAGTCTATGTTGGCAGCAAGGGAAATGGAATATAAACCCTCACTACCCCCTCAAGTCCCTCCCACCCTTCCTCAATAATTTTCTTTTTTTTCATCACGGCCTTCATGCACTCCCCATTTCTATGATGATTCCTATGAGCTCCAAGAAAGACTCTTTCAAGAAAATCTAGCTAAGCAAGTTGAGGAATTAGAGGCAAAGATGAGATTGCTTAGAGAAAGAGAGATAGAGCTTTCAGACCTTAGAGAGGAGCCTACACCAAAAATTACCTCTTCTACCAATCCTCAGATCTCTCAACATGATGTCCAAATTCTGAGTTGGAAGAGGGAAAATCATGAACCAGCTAGGGATCTTGAAGAAGATAAAATTGCTACCTCTTCCCAAGAGAAAAGTTCTGGTCACAAGGTCATGAGTTAGAAGCAAACAATGGAATCATGGGGTATAAATAAGGAGGAGAAAGGTTTTGCTCAAAGCCTTGAAGAGGTTGAGGCTACTCTCACTCATGATGATGATCAAGCTGAAGATCCTACATTTGAACACACCCCATCTACATCCATCCAAGAGAGCTATCAAGCTACATCTAATATAGATGAAGTGATGTACAAATGGAAAGAAGAGAATCATTTGATTCTAGCTCAAGAATTATCTCCTCTTCTGCATATGTATAATCATCAGTCTTCTTCTTTACCCCTTTTCAAAGAGAAATATATTTTGGAGGAAGTAAATAAGTATACAGAGGAGTATGCTCAGTTCATGGCTAGTCAAGAAGTTTTTATGAGTGAAGATGAGGAGAAAATCACCATAGGTACACCCTTTGATGAATTATAGGACAAGTCACAAACTTTTGCTTCTATCTCTGATGAAAAAGAGATAATTTTTTATCATGTTTTGAATGACTTATTTGAAGTCATTGGGGCAAGTTACACTATTCTTCAAGAAGGTTATGAGCTAGCTTCAAGTGGAGAAGGCAGCATTGGGACTCAAATAAGTATGCAGAGGGGATGCAAGCTTTCAGACTTATCCTTTCAAGAGGTTAAATTCATCAAGGAGGATGATCATGTAATGGAACCCAAAAATGAGGTAGAAGGAGATAAGCCAAAATATGATGAATATCAAAAGACACAGAGTGGAGAACCAACAGCCATTGATTTCTTGATGAGACGCGATAGCATGAAGAACCAACATTTGACAAACTTTCAAGAATAAGAAGAGTATGTATATGTTGAGGACATGTTTGACTCTGATTCACTCAGATGCAGGCCAATCAAGGTGGCAAGCAAGATGAGCAAGTCACCAGAGCTCCATCCCATTCAGCCATTTGTCTGGCACCATAAGTCTTCTCACCATAAAGGAAACTTTAGAAATTTTCCTTTTGATCCAAGAGGGAGGCAAATATACCTGGTTAGCTGTATATAGTAGTTTCCCCTTTCTGTATTGCTTTTGTTTTCCCATTTTTTCTTTCCCACTCTCTCTTTTAAATAAGTGTTCTTTGAGCACGTGACTATGGCTCAGATTTTTTTCAAAAATTTCAAGACTCTCGACACATTAAGTATCTCTCAAATCTACATAATTCCATAGATGTCTCTAATTCATCAGTGCTAGAAGTGGAAGCTATTTTTATCTAGCCTGAATTCCAATTGAAGGTTGTAATTCATATTTTGCAAAGTTTTTGTACAAGGACATCATTAACCTTGATTTATCTTTTTAGGAGTTGCAAAATAAGAAGGGGATATTTGATGTTGAATGGTTTGTTTATTAGATGGCCTTACTGAAGTTGTGTTGCCACAATTTTGATCTAGCAGGAGTTGTGGTTTCTTTTTGAGTAGGCTCAAAATTCCTCAGGGTCACCAGTAACTGTAGAGTAAAAATTTACTCTAAGTTTCATTCTATTTTTTAGTTGCGCATTGCAAATTTTTGTCTTCACATACTTTGGTCTGAGATGGCAGAGTTTTAAAAATAGAGCGTGGGCTCTATTTTCCTTTTTTATTCATTTTCTCTAAGTGTTGAAATAAAGCAGATACTTCTAAGTGTCATTGTTTGAGGCACTTTCCAAGATTTTAGTAAAGTAGCAAAGATTGCCATGTACCTCATATCAACTTAGTGGAATGCACCAAGTGTCAACATCCATAGTTTCATATCAACACCCACGCTTCATCTCTTTTCAGTGAAAGGTTTTAACAAGCTAAGTATCAAGATTAAGTAGAGAGCGCCAAGTGGCAGTCACGTAAGGTCTCAATTTTTATTTTCTAAAAGTGATGGAAGATGCCACGTATCCCAATAGAAGAGAGTGAAAACTATCACGTGTCATGATCTAAATTATCTTCATTCTTGTTTCACTGATATGGCAAAGACTGTGATGGGTCCCAAGTTTTGTTTCTTAAGTAAGCGGAAGCCACCAGGTGTCACTATCCATGTAAATGTGAAATGAGACCCATTTGTCTCTATGGTATAAACAAGGTAAAGTGGAGAATGCCATGAGTCCTATTCTATAGGTTTCTAAAAGGGTTGCTAAAAGAAGTGGAGACCACCACATAATCCCAGATAAGTAAAGCAGAGATTGCCACGTGTCTTTTGATGAAGTGGCAGAGTTTACCACTTGTCCCTATGCTCCTTTTAAAAGTTGTAAAAGAAGTCTATGCTGAGAATCTTTTTGTTCTTTTAAACTATTTAAGGTTAGAGGATGCAGATTGTGACAAGTGTCAAAGGTGGAACATTTCTGAGCAAAGACACAAAAGAGTATAAGTTATGCAGAAAGTGTCGCATGTCTTCGATAGGTGCTGCAGAACATGCCAAGTGTCATTTTCTGGTGTCTCCTAAGTAATAGGAAGATTTTTGAGAAATTGGCTAAGTGTTACCTATCATTTAAGAGAAGGGAGTGTCCTGTAATTTGTTATAGCTAATGAACTACCAAAAGATGAAGCATTTTAGAATCTATAAGATATCTTTTGTTAGACACGTTTAGTTAGGGAAGATTTGATTTGGGCCATTAGATTGAGAACAAGCAAATAATCTAGAGTGAATCCAAGGCTATAAATAAGGGTGCAGAGATCACCAGAAGGGGCATCATCAATTATCAGAGAGAATTTTTTGAGAAAGAATTATTGTAAAGAGTCTAGACTTTCTAGAGCTGTGACTAAGTAATATCATTTACTTTTGTCTCATTCTCTTGAGTTGGAAGGTTTATATAATTGTACATGTTTCTATACCTCTTATATGACTGGAAAATTCAAATAAGAAGATTGAACCCTATGCCTTTGTTGACATTTTCTATATCATAATAAAAGTAGTCTATGTTGTGAGCCTTTGTTTCTATTGTTTCCATCTTTTACATTGATCATGCACTTGTTTACTCTTAAATGTAATGAATCATACATATAGTCTCATTATTCTCAGGATTAAGGTTGAATTACATTTAGGTGCATCGCCATAGATTAGTTTTCCTTTCTTGCATTTGCATTTCTGATTTAAATTCCTATCTCTTTTCCCAGTATCTACTTAAATAAAGAAGAATTAGCTTCTCAAAAATCTAGAGGTTGTTTCAAGAGGCAAGTCCCATATCTTGAAACTTCCCATTGTTGTTGATTAGAATCAAGCACAATTTTAAATCATCAAGAATGACTTCATAGTAATGACTAGTATCAAATATATGCTTGGTAATTGATTATCATCTAAATTAGAAGTGTCTTCAAAAGGGCAGGAATAGTCATAATATAATACAACATCTATTAGGGATGATGTTTATAATGAGGGATATAATTGAGATATTGGTGTTGAGCATGACCCTAATGTAAATAAAACTTGTATTAACTCTAATGTTGATTCTAATTTACATGATGTAATCCTACTAGTAGAAGATTTATTGTCTACAAGTGATCTCTCATCATGGGGTCTATGAAATGATGGGTTAGAGGAAGATGGTGGAGGGATAATAGATTCACCAAGGATAGGCCCATGGAAGAAGGATTTATGAGGATAGGGAAGACTAGGTTCATGGGGGACAAACTCATCTTTGATGGAAGATTTATCAAATATGGGGGGATGATAGAAGATGGATGTGGTATCTCGACATTAGCTTGGAAGGGGAATGACTTGATTGTGATCAAGAATGGAATCTTGGAATATCTATTATTTTTCACCCAAGGATTTAGAATCATCTGAGTCATTATAAATCTCAATGCCACCATGATCAATGAGGTCTTGGACATAGTTTTAGAAGTTACAACATCGATTAATGGTATTCCCTAATGTTTGGTGATATACACATTATTAGTTATCTTTATAACAATAGAGCTTAGGTTTGGCATGATTAAGATGTTGTATGGGTGGATAGACCATCATATCAATGGAAAAAAGTTGGTAGAAGAGGGATTCTAATGATATAAGAAGAGGAGTATAGGGTCTCTCTTCAGTTTATGCTTTAGATGTGTAAGCATTGGGTTTTAGATCAAATTATTATTGACATGATTGGCTTGGTGGACTAGTAATATATGAGGTGTATATGATAAATTTCCTCTACTCATGTAGGAAGGGGTAGATGACAACCTATGAATAGTCAATGGAGAGTTTGATTGGGACTAGGTGGTGTGAATATTAGGAGTTGACTAATGTGGATGGGTGTAGAATAGAGGTAAGGTTAGATAGATGGGGTTGAATTCTGTAGGATATGGATTCATAAACTTAAGGAGGCAAGAAATAATTACATCCCTATTGACCATGAGGCATTGTTTAATCAAGGTATTGACCAAATTTGTTTTGGATGACATGGATTAATATGGGAGAAAGTACAGATGATTATGATTTGCCAACCCTAATTGGTAGGGGTGAGGGATTAAATGGAAAATTGAGGGATGAAGATGGGATGTGTGGAATAAATTTGGAAAAAGACTTGATTTAGTTTAATTTAAAGTTTGAATAGATATTTGATGTGATGTTGGATGAGATAAGATAATATTTAAGTTGACCAATTTAGGATGTGTGGTAGAATTTGATGATTTCAATTGGATTCGATTAGGCTAACTATAACAAGCTCTAAAAGTTGAGAATGATGGGATAAACTAGCCCAAGAGACTGATTTTGACTTGGGATTGATTAGATTAATACTAACTCAAGACTAAGATGATTCAAATTATGAGATAACTTGGTTTATTGTTTGATAGGATTATGATTATGACTCAAATTTGATTAGAGACAAGAAAGATTAAAATTGAGACCCTGACATGGAAATAGTTGTTTGACAATGTGGATGAGGACTAATGTATGACTATATACTTGATGGGATGAATAATATATAAAAAGGGATGATAATGTAAATATGGGTTATACTATTATTGGACTAGGTTGATAAGATGGTGGATAAAGTGACTAGGCAAAACAAGGTCAAGATAAACAACTAGTTTGGACTAGGAAATTTAAGAAGTCAAGATGATATGTGATTGCTTAAGGATAAGGTGGACTTAGTTTGATGACACTAGGGGTGGTTGATGCTAATATTGAGTGACTATTATGAAGTTAGAATATGATAAGATGATGTAAATGGATGATAAGACTTATATGGATGAGTTTAGGATAGGATATGATTAAGATGAGAGGGGTGATGAGAGATATGACAAGATGAGACAAGTTTAAAAGTATGTACACAAATGTACAAATAAAAATATGTATAAGAGGATGATATGATGATGAGACAAGGATAAATAAGATGAAAATATGCAAAGGAGACCTAGATAGGTGTGTTATAGGCCTGGGTAAAAGGATGTCATGGATCACAAACAACATTGGTCTAACACAACACTCACCAAATCAAACAAACCATAAACCTAAGATTAGTAAACTTATTGGGAGTATAAATCAATGCATACAACATCTAATAGCTTTGTAGGTGAGGATGTAGGTCAGTGACTCATTATATAATCTACCAAACCCTTTTGACCCCATCTACACTTGATGGTCACTTGGGAGTTGATATTGACTCTGGTAATAGAAAACCTATTATAGTCAAAGGATCTTATGATAGGATGAATAGGCTCTCTAGGGGCATCCATAATATACATTAGGTAAGATAGGGCCAAAGTTTGTATGGGGTGTTATCTAATCCTTGGTTTAGAGAATTAATTCTTTTCATTCACGGATGACCTGTGTGGGGTCAACCACCTATCCTAATGATAATTGTCCCTATTATTTATACTTTACTAGAACACGGTGTGGATTAGTGTATGGTAGTGAAATACATGGTCATTATCCCCCTAAAAGTCTATGGAAATTTAATGGGTGTCAATTCCACATCACATTACCCTTATAAAATAAAAATGGGAGGGTTTATTGTTGGTTATTGATCCTCTAAAAATTACCATAAGAATGCGAGGAGAGCATGCACCATCACAACCCTTGGGTGATAAATAGGTAGACCAAAAAGAGATTAATTTACTAATTAATTTAATATTATGAGATATGTATAAGGTCAAAATATATAGAAGATATATACAAAAGAATTAGGACAACATAATTTAAACAAAGTGATAAAAATGATAAAAAGTCTTAAGTGAACAAAATAACTTTCAAGATGCCAAAATATCTTTAGTAGGTGGCCTAAAAAAATGATTAATAGTTTTATTGCCACTTGTGAAAGGGAAACCTATAATACAAGACATTAGATATAAAATATGTCCTAAAAAATAAGATGTTAACAAGTCAAAATAGCCACTAGATTTTCCCATGTAAGAAACATAATATTAGTCTAATAGGCCTTAAGAATAAATACTAAATAAAATTATTATTTTTCTCTATAACATCTCTAGGTGAGGGGGTCATGACATGGGGGTCTAGGGGTGGTATCCTCTATTGGGGTCAAGGGGAAGCTCCCCTTGTGAAGTCAAGGGGAAAACCCCTTGTAGTGTTTGGGAACACTGCCCTAAGAGTGCTTCTTATCACAGTAGAGGGAGGGGTCAAGGGGTAGTTCCCCTAATGTCAAACATAATTTAAAACTTGTGGGATGCTTGGAATGACTAAAAAATCACTAAAATTTATCCTATAAAGGCACTTAAAAGGATAATATCAAAGTCAAACATGAAGAGCAAAATCATAACTATAGAAGGCAAAACCATAGATACATAATCAGTTATTAGCAATATCTCTCCTAGAAAGTGTAATATCATGAATTTTCTACAATATCACAACTACAAAGCCATAATTTTGAAAAAAAATGGATAATCGTTAGTGGTTATCACATGGTTTTCTACAAAACCATGAGATTTTTGGCAATATCATGATTTTTATTGTAAAATCACAATTTCACAATTAGTGATATTATAGTCAAAAGACAAAATAGTAGATTTTTGGACTTAGAGTTATTTACAGGATAAGAATGATTTAAAAATAAGATGGCATGGATTATTTACAAAATGACATAAGTAAATTTAAGGCCTAGTAAAACTAACAAAATATGTTACAACTATGGCCTTATGATTTCACAACAGGTGGTTAAGAGTGGGTTCTAAGATGTTTTTAGATGATCTAGATAAGACCCTACTTATTTCCTTTTAAATACATAGACAACCAAGTGTTATAGTCAATCACACTAGTAGATTTAGATATAATCACAAAATTTCCATTTTAAGACTAATATCATTATTTTCGAGATAAGAACATGACTATAGTTATGTGGTATTATAGCAAGCGAGGAAGGGGTTGTGTGATGATGTTCTTGGCAGTTTTTCCCTATTATTTTAAATAGACGACACTTAGATAGAGGTGTAAAATGGATAAGAAGCCCTAGATGACAATCTCAGATAATGGTTTTGATTCTATAAGTAAAAAAACAACTTTAGAGGATAATACCATGTATTTTCACATAAAATCACTATTTATGAATTAATGATATTATAGAAAAGTCAAAACATACCAAAAAGGTAAAACTATTAGTAGTTAAAGTGGTGGTTAGTGACAATATTTCTACTTGGTAGACAAAGTCACAACTTTTAGGAAAATATTGCCATTTATGAATTCATGATTTTGTAGAAGAATGACAACTTGTAAAATAATGTTATTTTCTAGTGGTTAGGATTGGGTAGTTAGTGAAAAATCATAACTCTTTAGGATAAAATCATGACTGTAAATGATATATTTTACATAACAAAATCACAATTCACCTAGGCATGATAATTTGCCAAAATATGGCATTTATTCTCTACCTAGTCAACCCTGTACGTGATCAAAAATAATTCTAACAAGCAAGAAGGTTATATTAAAGGGGATGTCCCACCATGGTCACCAAAATGTGATTTTAATTTTGAACACTCAGATTAAACTACCTAAATATGATAATTTAAACCCAAAATGCATAACACACTCAATAGAAGAGATTATGAAAGCAAATTAGAATAAACAAGACAACTCTTACCAATACCTTGCTTCTCATATCTTCCCTCCAAGATCTTCAAATAAAATTTTTGGATTATTGATTGGAAATAAACTCAAAATTTCAATATGGTGACAACTTGATCAACGATTGTGATTATATATTTATCATGGAGATTATATGGCTTCCATAGATTAGCTTTTAGTTGGTTTCAATGGAGGATTAATTTGTTTATATCGACTAGTGATGGAATATCTATGGCTCACATTCAAATTTTAGCCATGAGGATCAAGGGTGAAGTAATTCCTAAGGAATTATTTTTTTTTGGAAGCCTCTAGAATAGAGGCTTCTAAAGACGAGGGGTCAAGTTAGAGGAAGTTCTATAATTAAAGAATTATATATTCTTCTTAGGGAGTAACTAGGATCAGTGACGGATTAGGTAGGTAGCTAGGGACTAGGGGTGTGGGAAATCCTATGAATAGGATAGGGTAGGTGGGTATGTGGGTCATAATAATTTTAAATTCCCAAATAATGGATAAGTGGGGTTAGGATAAAATAATGGGAACTTAGGATAATTAATGAAGAAGTGGGATAGGAATAAGGTTAGTGAATGAATACTAATAAAGGGGATATTAGATAAATTAATAGAAGGGGTGATTTTAGGATGGGATGAGATGACAAAAATTAGTGTTGACTAATAGTAATATTAGTGATGATAAATGAAATGAGTGAATTTAGGTGCATAAAAAACCAGTCAATTTTTTTCAAATACAAGGGCAAAGGGTGGTCAACACAATAGATATGCAAAGTGGTAAAATACTATGTAAAATTAAAGAACATCAATGGATCATATAATTAAAAAGGCAGTCTATATTATGCATATGTAATGTGACCATATCCTAGAAAATATTATATTCATGAACACTATGTAAGATATAAATGTTAGAAAGATATTTGTAGATAGTATAAACCTAAATATTTTAGTGGTCATAGAATGATAAAACATGTGTATTATCACTTTTGGATAATATGCCCCCAGTTCAATGATGTTGATGGGTAGAGGAAAGTCTAACAACCTAGTCCTTAGAAATATTTGTATGTCCTGCATAACACACATGAATACTAGTGAAATATATGTGTGATATAAAAATAATATGTTAGATACTAATCATGAAATATATAACATATCGATAAGATATAAATTAAATTACTAGTCATTCTTAGGTCTTAATTTTGAATATTTTAGAATATTTGAATATTTTTTTATTTTGAAACATATAGTTTTTTTTTGTATTTTTACAATATTGAAACCAATAATAGTATAAATTAAAATGAATCAAGGTGTCTAAAATAGAATGCTATGTACCTAGGGATATGATGTATTGATGTATATGGGTTGATGGAGATGCTGACATGTGGCACACATCCCCTTTGTTAGTTATATGGGTACAATATATTAGGATAATAGAGTAACTTGTGGAAGTAGTATATTGGGTAATGGTTGGCCTACATTGGGATTATGAGGTTATCCATCCATGGGTTAGATAGATGTATATATATAGGAGATGATTATGATGGTAAAGATATCAAGTAAGAATTGAGTCTTCTATTGTAAGAGGATATTGGAGGTTGTCCCCTCAAAGAGACATTATGGAGTTATTCCTTCCTAAAGGAGTATTATATGGTGTTTCCCTACCTTAAGGGTATTTCTGCATATATTGAATATCAAGATCATTACATAGAATTTGTTGGAGTGAACTGAATAGTTCATAACATGTATCAAGGGTAGATATGTAATATAAAAGATTGCATGACCAAACATGAGAAAGATTCCCCCATTGAAGGATCTATAGGATAATAAAATATATATGTAGATTTTTGATTTTACATTCTCATTTCTCAAATATAAACTTGTCAAAATATACTACATATATGAACAATAAAGCTTTAAAAATATATTTTCATGATTTACATACTAAATTTGAGTTAACATGATGAAAATTGGAAGTATTAAGGATTTGTGTAATGAAACTATGATGTTTTGGTAAAAAAATGTCAAAGGATAGGATCGACCAACTAGGACAGTAATGGTAAATGATGTTGTCTAGTTTTTTGGAATTATGTCCTAGATGAAAAATGAAAATAGATCAGTGTAGACTATGAAAATAGAGAAATAAATGCCACATTTAGACAATATTGACAGTTAATTTGAGTTGTTTAGATCTAAAAAGCAAAATAAAAAGGGCCAAGAGACAAAAATTTTAACAAAATTCAAGGGTGTATATGAATTGATCAACCAATCACATATGCAAGAAAATATAAAAATAAGATACAACAATTAGAAGCTATATACAATCAAATTTTTATTTTTTTGGATTACATGATTTTTTTTGAAATTTTAGAATAGTTTTATCTAGCACTCATCTATAAAATCATCGTCATTAGGGTTGAATTCTTAGAGTCATATAAGTACACAACGTGCTCTTCTTCTTTGTTAATTTCTTGATCATTATCACCATCATGTGGTATGTAGATTTTTCTTTTTTCATGTGAAAGTATAATGCCTTATTGATTATAATTTTTTGTAGATTACATTTATATAACCAAAATATTACCAATGTAGATGGTTTTTGATACATATGAGGGATAATACATACCTTTGTGTCAATAATTTTAGGCCCATAATCAATTGGATATATGTTGTATCCTAAGGTTTCTTTCCAATGTTCACCATAATGTAAATTGTTAATATTGTACATCATTTATGATAATCCTATTACACTAAAAAAAGTTTAATTTTTAAGTAGGATCAATGTAACTATGATTAAAATAATATCCTTGCATATATATTATGATGGTTAAAATATTTTGTCGATGACAATTTTTTCTTGCTACAACTATATGTAACTCTTTTTGAATCTATATAGTAGAAGAAGTTTTTTGGTTCTATATTATTATGATAATGTCATCATACTTATACATATAAATTTTTATTTTAATGTCTTGAAATCTTTTGTATCATGCCATGTGATTCTATGATAATCACAAAATGATTTACCTTATGTACATGCAAGACATATTGTTGATCAATGTCTAGTAGAATGTAATTTCATGAGCTTATTTTCTAATAAGTTTTTTGAAATGATTGTGGCTATATATTTATGTGGCATGAATTTTAATAACTATGAAGCATTTGTATGAATATTTACACATTTTTAACTGATTTATTCACAAGTATCATATAAGAGCTATTATTGCAATAATTTCTCATATTATCCTTTTTAGGCATACCCAATATTTATTTACCTTTTGAGTATGATTTATTTCTACTAATTTTATTTGAATCATATTAGTAAATTCCTATAGAAATAGTTGTAAATAAATTTTGGAATAAATTGTCATCTAAAGGATTAAAGTTTAACTTGCATATTTGATCATATGTCATAGTAACTATGTTAGCTTCATCCTCATCACTATCATAATAATTAAAAACATGATCATATTATTATATGCACCTAAATCTTATCACCCTAAATTTTTTGATAATTCTAATAATTTAACCTATAATTGAATTTCCTAGCTAATTAACTAAATCCCCTCATCAAAATTCCTATATTCCACAAACCTTATTCTACCCCTCCAAACAATTAATCACCTTCATTAGTTTAATAACTAATTCTATTTACCTACTATTGTCACCAAATTTTTCACCCTAGAAGAGGATGTTCAAGCCTCTTCCAAATTTGGGAAACATGGGAACATTTATAGGTATGTGGCTATACTTTTTATGGAAATGAGCCTCTAGATTTAAAGGGATAGCTCCCTGAATATATATTTTTAAATCTTATCACCTAAACTAGTATTTATTTGTATAGGAAAGATTTAGAAATAACACGAATTAAACCTAGTCTATATAGGTGATGCACCAAGATTATATTTACATGACCATCATATTCCAAGCACTATGGAATAAGGCATACAAACTAGTCTCAAAGTCTTAAAAGGTTATAACATGAGTATTTCAATATAGAGGCAAGATATGTGAAAAAACACAAGAAAAATGAACTAGAAGGTAGGTTGCACAATTCAAGGATAATTATACACTTGAAAGAGTTTGACACATTTGACTACACTCTATATGACCTTTTAGACTAAGAACTCTTGCTTAGATATGAAAGGATAAAGGAAAGAAGGATACAATATTATCACTTCTTATCACTATATATCACTTAAACACTTAGACAATTATTCAAGAACTCAAAAATAAACTTGCATCAATATTCAAAGGTAAAATATGAAATCAGTACAATAGGTCTTCACCATACATGGATGTTGTATATCTTACATAGCCAAAATGGTAGCTACTTATAGAAATTCTGAGAGAGAAGAAAATAAAGAAGTTCAAGGGTTACTAGAACACATGTCCAGGCATGAAAAATATTTATGTTATAGGTGAAATTGAGTGTGAAATAGATAATGAATGCCTTCCAAGCCAAATTTCCATGTAAACCATGAAAAATTCCTTCCAAAATGGTGCAATGACTCTTCCACCAACCTTTATGAAACTATTTCCATCATGGACCATCCTTCAAGCATTTGAAACTGAACTAGGAGAGTCAACACATAAAGACTGATCAAGGGGGTGAAATATGCTATGATAGTTATAATATGTTCTTATAAATACTATCTATCTTATAGGCACATATGTTCACCATCTATAATCATTTTTTGATTTCTTGAACTTTTCTCTTTACATTTGGTAGTCACTATTCATATCGGACCTCGACTAGGTTATCATGGATAAGATCCTTGGTCTTACATATTTGATCATGCGGCATTACCTTGCCATGATGTTTATTCCCTTCTAAAATATGTCTATGATATTCACTTGATATGGTAAAAATGACTCTTTTTTTTTATATTTATCCATCAAAGCTAACTCAAACTAGTCACATTTGTTCTTATTGATTTCATAGATCCTTATTGTTAGATTTTCACTTTTTGACCTCCTTCACGTCGTTGGATTTATAGATCCTAGCTCCTACATATTGTTGGATCTCCATAAATGCATGTTTTTTACCTTGAATTGGTCATTAAACTTTGACACTTTGACCTAATCTCATTGCTTCCTACATCTTTGGATTGCTTTCACTCTATTGATCTTCCTAGACTTATTCAATATTTAACTCATCACTATGTCGATAAACCTCAGGCACTTTATAACATTTGAGTCCATTCACTTTGTTATATCTCCTTTAAATGATTGACCATGAGCCATTATATCTTCTAACAGGCTTCAACATTAACTTTGACTAGCTTACGCTCATTGGGTCTTTGTCTAAAAAGCTTCATGAATGTGACACTTATCACTTGCATGCTCACTCAGAGCTCCTTTTGACAATTTGAATACATCATGCTCCATTAGATCATTTATGTATGATGAATCATGGGTTGTTGATATTGATAAACTTTAAACTCTTTAAGGTCCTTTTAAATATAAATGACTACTTTATAGAGCTTGAAATTGATTCTTATATGAGTGTTCTACTCTACAGGCCTAACTTTAAATTTTCATAACTTGAGCTAGAGAGCTTACGTGAGCATGAAATTTGTAGATAATGTTTATGGGATAAATAGATACAATTTTGAATCAGCCATTTTATCATGGTTTCTTCTTGAGTGAAGTTAAAAACTAAAAAAGTGAGCTAGTCTATTCATTTTTGAATGAAGTCTTGGTGATGATATGCTTTTATTATGCTCATGAAAGGAACTATATGCTTGATATTTAAAGCTCAAATGAACTCTTGAGGCTTGTGTAACCTTTTTCATTGATCCTTGAATTTTTTGGACACCATGAAGACCTGACACTTCCATACATTACCCTAAAATGACCTCCAAGATATGAAATAACATAGATATTAAACTAGGTAATGACTAGAACTAGAAAGGCATATGAAAAGACATCAAATCAATTACAACACACCCTATGACATTATATTAGACCCATATATAAGTTTATGACTATATGGGGGGTGACCCATTTTGACTATGGTAAAAATGGTTAACATTTTTGGTGATTTCCCAAGGGTGGTATGCTTGTTATGCCATGATCAATTGGCTAATCCTATCCATTAGGCTATGGAGTCACATGTACAATAGATTGAAACACAAATTCCTTTGATAACACACAAAAATATAAAACAACAAGGATAAAACACAAATTTTAAGTAAACATATGTTCAACTAGAACACTTAGAGAACACTACACACATAATGAAAACTAAACACACACTTAATCTACTATTTATAAGATAGAACTTTACCACTCAATAGCAAGGTTTCAAATTTATCCCACTCATAGGGATAGGCAAATCTTTTCCATTTATATTTTATACATATAAATATTTTCTTTTCTTGCATTTGATGATGACATATGGTCCACTCCATAGGGTATCAAATTTTGTTCTCTTCCTAGTTTTTCTCTATCTTCATCTCACTTTAACACTATGTCACCTTTTTGAAATGATCTTAGAATTACCCTATAATCAAAATACTTATTCATTGGTACTTGGTGATTTTCCAAATATTGATGAGCCGTATCTTTCATCTTTTGCAACTCCATTAATTCTACAAATCTCTCTTTCATTAGAGTAGTCTCAAATAAATCTTGTTGGTGAGATAACTCTAAGGTTAGTAGTTATTGAGAGATAGACAAACTAAATTATCTCCCATAGACAAGCACAAAAGGATAATTCCCTATTGAGCTCTTAGGAGTTATCCTATCATCCCATAAGGCTATCTTCAATTTGGTGTGCCAAGATCTGTAGTTATTCTCTAAGGTTATCTTGATAATTTTGATTAGGTTCTTGTTAGTAGATTCAGCCAACCCATTACCTTGAGGGTAATAGTTAGATGAAGTGCTTAGAAATATTCAATTACTATTTGCCCAATTATTCACCTTAGCACCTATAAAAGCAAGATCATTATCTAAAATAATAGTATGAGTACCAAACCTTGTTATGATGCTCTCATAGAACTCCAAGATAACATTCTCATTAGCTTCCTTCAATGATATTACATCAACCCATCTTGTAAAATAATTAGTTTCTATGAGTATCTATTTATGACTATTACTTTATGGGGGGTTTGTCATACCAATTAAATGAAGACCCCATTGCATGAAAGTTTGATCAACTTGAATAGGCTTCAAATGGAAAGCTAAAATATTCTATTTTTCCACAAAGAAAGCACATTGTACACATCTTCTCACCTAAGCATGGTAGTATTTGAAGAGGCTAGGCCAATATTAACCTGGTCTCATGATCTTAGCATCTATAGTTCTTGGGGGAAATGACCTCATACTATCCCATCATGAAACTTCTCTAGCAACACCTCAAACTGATCATTATCAATGCATCTCAATAGCACACCATTAATGTGTCTTGTAAAAAGGACACCATCCATAAGACAAAATGGAATATATTGCAATCTAAAATATCTCCTTTTTGATATACTCATATTATTAGGATATTCACCATTTTGAAGAAATCTGATCACATCATGTGTCTAACTCTGTATATGCAAGGAACCAGTAGGTTGGGAGTAATCATGATTGACTAGAACCTCTTATTTTGATTCATGAAAATAAGAAACTAAGTGTTCACAAAGACATTTCCCTCTTAAAAAATTTGTTACTTTGATATCAACAGCATATTCCATTACCTTAGTGATCTATCCTACTCTCTTCTCACTAAGGTCTTTGTTCAATCGAACCCTTTGGTATTAGGATAAGAAACCATAACATGAATTTTTTATTTTAAACCATATGCCTGAACTTAATTAGTCCCCTTCTAATAGTGAGGACTTGTTTCTCCATAATGGTATAATTTACTTCATATTCTTCTAAAAATTGATTAAAGAATGCAATAGGCTGCTTCACACCATCATCATTCTTTTGCATTAACATAGCTAAGATAGTGTCAAGGTTAGAAAATAAAGACAACAAGAAGTCTTTGGAAAAATTAGGATTCAAAATATTAGGATCTTGTACAATTACCTTTTTTATGGCTTTAAAATTTTTCTTACCCTCTTTATTCTAAGAAAATACCTTATTCTTTATGAGTGCTATGTACCTAGGGATATGATGTATTGATGTATATGGGTTGATGGAGATGCTGACATGTGGCACACATCCCCTTAGTTAGTTATATGGGTACAATATATTAGGATAATAGAGTAACTTGTGGAAGTAGTATATTGGGTAATGGTTGGCCTACATTGGGATTATGAGGTTATCCATCCATGGGTTAGATGTATATATATAGGAGATGATTATCATGGTAAGGATATCAAGTAAGAATTAAGTCTTCTATTGTAAGAGGATATTGGAGGTTGTCCCCTCAAAGAGACATTGTGGAGTTATTCCTTCCTAAAGGAGTATTATATGGTGTTTCCCTACCTTAAGGGTATTTCTGCATATATTGAATATCAAGATCATTACAAGTGGTATCAGAGCTTCGATTTGGGCAATTTGTGTGGAACAAAACACTAATTTCATGATATCTTCTGAAATATAGTGAATTTTTATTCTAAAGTTTTACTGGAGATGTAAGCAAATTTAAGAGAAGTACAGTCAAAATTTTAGAATTTTTGAGTTATTTGAAGTGATTTATTGCGATTTTATGGATCAATTTTGACATTTTAGGGTTTCATGAACCTTAATTTTTTTGTGGATCATGGAGTTGCAAACATTTTCAAGGGAAGATGATATTGACGCTAGAGGATGGTGGCTCCTTTTGGAGAATAATTTTAGAAAAAAAATTGGGCAAAGATGATTAACTCCTTTTTTATCTGGGCCTGCACTAGATTGGTTTGATCAGTTGAGCTGTATAGAAAGGTTTTCTTCATGGAAAGAAATGGAACATATTTTTTTAGATCAATGGGCTATAAAAAAAGAAGCAAAAAAATAAGAATTAGTAGAAGAAGAAGAAGTAGTAGAAAAAGAAGAAGAAGAAATAGAAGAATTAGTAGAAGAACAGACGAAGAAGAAGAAGTAGAAGAAGCAATAAAAGAAGCAGATGAAGAAGAAGAAGAAGAAGAAAAGAAGGGTTCAAATAATTTGGCTCCAAAGAAATCCGAGTCAATTTTTCAATTTCATGGATACATTCAAAAGAAGAAGGTAGTTGTGTCCATAAACCCTACCAGCAAGTATAACTTCATTAACATGAATGTGGCTAAGCATCTACATGTTCAAGCAAATAATATCAAAGAGGTTCAAGTAGATGGTAAGAATATTTCAATGTTTGAAGATCTAGAGCCCATTATGGAAAAATATGTTTTGCATTCAGATTTTTATGCTTTGGATATGGATGATATGGATATAGTTCTTGGATATCCATGGTTAGAGACTTTGGGAACAATGAATATCAATGTTCAGAAAAATTTCATGAAGTTTTGGTATAAGAAAAAGAAGATCACTTTACAAGATATCATAGTGAAAAAGGCACCAATAACAATCCAAGTAGATCATAAGGATGAGATTGAAATAGGTGATGAAGATCATGATGAAGATTTAGATGATATAGATAAAGACACACAATAAATGAACAATTCATCTACTCAAGAGATAAAGAAGGAAAAGGTAGAAGCAAAGGTGGATACGGTAAAATTATTAGAAAAGGTTGAGGTATATAGACACCCACATCATCATGAGAGGAAATAATCATAGAACCAGGTGAGGAAGTGTCATAACAACAATCATTTTGTCTATACAAGAAATAATATTTATAATCATTATGGATATGCATGGAATCCAAAGAAAAAATACTATGGCACATGGAATGAATGGGGAAAACACTATGACTATGCATGGAAGAATACCTACTATGGTCATGGTTGGAATCAAAGTAGTGCAGCGAAGTATGGTACATGGAATAAAAAGAGGAATAATTATGATTAGACACCAAAGCAGTATAATTATGATCATAAATGCAAATAGAGGAGCACAAGGGAATTTGGAAACAAGCTTGGAGAGCTATCACCTGCCAAGATCACATATGGATGGTTAGATGATCGAGATTGGTGACAAGTGTGCAATGATTTAAAGCACACTCATTATTTGGTTTCTTCTTATTTTTTGGGGATAAAACATGTCAAGGAGGGAAGGAATGCTATGTACCTAGGGATATGATGTATATGGGTTGATGGAGATGCTGACATGTGGCACACATCCCCTTAGTTAGTTATATGGGTACAATATATTAGGATAATAGAGTAACTTGTGGAAGTAGTATATTGGGTAATGGTCGGCCTACATTGGGATTATGAGGTTATCCATCCATGGGTTAGATAGATGTATATATATAGGAGATGCTTATCATGGTAAGAATATCAAGTAAGAATTGAGTCTTCTATTGTAAGAGGATATTGGAGGTTGTCCCCTCAAAGAGACATTGTGGAGTTATTCCTTCCTAAAGGAGTATTATATGGTGTCTCCCTACCTTAAGGGTATTTCTGCATATATTGAATATTAAGATCATTACAATGAGCATGGTTGTGATGGGTTTCACTAAAGATGCAAACCCAGGTATGAACCTCCTTACAAAATTTATCTTGCATAAGAAAATTTGAAGAATTTTCTTATGCAAGGGTAATGACAATCCAAGCATAACCTCTATCCTTTCAAGATCAATAGCCAAACCATCTTTGGAAATAATGTGTCCCAAGAGCTTACCTTCATGGATAGCAAAGATGTATTTTTTTGGATTAAGAGATACTCCATATTTCTTGCATCTTTCAAACACTTATGTAAATTGTTTTAGATGTTCATTATAATCCTTGGAAAACACTATCATATCATATAGATAAAATAACAACATCTAATTAATCAAACCTTTAAAGGCCATGTCCATGGCTCTTTAAAAAGTAACACGAACATTTAACAAACCAAATGACATCTTTCTATAAGCAAAATTACCCCATTTAGTGGTAAATGTTGTCTTATACTAATCATCATCATTTAAAAGGATCTAATTATAACCTGAATATCCATTAAGAAGAGAGAAATGTTGAGAACCTAAAACTACTTGTAATATTTTCTCCATTGAGGATAGGGGATAGTGATCTTTGAGTGACAGTCTATTAGGATATTTGAAGTCCACATAAAGTATTATCTCCCCACTCTTCTTTATAATAGGCACAATATTAGCTACCCATGGTGAATTTTTGATAGGAAAGATTATTTTAGATTTAAGGAGTTTAGTGAGATATAACCTCATGAGTTATTCAACCTTGGGATTGATGGGCCTTTATTTTTGTCTAACTGATTTAACTCCAAATTCCAACTCAATAGTATGTATTTCTAGGCTAGGATGAAATACTTTTAGGTCTTTATACTCTGAAGCATAGATAAAGTGAAACTCTCTACACAAATCAATGAATGCTTGTTTTTCTAATATAGAGCATACCTTGCCTAGTTTGAGGAGTCTATCTTTGAAGATCAAGACTCTTTCATAATTATCCTATTTTATAGACATACTCACCTTTTCCTTATTATTTTTATCATTCTCATTAAATATACCTTTTAAAGTTACTAGACCCTTGGGTATCTTATTTTTCCTTAGATATACAACCTGGTCACCAAATTGCTCTTAGAATCTCTTCTGATTCCTCATTTTCCTTATTATTTTTATCTATTATGATTGTTTCCCCTATTATTTTATGGAAATTTGAGTATCAAATTGAGATCCTATGGTAGCTAGTCTTCATCATAATTATTCTGCTCCCTTGGGACTGACTGTTTGTTGAATGCATTAAAATATTCAAGAAAATCCCATACCCTATGATTATAGGTATTAATTAAAGGGTTCTTGGTAGTAACCAAATTAATAACCTAATGAATAACCAATTCACTATCTCCATTCACTTGTAAGTTCTTGATTCTTTTTCTCCTTACCCATTGAAGGCCATGAATTAAACCTTCATACTCAACTACATTACATGTATAACTGAAATGAAATCTATATGAAGAATTGTATTGTTGTTTATATGGGGAGACTATCATGACACCATTACTACACCAATTTTACTTCTTGAACCATCAAAAACAATTTTCCACATCTCATCTTCTTCACCTTCTTCTTTAGCAAGTAGAGGTGTTGGAATTCCTCCTTTATGTATGTAATATACTCGTAGATTATTTTTATCCATGAAAACATAAGGATCATGCTCATAATTTTTAGTACCATATTCATCAAGAAATAAATCTATAATTACTTAAAGTTTGGAAGAAGTGTCATCATCTATAATAGAATCCTTCTCTTCATAAACTACATAGTTCATATCAGAACTTGTCTCAATGTAAGGTTCTATATGAAACCTTGAAAGAGGTTGTCTCATAATTGTCACTTTAGTCCCATACCTTGTTATGAAGGCCAAGAAGGATAAATAATCTCTAATATAGCCACCAATATTGGTAGTGAATTCCCTCGAGAGGTAGATTTCAAAGTGGGTTGGGAGATCAACAACAACTATATCTTACAAGATAGGAAAACTGGGACAATCATGTAAGAAGACTTTCAAGTTTATTATCAATCCAATAATATTGGTATCCATACCATATAATTATATAAATCCTCTACTATGGGGTTCATAATTTAGACCCAATTTATCAACTACCACCTTGGGCATGATTGAAGTTCAAGCTCCACTAACAACTATGTAATTATGGACAAGCTTGTCACCCACTATGAGGGTGAGGTAGAATGGTGGAGGTTTAAAATCTCTAGTGGATGGCTTATCAATGGTATTGGGGACACTTGAAATAAAAAAATGACTTTGACCTTGATTTTAAGGAGGGACACTATTAGGGATAACATATAATTAGTTGTGTAGGAGTTCTTTCTAACCAGGTATATGCAAACATCCCAAAGGGAAATGGAATTTTTATTACTTTTCATTGAATCTAAAATATTTAAAGAATACATACCTACTTTATCCTAAATTCTTGGAGTAAATTAAGTGCTTAGGGCCTAAAGAGTTAGAGGGATTTGAATAATCCTTCCAACATTTTGATTTTTTGGAAGTGTAGGAGCCTTTGGAACTATCCCACTTGTAGTTATGTCTGGATGCCTTATAAGAGAATTGGATGAGCTGATAAACACATTGATATCACCACCCAAATCCTTTCTTTTATATCTAGTGTTATTTACAATCGAGGTTCCTTTATTAAGCATAAAAGTGTCCTAACAAAGAAGTTGGGGAAGACCTCTTCTTGAGGGTGTCCACCTTCAGTTGTCTGCATCATAACCTCATCCTTAGTAGATAGGAGAGGAGTAACTTATCCTTGAGTAACATGATCCTAATTTCCACCTTTATTGATGTCCATAAATTGGCCTTGCTACTAATTTTAACCTTGCACCAATTTACTATGAACAGGTACCATATCTCTTACATTAAGGGTAGAATTAGGATTGTATGCATTAGTAGGCCTGTTGGGATTAGGCTACTATTGGCCTATTCCTATTCCATAATGTTGTTGATAAGGATAATAATTTTTATATACACCTTACTACACATTATCTTGCCTATTTTGAGCTTCCAAGGCTAGTAGATTTGCTTTCCAGTCAATATTATGTTTTGCCTATTTAGGGGTAGCCTTAGACTTGGTACTAGTACTAGGAGTTTGAGCCATAGTTGGTGCATCAACAAAATTATGAGACAATGGAGGCAAGGAAAATTTAGGTGGTAATCTTCTAGCTTGGATGAAATTATTTTCATCTTTAATAACAATTTTATATTCTTCATGGAGGGTGGAGTCACCCATGGACTGAAGCATGATAGAAATTATAGTGTTAATATCTCTCAAATAGGTTGGGAACACAAACCTAGGATGTGGCCTCATAAGAGGAGGAATTCTATTCCAAGTCTTTTGGAATCTCTCATTAAAATCATGTATTATTTCTTTAGGTACTCTCTTGATTATATTAAGCTAATGTATAAGAGAGACATGATCACTCTCATTTCCAAATATTGTAGTTATCAACATTCAAAATTCATCCCATTATGTGATTCATCCATGTCTAGAGTCCCATACCAATCAAGATCCTTCCCTCTCAGCAACATGGCAAGACATCTAATAATAATGTTCTCTTGAGTGATATTGTGGAAGTTATAGAATTTGGAGACATCTTTAATATGCTCACTATGTGTAACATGAATTTCACCATTAAATTGAGGAACACATTTTGTGGCATTGGGAAGAATAACATCATATTCTTGAAGGCAAATAGGATTTTATGTATTGAATATGGGAAAAGCATGAGGTCTAGCCATTTCTTCTTTAAAATAATCAATTTCTTCAACTTTTTCACTCTCTTGACTTTCCTCACTAAAAAAATCTTCAACCTCTTCCTCTCTATCAAAATCTACTACTTTTCCAAAGTGAAAATTAGGAGGAGGATATTGAACTCCAAGCTAGAGTTCAGGCTGAAAGGATTAGTCAATGGGAATAAGAACTCTTCCAAAAGTTGACCTAGTGAGAACCATAAATTATAGGAGTAGGTTTATAACAAAACAATCGTCTTGAAATAGATTTATCTTGGTGGAGTCTCCAAATGATGAGAAACACAACAATTTTTAGTTGATGTTTCCAAGACCAACATTTATCTTGACAAATTGTCTTACAGACAAGGTCCCACTGGGCATGCTAGAACTATTATCACCAAATTTTGGTACCATAAAAGAGGATGTTCAAGCCTCTTCCAAATTTAGGAAACATGGGAATATTTATAAGTATGTGGGTGTACCTATTATGGAAATGAACCTCTATATTTAAAGGGATAGCTCCCTAAATATATCTTTGCAAAGCTTATCACCTAAACTAGTATTTATCTGTAGAGGAAAGAGTTAGAAACAAAAAGAATTGAACCTAGTATATAGAGGTGATGCACAAAGATTATTTCCAGATGACCATCATATTCTTAGCACTATGGAACAAGGCATACAAACTAGTCTCAAAGTCCTATAAGGTTATAACATGAGTATTTCAATATAGAGGTGAGATATGTGAAACAACACAAGGAAAATGACCCAGAAGGTAGGTTGCACATTCCAAGGATAATTATACACTTGAAAGAGTTTGACACATTTGACTGTACTCTATATGACCTATTAGACTAAGAATTCCTTATCAAATATGAAAGGATAAAGGAAAGAAGGATAATATATTATCACTTCTTATCACTATAGATCACTTACAGACTTATACAATTATTTGAGAACTCAAAAATAAACTTGCATCAATATTCAAAGGAAAAATATGACATCAATTTAGTAGGACTTCACCATACATAGATGTGGTATATCTTACAAATCCAAAGTGGCAACTACTTATATAAGTTCTGAGAGAGAAGAAAAGAAGGAAGTTCAAGTGTCACTAAAACACATGTCCAGGCATGGGAACCAATTTTGTTGTAGGTTTAATTGAGTGTGAAATAAATAATTAATGCCTGCCAATACAAATCTCCATGTAAACCATGACAAATTCCTTCCAAAATGGTGCAGTGACTATTTCACCAAACTTTGTAAAACTATTTCTATCATGGACCATCCTTCAAGCATTTGAAATTGAACAAGGAGACTCAAAACATAAGCACTATTTGAGGGGGTTAAAACATGTTATGATAATTATAATATGCTCTCCTAACTACTAGCTATCTTCTAGACACCTATGTTCATCATCTGTAATAATTTGTTGATTTCCTAGACTTTTGTCTTTACATTTGGTAGTCATTGTTCATCTCAAACCTCGACTAGGTTGTCATGGTGGCATATGAGTTTGAAGAGCTTGCATTAATACATGATCTTCAGTATTACATATTTACTCATGTGGCATTCCCTTTCCATGTTTTTCATTCCTTTCTAAACTATGTCTAAGATATTCACTTAATCTAATAAAAAATGACTCTTTGGTTTGACATTTATCCATCAAAGCTGATTCAAACCAATCACATTTGTTCTGATTAATTTCATAGATCCTCACTGTTAGATCTTGAATTTTTGACCTCCTTCACACCATTATATTTCTAGATCCTAGCTCCCACATGCCATTAGATCTCTAGAGATGCATGTTATTTACCTTGATTTGTTTGTTAAACTTTGACACTTTGACCTAATATCATTCATTCTTGCATCTTTAGATCACTTTCACTCTATTGATCTTCCCAGACTTGTTCAGTATTTAACTCATCACTATGTTGATAAACCTCAAGCACTTTATAGGATTTGAGTCCACTTTATCCATTGAATCTCATTTTCATGATTTAGTGTGAGATGTTAAATCTTCTGACAAGCTTGATCATTATCTTTGACTAGATTATGCTCCTTGGGTCTCTATCTGATAAGATCCATGAATGTGACACTTGTCGCTTATGCGCTCACTCAAAGCTCCTTTTGACAATTTGGATTCATCACAATCCATTTGATAATTTGTGTATGATGAAGTGTGGTTAATTTATATTTATCAAATTTAAAGTCTTTAAGGGCCTTTTAAATATAAAGGGTTACTTTACAGAGCTTGAAATTGACTCTTGCATGAACATTCTACTCTATAAGTCTAAATTTGAATTTTTATAACTTGAGCTAGAGAGCTCACGTGAGCATGAAATTTATAGAGCATGTTCATGAGATGAAGATATACAATTATGAATGATCTATTGGATCATGGGGTCTTCTTGATTGGATATAAAAATTTCACAAGTGAGATAGTCTATTCATTTCTAGATGACATCCTTGTGACAGTCTGCTTCCATTGAGCTCATGTAATGAACTGTATGCTTGATGTTTAAATCTCAAACGAACTCTTGATTCTTGTGAATTTTTTTCATTGATCATTGAATGATTTAGACACCATGAATACCTGCCACTTCCATACGTGACCCTAAAATGACCTCTAAGATATGAAATAACACAAATATTAAACTAGGCAATGACCAAAACTAGAATGGCATATGAAATGACATCAGAAGAATTAAAATACACCCTATGACATTATATCAAATCCCCATATATATTTTTTTACTATAGCGGGCTTGACCCATTTTGGCTGTGGTAAATTTTTTTAACACCTACTAACCTACTTATTAAGCCACTTGCCAATTTAAAATTCTATTTTAATCACCTACCCATCTACCACCCTACTAACTAGCTATTAATACACACCTACAACCTAATGGAGATTTATAGAATTGGAGAATTCTAGAAATATCATCCATTTTATCCCTCTTTCTCTAGAAATCTCCATTCTATAGATTTCCATGGAATTAAAAATTCCATGGAAATTTCCTAGCCTTTGATCTCAATAGCTTAAAATTGAATATGAGCCATTGATCCTTCCCTCCATGGATTATATAAACAAGCCACTTCCTCCAAGGTAACTATCTTAAAAAACTTGCGAACTTAGATAATTTGAATCTTTCCATCTTACTACCATAACATCCTCCTTGCATCCATATAGTCTCCATCAAAAAACCATTATCAAGCCAAAGGTCCATTAGAAGTCATTATCAAGCATAGTCAAGCAATCTAACATCCAACACCTTTTTCATCAAAAATTAGTTTGATAATCTTGGAGAGGAGCTAAAAGAGGTAAAATAATGGTAAAAATTCTCATTATGGAAATTTGATTCTTTCTATTATTCCTCTTTGCTTGATGTTATTTAGATTTTGGGTATTATTACTAAAATTAGTGATATATGAGAAATCTAAAATTTAGGCATACATATTAGAGACTAAAGTGGGATCATTACTCCCTATTATAACCTTTTATATTTTTGTAAAAGAGTTGAAATCTTGTAGGAACAATTGGATGTGAATTGAGCACCAGATTTTGAGAAAATCATCATGTATAAGTGACTTATAACTTTACACTAGTATCTGTAGTATTGAAGTTATAGTTTTACAATCAAATCAATGATATTGTATTAAATTTGAATTTAATCACTAATGGTTTAATCTTCTTCAGGTATTTACCTTGGTGCAATATCATTATTTTGAAAGTAGTGATCTTGATCTGCAAATAGCAATTTTACAGGTTGAGTTGTGATTTTACTAAATTTCTAGTTTGATTGATATATTTATTTTTGGTATATTACTAATCTCTCTACAAGTTAATTTTAATCTATCTAGAAGTGTATTTATCTCCTGTGTGTAATATATATAAGTTTTAATCAAACATTTTGAGTATCTATGTCTAAAGTGAAATATCATGGCTTTCACACTTGTAGTTTTTCTCTGCAAATAACGATCTTGTAGAAAGAGTTATAGTTTTTTAGGGTCTTCTAGGTTATTTGATATCCTACTTTTTCATCTATTACTAACCTCTCTCAACATTTTTTAAATTTTTTTGATGTTGTTTAGAAGTAGTTGTATCTCCTATGTGCAAGAAAATAAAAGGGTTGACTTAAGATTTGACTGCTAGAGATTCAACAACAATATCGTAACTCTCAAATTCATGGTTTTGACCTTATAATCATGGTATTTCCATCATGCATTATGGTATATCACTTCATGACCAAATTATAAAAAATGATGTATCAACTTCTAATTTGTAGATAAAGATTTCTCATTTTTTGTTAAAGTGATTGTGAAACCTCCTTAATAAGCCAAATCTGTCTCTTTTTAAACATTTTGAAATCTGACCATTTTGGGTTTTTTGGATATGTGATTAAAAGGGGAAATTTGAGTTTGTTTTGTGTAGTTCAATAGGTAAAAATGGAGGACAAAAGAGGATATAAGATAAAATAAATAACATTAACTTGTTGAAACCCCTATTGCACTATCACAACTCTTAGATCTACGATTTTGCCCTGTTATTAGCAATTTTGCAATCTTAGTAGTGATTTTTTGTTTAGATAGAGTTAGGGTGTAGTTTATTATTTTAAATATACTTAAAAAATTAAATACCTTTTTATTTTGTTTGTACATTTAAAAATTGTCACTTAAATATCATTAAAGCATCTTGTACTAAAGATTTTGATTAAAATTTGTCATAGCTATTCACTGAAGATTTATTAGGTAATCTATGGGTTGAAGTATTCTAAAAGTTTCATTTCACTAATAATCCTAATATAATCCATATACATTAGTTAAATTAGATGATTTTATAGTTTTATATCCCATCCCAAAACCACTAATCATGAATTTCTGGGAATTATGATTTTACATTAAGAATCATAGTTTTGCTATAATAGTTGCATTTCTGTAGATTCCTTTTTATAACTAACAAAATTATTTGCTTGTCACAACATCACAACTCATAATATATTATTCTACCTTTAAGTTATAGTTTTGTACTATTTGGTTTTGATCTTGCCTACAACTGATTATGTAATTACAGTTTTGTAAGGAAGTTGAAGTTTTACATTGAATAAAACTACTTACCTCTTTTGTTCAGGACCTCTCAAGATCAAGGCACCTCTATTTTATGTTCATAACCTTTGGGTTCTCTTGGGGTACCACAAAGTTTTGTCTTATTTCTTATATATATTTGTGTGTGAGCATACATGTTAAGTGTATATTTCATGTTTATTCACATAGAATAATTAATCAGTAAATCAATTGTACTTATTTGTTTGATATCCCATTTTTAGTCTAGGATATCATGTGATGTAGATTAATTCCCATGCACGGGCTTAGTCACTAGGGGTTGATGATGCATATTTCATCACCATGTAATAGACCAAACTTTGTATTTTGATGAAGTCTAAATATTAGGAGAGCTATCTATTGGGTGAATATTTTGTCACCAGCTAACTGATGAGAAAAATAGGTCTCTTCAACCATAGCATAAGGAAATTAGTTGGCCTAGTGTGCAGATTTACCACATCAAAAGGGGACAAATCTCTCCTCTCATCAAGGGGAGGTTCCTTATAAATATGAGGGGTTATATACTATATATATGCATAAAATAACAGTCAGGGTAGGATAACACCATCCATCTCTCTTTTTTCATAGATGATGCTCACAAGCAAAAGAGAAATCCAAAATGGAAACATTGAAGGCACTTCTCTTCTTTAAAAAGTGGTCTTGTAGCAAATAGCAGGAGTTCTTTTTGGTAGGAAACAAGTAACTAGTAATGAAGGGCATAATAACTAGCAGACTGAGATGTAGCACAAAGTCTCTACCTCAACTGTCCAAGAGTGAAATACAAAGGATAATGAGGGCACAAAGTTGTCCCAAGGTCCTTTACAGAGGAATAGAAAATAGACAAACACACTAAAATCAATTGTGGTAGCACAAAGTCTCTCCACAGTTGGCTTCAAGACATCAACCTAATTACTTCCACTAGTTTTGCTTATTTCAATAAAATAGACAAGAATGCATTCAATAAATAGACATAAGAACAATCTTCTAAAATGACACAAGCTATAACAACACAAAGTCTGAAAGTAACTTGTTTTCTCATTCAAAAAAAGAAATATGATCACCAATTTGAGCTCAAAGTCTCAATAATTGCCTTTTAATTCTGGCAGAGTTTTACTTCTATAACTGAGATATATCCTTTGCATAAAATATGAGATTAATATATATATTAGCCAATAAAGGCTTGGTGCTTTGTTCCATGGAATGGCCCATGCTGCATTTAATGCCTTGAATGCATTTTTAGTTTTGTCAAGGGACCATGCTAGAATAGGGTGACTGCCTTAACTATGGCATGTCAGTCCATCTCAAATGTCATCTCCTTAGCATGGGTTATCTAGTCCTTCACCAAATATCTACGCAACTGTTCACTTTGCCTTTACTCTAAGGGAGAAAAATAGGCCATGCCTTTAATGCTTGCAAGCTAAAATATCTAATTGGTAGACTATTCCACCTATTGGAATAACTCCTGCACAAATATTTCTAGTCTTTCCCTCTTTCCTATTGTAATTTGAGCTCTCAGGCTATCTTTTCCCTTTCTATCAGCACTTTTGGATCCTTTTTTAGTTGGTCACTAAGTTTGTTTTCAAGTTTTGTGCCACATTTGAAAATCAACAGATATTTCCTTACCCTAAATTTGACATCTATGGGGACATCATTGGTTTACCATTTCAATGGTTCTGGTGGCCTTCTTGGCTCCTTGGTTCCATCACTTCTTTGTTTCATTCACTTCTTGGCTCGTTTGTTGAACCATCTCCTTGAACTAGTCTCTGGAATCTTCTACCTCTTCTTTTTACTCAGAGCTTTCTTTAAACCATTAAACTCGTTGAACCTTTGAACCAATTTGGTTCAAGGTTTAATGGTTCATATTCTTCCTTAGAAGCCTTTGTTTTCTATAAGTCTCTCGAGCTTTGGAAGAGTCCATAGAAATATGTCTAAAGAGTCCATAGAAAATAGGCCTGCAAAGTCCATAGAAACAAATTCATAGAACCAACCTACAGAGTCCACAGAAACCAAGCCTTCTTCTTTAAATCATGCAGAGTCCATAGAACCAAGCTTGCAGAGTCCATAGAAACATTCCTTCGAAGTTCATAGAAATAGTCCTGCAGAGTCCATAGAAATTAGTTCATAGAAATGGGTCTATAGAGTCTGTAAAAATGAGTTCGTAGAAACATTCCTTTAGTTTAATGTCTTTAGAACCTCCCAAATGGAAGGTGTCCCTTCAAGCCTTGATAAGTCCTATTTCTTAGTCACTAAGATCCCCCCACAAGGGTACCTACCCTTCGGGGTCCTTCGAGGTCCTTCATGCTGTCTTCAGGTGGTCTTTGCATTAATTCCTTTAGACAAATAGTCTGAAGGAATTCCTTCAGACATTTTGTCCAAAGGAAACATCTCCTTTGTTTGACCACTTTCCATTGGGATTTTTGGTCATTCCTTTAGAAAAAATGCCTGAAGGATTTCCTTCAAACATTTTGTTCGAAGGATTTACCTTGTAAAATCAGCCACAAAAAATCTTTCTGAAAAATATCTTCTCGTCCCACTTTTATTCACTACCCTCTGCAAGGGTACTCACCTTTGGTTCACTACCCTCTATAAGGGAACTTGATCTTTTCACTTTGGGGCACTCCTTTGAACTGGCTGATTGAATTGACCAATTGAACCAACTTTGGTTTAACGGTTTAACGGTTCAATCTTGTGTCTCGCTCATTTAATTGACCGCCTGAATCAACCGCGTTGAACCAACTACTCATTGAACCAAACTCATTGAACCAATTTCACTGAACATTGTTGGCTCAAGGTTCAATGGTTCAATGGTTCATTCCTTTAATTTAAAATCTTGTTGATCGGCATTTTTAGTTGAATTGAAGCATTGAACCAACCTTGAAATTGCCTAAGTGTTGGAAACTTGTTCCATTGTGAGAGATCACTTGTTGAAGTTGATGAACCTATTAAACCTGCTAATCCCTTAACTAGAAAATATTGAATAATGAAGAATTTAAATTCTTAGAACAATTTTTTGAGAAGGGAAGAGAGGATTTTGGCCTGTAAGACCAAAATAGTTCATATGTTGTTCCAAAAATGAGTGACAGATTTTGGGAACAATAGTTGGCTCCAGTTGGGGAACTTCCTTCAGTTGGAATTTGGGAACAACTAATGGGAGTAGAAACCAGAATCTCCAGTGCCTTGAAGTGTGCCATTGGGATATGGAGTCATGCCTAAACAAAAAGAAAGGCGACAAAAATGAAAATAAAAAGCACAAAATAAAACTAAAGACTATACAAATATACATCTGTACAGATGATCTTATCTGATGCTTCAAGAATTGAAGTGCTTTAGATGTTGCCCATTGTGAGGTAGAGAAAAGGGCGTGCCATCTTGATACTTCAATGGGAAACTATTTTCACCATTGAGTTGATGGATAGTATATGGACCTCTCCATAGGGAATTGAACTTCCCATGCATTCCCTTTGGTTCTCTTCTCTTGTCCCATAACAAAACTTGATCTCTAATCTAGAAATCATAGATTTTTGCTTTATAGTCAAAGAGCTTTTTCACTAGACTTTGATGTGAAGCAATTCGGTCCACCACCATAGTTTGCTGCTCATCCAACTCAGTTAAGCACATGATCCTTTTTTCAATGGAGCTTTCATATGTTTGATCTTTGACTGCCTTTGCCAATTTCAATGTTGGCAATTTTAGGGTGATTTGTATCTCTACATCGAGACCATACAAAATTTGGAATGGTGACATACCTATCACTCTTTTGGGTGTAATTTTTTCTTCCCATAAAGCACCAACCAATGCTTTATGCTAGGTTTGTTGGTTGTCATCCACCAGCTTTCTGATGATGGTCACTAGGTTCTTGTTGCTTGATTCTACTTGGACATTCCCTTGTGGAAAATAATCAAAAGAGTGGGAGAGGGTAATCCCATAGTAAAAATAGAATTGAGTGACCTCATGAGAAGTGAAATAGGATGCATTGTCTATGAAAATATTGGTTGGGACCCCAAACCTAGAAATAATGTTTTTCTTGAGGAAATTACATACTACTTCTGAAGTAGCATGCTTGGTTGGAATTACTTCCACCCATTTTGTGAAGTAATCTGTGTTTGTGAGAACATAATCATGACCAACACTTGAAGATGGGTTTACAACACCAATGAAATTGATTCCCCATTACTAAAATGGATCTTCTATCACCACTAGCTTGAGAGGAAGAGCAACTAACTTGGGTCTTCTGATGAATTGTTGGCACAGTTCACACCTTCGTACCCATTTGTATGCGTCTTGAAACAAAGTAGGCCAGTAATACCTGGCTCATAAAATTTTATGGGTAGCTACAAGAGCAAAAAAATGTCTTCTATAGGTTAGATCATGGAAGGACTTCAAAAGTTGGTTCTGTTGCTCTTTATCCACGCAGCGAAGGAACACTCCATCAAGGTTCCTCTTATACAAGCCATTGTCCCACAAGACAAAGTTGGCAACTTTCAATTTAACAGTCCTCCTTTCTTTATTAGATAGGTGAGTAGGAAATTCACCATAAGTAAGGAAGTGAGTAATATTTGAATACCACTCATTCGTGGTGGAGACAAAGAGGACTATTTGTGTGTCTTCCACTTCTATTTCTTCATACCCTGATTCTTCAGGTATGTTGTCAGCTATCAATTGGCACAGGCCCCTTCCCTACACCAGCTTCATTGGTTTGATTACTAGATCAAACTCCTAGATTTTAGCAATCTAATTGCCCCTTTTGGTTTCAAACTCCTACTGAGTTAATATGGATTTAACTATGGTATCAGGAATCAGGTCAGTAACGTGTGAATTCAAGATGTAAAAGCAAAAATGTTTCATTGCCTTCACCACTACAAAAGCATGCTTCTCTAGATTTGAATAGTTTTTCTCTAGAAATAACGATCTTATAGAAAGAGTTATAGTTTTTTAGGGTCTTCTAGGTTATTTGATATCCTAGTTTTTCATCTATTACTAACCTCTCTCAACATTTTTTTCATTTTTCTGATGTTGTTTAGAAGTAGTTGTATCTCCTGTGTGCAAGAAAATAAAAGGGTTGACTTAATATTTGACTGCTAGAGATTCAACAACAATATCATAACTCTCAAATTTAGGGTTTTGACCTTATAATCATGGTATTGCCCTCATGCATTATGGTATATCACTTCATGACCAAATTATAAAAAATGATGTATCAACTTCTAATTTGTAGATAAAGCTTTCTCATTTTTTGTTAAAGTGATTGTGAAACCTCCTTAATAAGCCAAATCTGTCTCTTTTTAAACATTTTGAAATCTAACCATTTTGGGTTTTTTGGCTATGTGATTAAAAGGTGAAATTTGAGTTTGTTTTGTGTAGTTCAATAGGTAAAAAGGGGGGACAAAAGAGGATATAAGACAAAAGAAATAACATTAACTTGTTAAAACCCCTATTACACTATCACAACTCTTAGATCTACGATTTTGCCCTGCTATTAGCAATTTTACAAACTTAGTAGTAATTTTTTGTTTAGATAGAGTTAGGGTGTAGTTTATTATTTTAAATATATTTAAAAAATTAAATACCTTTTTATTTTGTTTGTACATTTAAAAATTGTCACTTAAATATCATTAAAGCATCCTGTACTAAAGATTTTGATTAAAATTTGTCATAGCTATTCACTGAAGATTTATTAGGTAATCCATGTGTTGAAGTATTCTAAAAGTTTCATTTCACTAATAATCCTAATATAATCCATATACATTAGTTAAATTAGATGATTTTATAGTTTATATCCCATCCCAAAACCACTAATCATGAATTTTTGGGAATTATGATTTTACATTAAGAATCATAGTTTTGTTAGAATAGTTGCATTTTTGTAGATTCCTTTTTATAACTAACAAAATCATTTGCTTGTCACAACATCACAACTCATAATCTAGTATTCTACCTTTAAGTTATAGTTTTGTACTATTTGGTTTTGATCTTGCCTACAACTGATTGTGTAATTACAGTTTTGTAAGGAAGTTGAAGTTTTAAATTGAATAAAACTACTTACCTCTTTTGTTCAGGACATCTAAAGATCAAGGCACCAATATTTTATGTTCATAACCTTTGGGTTCTCATGGGGTACCACAAAGTTTTGTCTTATTTCTTATATATATTTGTGTGTGAGCATACATGTTAAGTGTATATTTCATGTTTATTCACATAGAATAATTAATCAGTAAATCAATTGTACTTATTTGTTTGATATCCCATTTTTAGTCTAGGATATCATGTGATGTAGATTAATTCCCATGCATGGGATTAGTCACTAGGGGTTGATGATGCATATTTCATCACCATGTAATAGACCAAACTTTGTATTTTGATGAAGTCTAAATATTAGGAGAGCTATCTATTGGGTGAATATTTTTTCACCAGCTAACTAATGAGAAAAATAGGTCTCTTCAACCATAGCATAAGGAAATTAGTTGGCCTAGTGTGCAGATTTACCACATCAAAAGGGGACAAATCTCTCCTCTCATCAAGGGGAGGTTCCTTATAAATATGAGGGGTTATATACTCTATATATGTAGAAAATAACACTCAGGGTAGGATAACACCATCCATCTCTCTTTTTTCAAAGATGATGCTCACAAACAAAGGAGAAATCCAAGATGGAAACACTGAAGGCACTTCTCTTCTTTAAAAAGTGGTCTTGCAGCAAATAGCAGGAGTTCTTTTTGGTAGGAAACAAGTAACTAGTAATGAAGGGCATAATAACTAGCAAACTAAGATGTAGCACAAAGTCTCGACCTCAACTATCCAAGAGTGAAATATGAAGGATAATGAGGGCACAAAGTTGTCCCAAGGTCCTTTACAGAGGAATAGAAAATAGACAAACACACTAAAAGCAATTGTGGTAGCACAAAGTCTCTCCACATTTGGCTTCAAGACATCATCCTGATTACTTCCACTAGTTCTGCTTATTTTAATAAAATAGACAAGAATGCATTCAATAAATAGACATAAGAACAATCTTCTAAAATGACACAAGCTATAACAACACAAAGTCTGAAAGTAACTTGTTTTCTCATTCAAAAAAAGAAATATGATCAACAATTTGAGCTTAAAGTCTCAATAATTGCCTTTTAATTTTGGCAGAGTTTTGCTTCTATAACTGAGATATATCCTTTGCATAAAATAGGAGATTACAATATATATTAGCCAAGAAAGGCTTGGTGCTTTGTTTCATGGAACGGCCCATGATGCATTCAATGCCTTGAATGCATTTTCAATTTTGTCAAGGGACCATGCTAGAATAGGGCGACTGCCTTAACTATGGCATGTCAGTTCATCTCAAATGTCATCTCCTTAGCTTGGGTTATCTAGTCCTTCACCAAATATCTATGCAACTATTCACTTTGCCTTTACTTTAAGGGAGAAAAATAGGCCATGCCTTTAATGCTTGAAAGCTGAAATATCTAATTGGTAGACTATTCCACCTATTGGAATAACTCCTGCACAAATATTTTTGGTATTTCCCTCTTTCCTATTATAATTTGAGCTCTCGGGATATCTTTTCCCTTTCTATCATCACTTTCGGCTCCTTTTTTAGCTGGTCACTAAGTTTGTTTTCAAGTTCAATGCCACATTTGAAAATCAACAGAAATTTTTCCTTACCCTAAATTTGACATCTATGGGGACATCATTGGTTTACTATTTCAATGGTTTGGGTGGCCTTCTTGGCTCCTTGGTTCCATCACTTCTCTGGTTCATTCACTTCTTGGCTCGTTTGTTGAACCATCTCCTTGAACTGGTCTCTGGAATCTTCTACCTCTTCCCTTTACTCAGAGCTTTCTTTAAACCATTAAACTCGTTGAACCTTTGAACCAATTTGGTTCAAGGTTTAATGGTTCATCTTCTTCCTTAGAATCCTTTGTTTTCTCTAAGGCTCTCAAGCTTTGGAAGAGTCCATAGAAATATGTCTAAAGAGTCCATAGAAAATAGGCCTATAGAGTTCATAGAAACAAATTCATAGAACCAACCTACAGAGTCCATAGAAACCAAGCCTTCTTCTTTAAATCATGCAGAGTCTATAGAACCAAGCTTGCAGAGTCCATAGACACATTCCTTCAAAGTTCGTAGAAATAGTCCTCCAGAGTCCATAGAAATTAGTTCATAGAAATGGGTCTGTAGAGTCTGTAAAAATGAGTCCGTAGAAACATTCCTTCAATTTAATGTCTTTGGAACCTCCCAAAGGGAAGGTGTCCCTTCAGGCCTTGAGAAGGTCTATTTCTTAGTCACTAAGAGCCCCCCACAAGGTTACCTACCCTTCAGGGTCCTTCGGGGTCCTTCAGGCTGTCTTCAGGTGGTCTTCACATTAATTCCTTTAGACAAGAAGTCTGAAGGAATTCCTTTAGACATTTTGTCCAAAGGAAACATTTCCTTTATTTGACCACTTTCCATTGGGATTTTTGGTCATTCTTTTAGAAAAAATGCCCAAAGGAATTCCTTCAAACATTTTGTCAGAAGGATTTACCTTGGAAAATCAGCCATGAAAAATCTTTCCAAAAGATATCTTCTTGTCCCACTTTTATTCACTACCCTCTGCAAGGGTACTTGCCTTTGGTTCACTACCCTCTATAAGGGAACTTGACATTTTCACTTTGGGGAACTCCTTTGAACTGGCTGATTGAACTGACCAATTGAACCAACTTTGGTTTAACGGTTTAACGGTTTAATCTTGTGTCTCGCTCATTTAATTGATCGCCTAAACCAACCACGTTGAGCCAACCACTCGTTGAACTAAATTCATTGAACCAATTTCATTAAACATTGTTAACTCAAGGTTTAATGGTTTAATGGTTCATTCCTTTAATTTAAAATCTTGTCGATCAACATTTTTAGTTGAACTGAAGCATTGAACCAACCTTGAAATTGCCTAAGTGTTGAAAACTTGTTCCATTATGAGAGCTCACCTGTTGAAGTTGATGAACCTATTAAACCTGCTAATCCCTTAAGTAAAAAATATTGAATAATGAAGAATTTAAATTCTTAGAACAATTTTTTGAGAAGGGAAGAGAGGATTTTTGCCTGCAAGACCAAAATAGTTCATACGTTGTCCCAAAAATGAGTGACAGATTTTGGGAACAATAGTTGTCTCCAGTTGGGGAACTTCCTTCAGTTGAAATTTTAGAACAATTGAGGGGAGTAGAAACCAGAATCTCCAGTGCCTTGAAGTGTGCCATTGGGATATGGAGTCATGCCTACCCAAAAATAAAGGTGACAAAAATGAAAATAAAAAGCACAAAATAAAACTAAAGACTATACAAATATACATATGTACATATGATCTTATCTGATGCTTCAAGAATTGAAGTGCTTTAGATGTTGCCCATTGTGAGGTAGAGAAAAGGGCGTGCCATCTTGATACTTCAATGGGAAACTATTTTCACCATTGAGTTGATGGATAGTAAATGGGCCTCTCCATAGGGAATCAAACTTCCCATGCATTCCCTTTGGTTCTCTTCTCTTGTCCCATAACATAACTTGATCTCTAATATGGAAATCATAGATTTTTGCTTTATAGTAAAAGAGATTTTTCACCAGACTTTGATGTGAAGCAATTCGGTCCACCACCATAGTTTTTTGCTCATCTAACTCAGTCAAGCACATGATCCTTTTGTCAATGGAGCTTTCATATGTCTGATCTTTGATTGCCTTTGCCAATTTCAATGCTGGCAATTTTAGGGTGATTGGTATCTCTACATCGAGACCATACAAAATTTGGAATGGTGACATACCTATCACTCTTTTGGGTGTAATTTTTTCTTCCCATAAATCATCAACCAATGCTTTATGCCAAGTTTGTTGGTTGTCATCCACTAGCTTTCTGATGATGGTCACTAGGTTCTTGTTGCTTGATTCTGCTTGGACATTCCCTTGTGTAAAATAATCAAAAGAGTGGGAGAGGGTAATCTCATAGTAAAAATAGAATTGAGTGACCTCATGAGAAGTGAAATAGGATGCATTGTCTGTGAAAATCTTGGTTGGGACCCCAAACCTAGAAATAATCTTTTTCTTTAGGAAATTGTATACTACTTCTGAAGTAGCATGCTTGGTTGGAATTACTTCCACCCATTTGGTGAAGTAATCTGTAGCTGTGAGAACATAATCATGCCCAACACTTGAAGATGGGTTTACAACACCAATGAAATTGATTCCCCATTACTAAAATGGATCTTCTATCACCACTGGCTTAAGAGGAAGAGCAACTAACTTGGGTCTTTTGATGAATTGTTGGCACAATTCACACCTTCGTACCCATTTTTATGCGTCTTGAAACAAAGTAGGCCAGTAATACCTAGCTCATAAAATTTTATGGGTAGCTACAAGAGCAAAAAAATGTCTTCTATAGGTTAGATCATGGAAGGACTTCAAAAGTTGGTTCTGTTGCTCTTTATCCATGCAGCGAAGGAACACTCCATCAAGGTTCCTTTTATACAAGCCGTTGTCCCACAAGACAAAGTTGGTAGCTTTCAATTTAAGAGTCCTCCTTTCTTTATCAGACAGGTGAGTAGGAAACTCACCATAAGTAAGGAAGTGAGTAATATTTGAATACCACTCATTTGTGGTGGAGACAAAGATGACTATTTGTGTGTCTTCCACTTTTGTTTCTTCATACCCTGATTCTTCAGGTATGTTGTCAGCGATCAATTGGCATAGGCCCCTTCCCTACACCAACTTCATTGGTTTGATGACTAGATCAAACTCCTAGATTTTAGCAATCTAATTTCCCCTTTTGGTTTCAAACTCCTATTGAGTTAATATGGATTTAACTATGGTATCAAGAATCAGGGCAGTAACATGTGAATTCAAGATGTAAAAGCGGAAATGTTTCATTGCCTTCACCACTGCATAAGCATGCTTCTCTAGATTTGAATACTTTAGCTCATGAGCTTTGAGGGGATATCTCATGAAGGATATGGGATATTCCACACCTTCATTCTATTGAACTAGAATTGCTAAAAGTGTGTGTTCAAAAGCATAACTATATACCATGAAATCCTTAGTATAATCTAGACAAACCAGAATTGAGGCATGGGTAATAACAGTCTTGATATCTTGAAACACCAATTTGCCTTCTTTAGTCCAGTTAAAGGTGGCCTTTCCTTTCATCATGTTCACAATGTGGCGAGTCTTCTCAAGAAACTCAGGAATGAATCTTCATAAAAAATTCACCTTTATGAAGAAAGAGTGAACTGCAGTCTTACTTATAGGCAGGGTAAGCTCTTAAACAAACTTGACTATGTCTGAATCAATCTTTATGCCTTCATGGGATACTATGTGTCTAAAGAGTTTTCCTTCTATCACTCCAAATATAGACTTATTAGGATTAAGAGAAATGCCATTCTAGTGTTAGCATTCTAGCACTTGTTGCAAATGGCGCACATGGTTAGGGTGATGCCTGGAAAAGATGATCAAGTCATCAAGGTATACCAAAATGAACTTACCCTTTTCATCTTTGAAAGCAAGGTCCATTGCTATTTATAAATTCACACCATCATTTATTAGGCCAAAAGACATTCTTCAATATACAAAGGTGCCCCAAGGTGTGGTGAAGGCAGTCTTATGCTGATCTACTTCACCAACTTTAACTTGATTGTACCCTGAGAAGCCATCTAGCATTGATAACATCTCTAAACCAGTCACTGTCTGGGGCACTTCATCCATGATGGGCAAATGATAGTTATCCTTTAAGGATGACTGATTAAAATTCTTGAAGTCCACATAGAGGTGAATTTTTCCATTCTTATTTCTCACAGGTACTATGTTGGCAATCCATGTGGAATGATGGATTAGGAAAATTATCCTAGCATTCAACATTTTCTATAGTTTAGACAAAATAGTCCCTAATATCTTTAGATTGTACTACCTATATTTTTTCTTGTAAGGTGTCGAATCATCTTTGAGAGGAATTTCATGGAAATTTTCTTCAGGTTTGAGTGACTTCAGACCATCATAGCAGTATGTAAGGACATCCATGTATTGGCATAGTAGAGCAACAAATTTGAACTTCTCTTCCAGAGTGCAACACTTCCCAATGTTTCCCATCTTCATATTTTCTTTGGTACCCAAATTTATTCGATCAAACTCTTGAGAGGAGCTTGAATCTATTTATTGCTATTTGACAAACCTATCATTCTTGTCAAACAACTTCTCAAGGGAAACCAATCCTTTGGGAATTTTATTCCCTTTAAGTTGCAGAAATTCTTCACCTGTATTTAAAGTTGATTCAGGGGCTAGTTCAAGCTTGTGAGGTTCACTTCCTTCAAAGTGAATCTATTCAAATCTACCCTTTTATTCCAATAAGGCAAAGATTTGGTGGTCACCATTAAACAATTGGCAATGATTGACATTATCAGGCACACTTGGTCGAAAGACTAGTTTAATAGTGTACCTATCTCCTTTAAAATTAGGGTGAGGGACTAGAAGAGTTATTGAAATAGCCAATGCATCAACTCAATCATTGAATTCCTTGGGTATGGCACAAATGTTGAAAGCATCAAAGCTTTTAATTTGATCCTAGACTAGATTGCAGTAGTGGCACAATCTCTCATTTTTGGTTTGATATAGGTTCCTTACCTGACAAACCACTAGCTCAGCATCTCCTTTGGCATGAAGGAGCTTGACACCCCTATCTTGAGTGGCCTTCAATCCAAGAAGTAGAGATTCATACTCAGTTGTGTTGTTGGTATTACTGAACTGTAACTTGTATGAAGAAAGAAAGATATCTCCTCGAGGAGATATCAACACAATCCTAGATCATAAACTGGTAGAGGAATAGCTACCATCAAATTCAAGTATCCATACCTCATTTAAAACTGATCCTTTCTCAAATTTCTCTTTGTGTGGAGGGGAGGATTCTTCTGCACTTGCACTAAGCTCTATCCTATCTTTTGCTATTCCATCTAAACCAATTTTTAGACTGTCATTTTTAGAGGTTTCATCAGATAAGATGGGAACATCCTCTATAGTCAGGAAGTAATTACCCATGCCTAAAGACTCAAACAGAATTTGAGATTCAGGTGCTGATGTTTTAGTGACCACATATTTTGTTTCCTTTTTAGGGAGCAATCTCTGCATAATGCCTTTGACTAGGATCCTTGCCTCAGAAAGGTCCATGCTCAACTCACCACCAACATCTTTGCAAAAAATTTGCCCAAGAAGGTTGCCGTATGAGGCTAAGACATCATCCACCAAGACTGTCATCTTGATTCTCTTTTTTAGGAATGATGCAAATGCAAATTAGGCATATTTGATTTGTCTCAATAGTGGCACTTGTTTGTTCTCCATGGAGAAACATATCCCTAATGTCTTAGTTAGTGTGAGACTAAGGGATTCAGCTACTTTAGTAGGCATTACATTGTCAGATGCACCTAAGTCTATGATGCAATTGTTTAGATGATGTCCATTTATCAGCAGGGAGACATAAAATGGTTTAGTCCTTCTAGGAGTAGTAAGAGGAGCAATGACAAGGTTATTCTGAGTGGATGTGGGAGTCATCTTGGGAATAACTAGTCTTGTAGGGATGGTTTTATTTATCACACATTCCACTAACTTATCCAATTACTCGGGGTTGGATTGCAAGAATTCAAATTTAGACATTTGAATTTTTGTTTTCTTTATATGGTCAATTATGTCAAATGACTGAAATGGACTAGGAATAGAGGATGGGAGGTCATCATTCTAGTTTTTAGGGGGGAGGACTGATCTATGAAATTGAAGTTGAAGGTGAAGGCATACTTGAAGTTCTTACTTTTTTAGTGATCACTGGGTCCTTTTCTTGAAAAGGCAGAGTGGTTCCTCATTTGGTAATAAAAATTGTAGGTTGAGTTCATTCCTCTATTTTTTATTTATCAGCTTGTTGGGTTGACTAGTTCTTGGACCAAGTGAAAACAACGTATGATCCCTCAACTATTTTACCTTCACTTCTACGTTCATCCTGGTAATTCAAGAAACCAATGTTGGAGTCGCCAACTAATTCTTCTTCTCCTTATGTGAAGAGATTAGCATCATCTTCTAGGTTCAACTCAGGTTAGAAAGAGAAATTTGATTCTGCTTCAAGATATCTAACTGTTGAATTGGTTGGAGATGCTTCAATGGTAAGATTCCCTTGTAAGGGAGGAAGACAGTTTGGCTACCCTTGATTCCTGACAGCATGGCCTTGGTATGACTGATTGGGGAATGTACTCCTTGGTATATCTCTATATGAAGGATCAGATGACATTCCTTGAACCATTTGATTTCTAAGAGCAAGCAACTCATTTGCCAACTTCTGCACCATTGGATTAGTGGTTCCTGTAGATGGATATTCAGAAGATGAAGAAGATTTACCTCTCTTAGGATCTATCTTTATATTTCCTACCAAGATAAGGTCATCTTCCACCTTAGTGGCCAAATCTTGAGTAGAAACAAGGTCTATGTGGCCAACACATCTCAATAGAAAACTCACTTTAGGCAGTTGTGAGTTGATGAAGAAACATTTAAGGTTCCCAGGTGTTGGCTGGGCAATTGTGGGAATCCTTTCTTTAGCTTGTCAAATTTAGCAATGAATTTTCTCATAGTATCATGAGGTTATTTCTTCATCTATGTGAGCTGGGATAATAGAGCATGCACATCTTCCACAGACTTGAACCTAGCTTCAAACTTAGCTTTGAGAGTGTTCAATTTAGTCATCGTCTAGGCCTGCAAATGATAGAACTAGTCTAAAGCAGCACCTTGCAATGTTTCCACAAATAGACTGACTAATATGTCCTCATACTCCATGCCTATCACACCATAGGCTATGTTTAAGGTTGAAATATGTTCATCAGGATGAACTCTCCCATCACCAAATAATTTGGTTAAGTTCTTCCTTGAACTGCATGGTAGCTCATATAGAGGCGGAGTTAAATTAAGTGGGATAAAAGAGTTACACCAAGGGCCTTGAACTACCATGATTTGATTATGGAAATGGGGGATAATAAATTTAGGTGGAGTATGTATAGGCAAAGCTCTATTGACAACAAAAAAAGAAGCTCTACCTTGTAGTGGTGACCTGGTATTGGTAGGAGGGAGATTCCTAGTTTGTTGAACTTGAAGTTGTGGAGGAAACAAATCAAAATTTCCTTGCTGCACCAACTCAAAAATAGGGTCAACAACACCTTGGGCTCTCTGGTGTCTAGTATAGCATGGATTTTCCAAATTGTATAATAAAAATGGAAAAGAACTGGCCCTACTTCAGCTTGTAGCTTGAAGCTTTGAACTGATTATTCTTCTCCAACAGAGTCACCAAAAACTGTTAGGTGAATATTTTGTCACCATCTAACTGATGAGAAAAATAGGTATCTTTAACCACTGCATAAGGAAATTAGTCAGCCTAGTGTGCAGGTTTACCACATCAAAAGGGGACAAATCTCTCCTCTCATCAAGGGGAGGTTCCCTATACATATGAGGGTTTATATACTATATATATATATATATATATATATATATATATATATATATATATATATATATATATATATATGCAAAAAATAACACTCAAGGTAGGATAACACAATCCATCTCTATTTTTTTAGAGATGATGTTCACAAAAAAAGGAGAAATCCAAGATAGAAACACTGAAGGCACTTCTCTTCTTTTAGAAGTGGTCTTGCAACAAATAACAAGAGTTCTTTCTAGTAGGAAACAAGTAACTGGTAACAAAGGGCATAGTAACTAGCAGACTGAGATGTAGCACAAAGTTTCCATCTCAATTACCCAAGAGTGAAATATGAAGGACAATGAGGACACAAAGTCATCCCAAGGTCCTTTACATAGGAACAAAAAATAGACAAACACACTAAAAGAAATTGTGGTAGCACAAAGTCTCTCCACAGTTGGGTTTAGGACACCATCCTGATTACTTCCACTGTTTCTATTCAAATTTTGCTTTCAAATTCAAAGGAAAGAAAATGAGAAACTAAAAGGAATGGTCAAGGCTTGTATGTACCTGGATATAGTCTGCACACCGTAATCCAGATGCTGTGAGTACTCCTCTTTGGCTGTGGAGGAATGACAACTGCAACAAAAAGAAACTTGGACAAAAGAAGGCGTTAGATGGATAGATGGTGGGTTGCCAAGTGAAAGCTTGATCCCAGAAGTATGAATACTTCCTTAAGGGATATAAACCCACTACTCAATAAAAAGAAGTGTCTGATACACAACAAAATGATAAAGAATTGAAATGATAAAAGATGGAATGAAAAAGGGAAGCAAAGGCTTACTTGAAAGAAGCTGTCGAACTGGTCACAGTCGCCAGCGTCGGTGGTCCTACCGGCGTCGGTTGGTCAAGGTGCCGACGTCGATTAATCTGCCAATGTTGGTTGGGGTAGTGATCGGCGTAGGTAGAGGCAAAGGTCTTTGGATGAGGTCTGGTTAGGTCTGTGGTCTGGGGACAGGTTCTGGTCAGGGTCTGGGTTTATTTGAGTGGTCTTGAGACAAAGTTTTGGGCTTGGTTGAATGGTCTGGAGTCTAGGTCTGAGAGTCTGATTGAATGGACAGAGTGTATGGTCTGGCAGAGGACAGAGGCAATAGGGAGATGGAGAATTAAAGATTCAGGTCTGGCTTGGTTAACAGTCTGGTTTGGGTTGAGGGAGTGCTGAATCTAATTCATAATACTTAGAAGCAAATGACTAGAAAATACAAAGAAAACACAAACAATATACTTACCTGTGCCTTGTTGAAGGTGTGCTACTGATGATTCCCGTACCCGTTGTTGATGTAACCTGTGTGGAGAACCTGTTGCTGATGGAGAACCCTGAAGCTGTTGTTGTACCTGAGGGATAGAGTGAGAGGCTTGACTGAGGGATTTGGTAGATTGATGGATGGTCGAAGACTGAAGATTGAAGGATTCGTGATTTTCTTTCAAGATTAGCCAATTTGTGATTGGGATCCTCAAAGAGTCAAAAAAGTTGGTTAAGTATAATCGACGTCGGCGATTCCGCCAGCGTCGGCCAACATTTGACCGACGTCGGCGGGTTTAGAATGGGAAAAAAGAGCCACCAAGCTCGTTTTTCATCCGCCAAGTGCACTATTCATTGGAGAATGTCGAAGGTTGGGCTAAATACGCACGAGAGTTAGTTAGGCAGTTAGAGAGAAGTAAGAATAGGTCTTGGGTGAGTCATAGGATGGGAATTAGTCCAAGGTGAGGTGTCCTAGGCGAGGTGTCATGGGTGATGTGTCCAAGGAGGGGGGTTAATTCAAAATAAGTTTATTATTTTAAATTAGTAATTGCATGTTTTAGGAATGGGTTAGGAACGGACCAAGGGGGAAGGTGACCAAGGGTTAGACACTATTTAGGTGTCTACATTTGCCCTTTTTTGTCTTGTTGGTTGCTCTAAATGAACTGCAAGACAAAAATAGGAGTCGGTTGCCCCAGGTATGGGATAAAGTTTGATTTCGTCTTGTTGGTTGTTCAAGTGAACTGTAAGACAAAAATAGGCGAGGGTTGGTTACCCCGATTATGGATGAGGTATCCCCCCTCAAAGCAGGAGTCAAGAGAAGGAATCTTGGTATCGGGTGCTGATTTGATAGAGAGTGGATGAAAAGAGTGAAGATAAAGTGAGAATGCTACAAAAGTAGTGATTGTGCTTATACCACTTCACGAGGATGGTCAAGTCAAATTGTCGCAGGTCAAGGTTCAAGGAGTGCCGAAATTGAAATAACTGGGCCCCAGCATTTAGTCATCTATTGATTAGGTTATTCAATCTAAGCTAAAGCTCCAATGGTCGTCGTGTTCCAGGTATCCCAGGCTTAAGAAGTGCTCTCAAAAACACGAAAATGTCACAAGTAGTGCAGATCAACTGGCTTGCAATCCTATACTTGTGAAGGTCAAAAGTGTGCACACAATTTTGCTAACCAATCATGAGGTAGCAAACAACCAAGGCAAAAATCATGTTGGAAGTAGTCACGATTAAAGGAGATGGTCATGATCTCCAATGTCTGGTAGTCGATGGATGAAGGCAAAAGTGATTCAAGTGTGCCCCAGGGGGCCAAAATGACATGGTCTGAAGGACTAACTGATTGGGGGCATGATTTTGGGGCAATGGAGAAAAAAGGAGGTTGGAAGGACGCTGACGTCGGTGATAGAAACTGACGTCGATAGATAAAACCGACCGACGTCAACAGATATCGGTCGACGTCGGTGGCCTGCCAAATCCGACAAAACTAGATTGGTAGCCCACTAAAAGTCATTTACTAATTTGATTGAGAGAGAAAAAAGTGCTCTGGATTCCAATGATTAAAAGTGACCCAGAGTTGACTAGAGAAGCAGTGAGGTGGCAGATAGGCATTCGTTGAGACAAGGAGCGAGTTGGAGAGTGATTGGAGGCTGCAGAGGCATTTGTGGGCCTGGTGAAGTGTGAGAGTAGAGAAACACAATGAAGATGGCAGAGGGGAGTAGAGGACCTGCGGGAGGTCCACCACCAGTGGCACCCATTGTGCCACCATGCCGATGACGCCGGGATGAGGTAGGAGGGTCCTGAACCCTATTTGGACTGTTTGTGTTTTGAATTTAGTTTTGGAATTTTTGTTGTTTTTAGGCAGAAATCGAGGGGGAGGGTAGCTAGGAAGGTGGGTGGGGAGTCTATGATAGATTAAGAGTCTTTTAGAGGGTTTTGAGGGGTGCAGGGGTTAAAAATGGGGAAGCCCTAATTTTTAGGGCTCGCTTCATTCGGCCCTAGGGCCGAACCAGTCGTCGACATCGACGGGTTCGTCGGCGTCGGCCGACCAGCGACCGGCATCGGTCACTAACCTGCCGACGTCGGTAACTAAGTGACCGACATTAGTTAGGTGAGTACCATTATTGGCACGTTAACCGATGTCAGTTGGTTGCCTAGTAAAAAGAAGGATACAAAATGTGTAAGCCGAGGGGTCAAAGCTACGCCAAGAGCTTTCCAGGTGTCTGGTTAGGCATAGATGGTCAGAATGGTTGTTAAAATAGGAAGAGTAAAAACATTTTTAACATGAGATTGTCTGTGGATGGATGCAGGTGAGGCAGACTCTGATGCTACGGGATCGCCTCCCGACCTTGCTGACACGGATGTGCGAAGGCGTGATGGTCGAGGAGTGGGTGTAGATGAGCGCAGTGGGGCTAGGCGGTCTGAGATGCTACTGTAGAGTGGTGAGGGATGTGAGCCTTATGGTGGCATTGATCGAGTGGTGGGACCATGCCACCAACACCTTCCACCTACCCACGGGTGAGATGATGGTCACGGTCGAGGATGTGTACCAGATTTTGTAGCTACCGGTACACAGAGCTGACATCTATGCGTGCTTGAGAGAGGTGCATGATATACACATGGTCATGCTATTTTGGGAGCACGTCACGGAGACGAGCTACCATTCAGCCAATTTTACCTATGAGCCTTTATACGTGGCAGATGAGGGCGCACATCAACTGGCGGTTTTGATGATGATCGGCATCACAGTCTATGCGTTGCCAGATGCAGAGGGAGGCAGGTTCTCGGTGGCCATGATCAGGGTTTTGATGGATATGTTGGAGCAACAGACAGTGTTCACCTGGGTGCCCATCTTTTTGGCCCAGGTATACAGATAGCTATGGGGCATCAGTCAACGGTGACGGTACAGTCTGTGTGTAGGCCACCTTCTGCACTGTTGGGCATATGAGCATATTGTGGTTACCTGACCTCTCGGCCTCCCAGTGGTGATCCAGGCCAATTTTAGGGTTAGATTCAGGTGATGGCATGAGGTGATGGCACAAACACGGGTGGATGGAGTGGTCAGGGATATTGATCACTACCAAGGGGTACTGGAGGCCCTGATTCCAGTAGATATCATCTGGAGACCATACTTGGTCTATCCAGCATTCAGAGACTAGGGCGAGCAGATGGTCGGGACTCAGAGCATGCGATGGGTCAGAGGTAGGTGAGCCAGTGAGCTCAAGAGGATCCCAGCATAGAGAGTGTGGTACCAGTACGGGCTGCTACAGGATGTACCTCCCGTATTCCCATAGTACAGGTAGGATGACATAGAGGCGCCGCTCCCACTGCTAGAGGAGACAGAGGAGCCAAATTTTGAGGAGTTGTCGATAGGACCTGGGATTGCCGACCCAGGGTGTACAGAGGCCTACACAACATGGTGGGCAGGGCAATACATAGGCATACAGGTGGGTCCCCAGCCAGATTTGTAGGCTGTCACGAGGGAGCGGGATACAGCCTGTGAGGAGAGGGACACTGCGTGGTAGGAGAGAGATGCGACTCAGGCCCAAGTCACAGTTTTGTAGGGACAGCTGGTAGGGGTTACAAGGTAGCTAACTGAGATGACAGGTCAGGTGGTAGCATTGACAGGGTAGGTCACTCTGTTACAGGGACAACTGGTTGTAGCCCAGGCACAGGTAGTGGCAAGTCAGAGCTTTGGAGGGTAGGGCCCATTGCAGCAACCATCTCAACAGCTGGCATTTTCATAGGGGGCAGGACCATCGGCATCAGTGCACCTAGGTCAGCCACAGCCACAGGGGTTAAGACAGGGCATAACAGTAGGGCATTATGGTCCACCGCAGACTGTATCTCTAGTTAGATACAGTGATGCACTGGATGAGATTGCTTATTATGAGAGGGCCATCAGGGGGTTCCCTCAAATACAACGATACTCGGAGATGAGGGTAAAGCAGAGCTGACAGTGGTCTATGTCTCGAGCGATGACTTTTGGGTCTCACAAATGGCATAGATCAGAGGGAGGAGAGGATATAGCCTCTTTGCAGCCACCGCCACCACCACCACAGCCACAGCCTTGAGGGCAGCCCTTGAGATTCATTTTTGATGTATATATCGGCCTATGAGCCGTTGATGCGAGATGTATGAGAGAGAGACAGAGGCACAAATTGTGTGATTCTATAAAAGATTTTGATATATATATGATGATGGTTTTGGATTATTGATATGTTATGGATATTTAATGTTTAATGTATTAGGCATTTTTGATTATGATGATGATGCATGTTTTGATATTATGTTTATGATTGTAATTTTATGATGATTAAATGTGATGATGATAATGTTATGGTCAATGATTATAATGATGATGATTAATATAATGATGCATTGTGATAATGCTAATAATGAGAATGGTCATGACTTTTAGATTAGATGATGATGCGTAAGGATTATGTGATAGTGATATTTATGTTATGACTTGCGGATTATATGATGTGAATACTTAATTGTGTGATGATGATAATGTGGTTGTGATTAATGATTATGATATAAATGGTGAAAATGATTATGCTAAAGATTATGAAAATATGTGATTGGTTGTGATGTGATTGGCAGGTGACGAGAGAAGGAGATGGAAGAAAGTGACGAAGAGAATGGCTGAGCTAACCCCAGAAGACCCCATGTCAACTGAGTGCTGCCTACATAGCCCATGTTGTTAGGGCCTCAGGCCAATGTAGTTCTCCCAAGAAGGGAGGAAAAAAGATCGAAGTGGTTGATTTTGGTCATGATAAAGATATAACATTTCCCATATGTCTGAGGGTACATGCTTGAAATGACAAGGAGGAGATGATGCTACAGCCTTTTCCAAATGGTGTAAGCTATAACATTGGTCAGGGTTTTTCATCCCTAGCAACTATCCATATTCATGATGGATGTTTGCTAAAAATGAATTGCAGGTCAATTTATGTTTCATCAAGTAATGGTTTATGCTTGACATAAATTGTGTGGTTGAAAAGAGTTGGATTGAATAGTTTTGACAAATGATGTGGGTGACTGTGACCAAAGTATAGGCAAAAAGTAAAAGGCATAAACGTTCTTTTATTGAGAAGGACCAAAATGACAACATAGACAGGGGTCGTGAGAGCCCCATTTATGCATTGCATCATTGACCATAGTTATGTTAGAGCGGTAATCGAATCACTTTTGACATTAAGGTGAGCTCAAAGTCCCTTAAGTAGGTAATGTGATAGGAGGAAAAGGGTAACCCGTTTTAGAGTATGGAGAACTTTGCCCCCTTTTATAGGAGATCCTGAGACAACTATAAGTCAAGTCCATGACCCAGTTTTTTTTTTTTTTTTTTTTATGAGAGCAGACTGATCAATGCGGGAAGTCCACATAAAAGATGTCATTTGTTTGGTGGTCAGTTGTGAAGCTGATCGATGTGGGAAGATTCTAAGAAAGTGCTATTTGTAGAAAGATTTAGTCATAGCCATCCTTCGAGGGAGTGGTCTATACTTTGCTTTATAGATTTAAGGGCTTTTGAATAGCTGTCCTTCAAGGAATCAGTCTATTAGCTACAGCAATGATATTACATCTGTCCTTCGAGGGAGAAGTCTACTTTTTGATTTGATTTTGTGACCTTGGATATTTTGACATCTTAATTTAGTTTTGACAGAATACTGAGTCATGGACAAGACTTATAGAAGGTCAAGGGTGCCCTTTTATTAGGACGAAGCATCCGTACGTCATAAAAGGGTAGTAGAGGATTGTGTTAAGGGAAAAAGGGTAGAATGGATTGAGGATTAAAAGGAAAAGGATTGCTCAAGGGACGAGCTCAAGTTAAATGTCAAGTGGATGAGTACTTGACTAACAGTAGAATGGTCGTAGATGCAAAGCATTAAGGGGCTCAAGTTCTGGTTGGCCTTCAAGAGAAGACAGACGATAAGTCCCTAATCCATACTTGTGCATGATGATATAAGGTCCGAGCCAATTAGGAGCAAATTTGCCTCATTTACTCTGTTCCATATTGGTCACATGTTGGTTCTCTTTGAGGATGAGGTCTCCGATATTGAAATCTCATTCTCGCAGAGTTTTATTATAGGCACATTTGATGCGATTTTGATAGACATGGAGATGGTTGAGGGCAGCGAGACGACGCTCATCGAGTAACTCAAGTTGAGCTAATCGATCTTGATGAAATTCATCATTAGAAAGAATTTCATGGAGTGAAATGTGAAGAGATGGGATCTGTACTTCGAGAGGTAAGATAGCCTCTGTTCTGTACACTAGAGAAAAAGGGGTAGCACCCGTAGAGGTTCGGATGCTAGTGCGATAGGCCCACAAAGTGAAGGGTATTTGAACGTGCCAATCCCTTCTAGTGTCGTTGACCACCTTCATGAGAATTTTAGTTAAGATTTTTTTAGAAGCCTCGGCTTGCCCATTTGCTTGTGGGTAGTAAGGCGAAGAAAAGCTGAGTTTGATGCCAACTGAGTCGCAGAGTTTTTGGACAATCTTGTTTTTAAAGGACTTGCCATTATCGGTGATGATTTTGTGAGGTACACCGAAATGACAGATGATGTGGGTGTTGATGAAGTCGAAAATCTTGTCGACTTTTGTGGAGACAAGAGGAATAGCTTCCACCCATTTAGTGAAATACTCGGTGGCAGTGATGATGGACTGATGACGAAGGGACGAATGAGGGTTAATCTCACCGATGAGATCTAAACCCCATTGTGAAAAAGGCCAAAAATCTTGAGCGACTTGTAAGGCGTGACTAGGGAGATGAAGCAAGTTAGCATGCTACTGACACTTGATGCAACACCGATCATAATCGCTATAGTCTTGATGAAGAGTGGGTCAATAATAACCCAGGCGAAGGATGCGCTTGGCAACCGAGTTACCACTAAAGTGTCTGCCACAAATTCCATCATGGGCTTGTTTAATAGCATGAGAATCTTTAGTGGAGTTTAAATAGCGAAGAAGAAGGCTGTCAAAACCTCTTTTATAGAGAAGACCCCCTAGCATGGTATAGCGAGTGGTGCGCTTGATGAAAGCCCGCCGTGCATTGCTAGAGAGGTTGGGAGGAATGAGAGAATGAGTCAAGTAGTCCTCAAGTTGTTTATACCATACATCTTGTGAACTAGAGTCTATGGCATGGACGAGATTGATGCCAGTGGAAATGTATGAAGGCAATGGCACATGATGTACCATGACATAAATTCTTGATGAGGATGATGAAGAAGAAGGAATATGCGAGGCGAGGGAAGCCATGGTGTCAGCAAACTTATTCGTCGATCGAGGAACAGTCTACAATAAATGATGGTTGAAAGATGCTAAAAGAGTGTCAACATGGTGCTTGTACCTTTGTAAAATTTCATTTTTACAAAGATATGAACCATTGATTTGATTGACGACAAGTTGTGAATCACCGAAGATGTTGATGGACTTGATGTTTAAAGAAAGGCCAGTTTGAAGTCCCAAAATTAAGGCTTCGTATTCGGCCATATTATTGGTACATTCAAAGTTGAGTTTGAAAGACAGGGGCATGGGTTCACCTTCATGTGGAATGAGGATGACCCCCGCACCCCCACCGAATTGACATTTAGAGCCATCGAAGAACATTGTCATTTGGTAGAATGTGTCATCAGTTGAGAGAGTAGCGATAGATTCATCGGAAAACTCACACTGAGAAGGTTGATTGTCGAGAAGAGGGGCATCTACTAGTTGGTCAATGATTGTTTGCCCTTTGATAGATTTTTGCTAGATAAATTCTAAGTCAAATTCAGCAAGAAGCATGAGCTAGCGAGCCATACGCTAGTTTTGATATGGTTTAGAATGCATGTATTTGAGGGGATAAGTGTGGGTGACGACAAAGGTTTTGTGATTGAGAAGATAGTGACAAAGCTTGGTAGTGGCAAAGGCTAATGCCAAACAGAGTTTCTCGGTATGAGTATACCGAGTTTCATAGTCGACAAGTGTTTGGCTTATGTAATAGACTGCTTACTCCCAGTGTTGTTCGTCTCGATGCGCGATCATGGCACCTAACGAATGATTGGTTGCTGTGATGTAGAGGTAGAAGGGTTGGTCATCTTTTGGTAGAATAAGGACTGGTGGAGAGACCAAATAGCATTTGAGGGCTTTAAAAGCCTCTTGGCAATATTTATCCCATTTAAAGGAGACGTCCTTCTTGAGGAGGTGATGAAAGGGTTGGCAACGGTCAAAAAGCTGTGAAATGAAGCGGCGGATGGATTGGAGCTTCCCTTGTAGACTATGAAGTTGCTTGAGATTAGTTGGAGGTGGCATTTCGAGGATAGCACGAATTTTGGCAGGATCTATCTCGATGCCACGAAAAGAGACAATGAATCCCAGGAGCTTTTCGGAGAGGACCCCAAAGACGCATTTCTTGGGGTTAAGACGGACCTGGTACTAAAAAAGGTGAGAGAAGATGATTTTGAGGATAGTCAAATGGTCGCGATGAAGCTTAGACTTGCCAAGTAGGTCATCTACATAGTCCTCCATGATTTTATGGAGGAGATCATGAAAGATGTAAGTCATGGCGCGTTGATATGTGGCGCCTACATTTTTTAGACCAAAAGGCATGACCCGATAGCAGAAAGTTCCCCATGGTGTAATGAAGGTGGTTTTGTGCTGATCTTTCAGTGCAATCAGGATTTGGTTATACCCTGAAAATCCATCCATGAGTGATAACATCTCATGGCCAGCCATAAGATCAACAAGTTGGTCAATGTTTGGAAGAGGAAAGTCATCTTTGGGACAAGCTAGGTTAAGGTCATGATAGTTTGTGCAGATTCAGATCCCCCCAGTCGCCTTGGTGATAGGAACGATGTTAGAGACCCACTGCGGATAATCAATGGGTTGGATGAAGGAGACTGAAAGAAGGTGCTGAAGCTCTTCTTTGACAAGAAGTGCAACATGAGGATGCATTTTGGGAAGCTTTTGCCTAAACGGCTTAGCCTCTGGGGTTGTGACAATGTTATGAGTGGCAATGTTAGGGTCAATGCCAGGCATGTCAGCGTAGGTCCAGGCAAAGGCTTCGCGATTGTCTGAGAGAAATGTGGTATAGTCGATCTGCTCTTGGGTGTCTAAAGATTGACCAATTTTTAAGACTTGAGGAACATCAGAAGATGAAAGGTTGATGTCAATGGTTGATTCATTTAACATAAACTGTGTTTCAGAAGGGAGGGAGTGCTGAATGAAAGAATCATTGGCACCCATATAGGTAAGAATGGCATCGTCATCTATATAGTGGACTGTGTTGATGGTTGCCGATTCATCATCTATCATGCTGGAACAAACGAGAGGGAGAGACTTGGGAACCCCGTTGAGCTGATAAGTTAGGGGTTCCAAGCGGATGGTGTTTATGCAAAAAAAAAACTAGGAGGGATGGAAACCATCGACTCCGTAGGTGAGGATGGAAGAATAGGTGAGTCTGGAAGAGTTTGGTTGATGGTTGGTTTGGGGCAAAGGTTTGTGGAAGCCTCAGTGGGTTCTTGGAAACCTAGTCCATACCATTTCTTGGCATTATCGTCATTGGGTGGTTCGATAGGCCGATGGGAGCCTTGTTCATAGCGCCCAAAGCCAAAACCCTTCCATGCACACCTATAAAGGTAGGTATGTGCAAAGGTGGGGTTGCCAAGAAAAGAGAAATCAAATGTGAATATTTGAGGTGAAGAGGAGGGATTTGATTCAGTAGGAGCATGATCCAGCCCCCCATAGACGAGATTGGTTTGAAGGCTAGGAGGACCATAAGGAATGACCATTCTGATCTGACAGTCATAACTTGGGTTTTGATGAAGCTATCCATACTCTTAGGAGTCTAGAACATGTCTAGGGTAAGTAGGTGATATTCCCCCAGTGAAAGTCTTTGGAAGATATCGTCCATGGGGTCCTTGGTTGTTAATTGAGAAGATGATGTGGTGGCAACCGCTGTTTGTGTACTAGTTGACACTTTCGCGGATGGTGACGATGTTTGGGTTGATGCCTTGAGCGGGGTAAGAACATCGTTGGGGTGATAGGTTGTGTTACAAGTCTTAAAAGGGGATGGGTCAGTGGGAATGACATGGACTTGTTTGTCGTGTTCAAATTTGACACAACGATGAAGTGTTGAAGGGACGCAAGCCATGGCACGGATCTAGGGTCGCCCTAATAGCATGTTATATTGGAATTCTCCCTCAATGATGTAGAAGAGCTCTGAGATTGTGCATGGACCAATCCGGATATGGAGGACAATAGTGCCAATAGTGTTAGCGGTGGTGTCATTAAAGGATCTAAGGATTGCATCAGTTTTTGATACACAATTCTTGGGAAGAGCCAATTGATCAAAGGCGTGGGTGGAAATAATATTAATGCTGGTGCCCCCATCAATCATAACTCATTTAATACGGGTTCGATCAATGTAGGCTGTGATGAAAAGGGCAGCGTCCTGATCTTCCAAGGTAGAGGTAAGAATTGTAGAATCACTGAAAGTGATGGAGGCGACAGGGGATAAAGAATGGACTAAGGCAGCTAGTGGTTGAGGGTCTTCAAGTTGGACTTCCGCTGCCTGTAGGGCTTTGATTAGAGCCTGGCGATGATGGGGGGAACTTTGGATAAGGTCATATAGGGTCATCTTCATAGGTGTTTGGTGAAGTTTTTTTATCATAAAGTCTTTGATTGCCTCTGAAGAAGGGGGTTGAGACGCACCTAAGATGGAAATCTTGGGTTTTAGCTATTGAGGTGCTTGGACAAAAGGATAAGTCCAAGGAATAGCGGCTTTTTCTTTCGCCTTGTCCTTTTGTGACCTAGTGGTTATATGGATAGCATTGATTTCAAAGATAAGAGGTGAAGAAGGGGTCATGGCCTGTTGGTGAGATGTTGATGTGGTTGAAGAGATTGGATGGGAAGGTGTCGAGGGTCGGTCAAGAGTGTCCTCAAGGAGAAGAGTGTCTTTCTCCATATAGTGGCAAACGACTACCTTGAGGGCACAACAAGTCTCGATATCGTGTCCTTGGCGTGTGATGGTATAAACAAATCTTCGTATCATCGAACCAAGATGGTTTTGACCCGAGGGGTTGGAATGGCTTGATAGAAGGAAGGGTAATGCTAGAAGTCTGCAAAAGTTGGCATAATATCAAAGCATATGAACCTACTAAGGGGTCCGTGCTTGTTGATGCATGACGTGCTGGTGAATTTTGCTTGGGAGATGTTGAAGAAGGTTTTCGTACCACCTTTTGGGTTGGTGGTGCGGTGACAGGTGAAGACGGCACTTTCTTCATGAGAGGTGCCGAATTTTTGAGAGGGGATTGACTTGTGGTTGGCAAAGGAAGTAATGGAGGTAATTTGTTTTGGTTAAGGGTCGGAGTGGGAAGCACGCCGATTAGGGTAGAAGGATGCGGACCTAAAATGGAAGGCAAAGTTGACGGTGGAGGAGGGGTTCACTTCTGTGGTCTGGCAGTCTTCTTTGACTTGGTTGGAGGACTACTTTTGGTCGAGGTCTGGTCTAGGTCCACCTTCACTTGCGGGTGAGTGAGGGTAGAGACAGGGCGAATGCCGAGTGACTTGATCAGTTTAGATGAGGTAGATGCAGGTTTAGAAGTAGGAGCCTAGTCTTTATTGAGAGTCTTGGGAGATTCTGCCTTGGGAGGATTGGCAGCATGAGACGAGAGGGCATGGGAATGTTGAAGAACTTTAAGACGCTCCCACAATCCTTGATGCTCCACTTTCCTTGAAGGGAGAAGTTTGATTTTCTCCACTAGTCGGGAAAATGGTTGAGAAGTTGTTGAATGAGGTTTGGGTTCTTGAAAAGATGTATTAGGTGTGGCAGTAATCTCGAACCCAAGTTGTGTGGGAGTTATAACTAGATTGTCGTTGGTCGAAGAAGATGGAGAGTCAAGTTCTTCTCTTGGTGGAGAAGGAACTGAAGAGTGTGACTCCTCAAGCAGGTAAAGGGCAGGGATTATGGTGTCCTCCACTTGCGGTCAAGGAGTAGGTAAGGTTAGGTCCTCCATAGGTAGAAGAAAGGAGGATGGTGAGACCAGTGGTGCCAGTAAGGTTGAGGCATCCTCCAAGATGAGAGAGGTTGATGGAGAACTAACCGGGGAAAGAGGTTCGTCCACACGTGATGGACTGGTAGATGGACTAACCTCTTGAGGTTGGTTGGGGATGAAGGGCGAGACCGTATTGACCGTTCAAATGTCATATTTGTGTGTGTTGTCAATCAAGGTTTGGACATTATTTTGAGTCGGTGGATGATTAGGAAATGGTTGCTTGAAGATGTCGATGCCCTGGTTTGGAGGTGCATTGGGATTATCTAGAACGAGTTCACCCTTTTCAAGCATGTCTTGGATTATGTTTTTGAAGGTTTTACAGTTTCCCATGTCATGACCTTTGACATGGTGGTAATTACAGAAGTTATTTTCCCTATACAACACAGGGATGGCACGTGAGGGATCAAATTATGGCGGTGGTCGAATCTAGGGGAGGTTGAGAATCCCCTGTTTAACAAGTTTTTCTAGTATAGACGCGTATGATTCTCCAAGAGGAGTATACTGTCGTTGAACGTATCTCTGCTGGAATTGACGGGTGGTGCTCTGAGATGTGGATGGCTCAGGTTGATTGGTTGAAGAGGATGAAGGTCTAACGACTATAGCGTTAGCTGAAGCTTTAGACTTTGGATTGGATGATGAAGGTTTAGAAGAAGAAGAGTCATTGGTCTTAGAGTTAGGGTTCTTGCTCTGCAACTTGACTTTATTCTCCTCGATGGCATGTAATTCAAGTTTATGGGCCATCTGAAGGCTTTGTCAAAGGTACAGAAGGTTTGAACCCTTAAAGTGGAAGAAATATGTTTGGCGTAAGCTCGGGAGAATAGTTCAATAAGTTTCAGTTGAGGTAAGGAAAAGGAGAGTTGATTGATGAGGCCTCTCCAGCAAGCAACAAAGTCAGCTATTGATTCGTCCTCGAATTGGCGGATAGTGTAAAGGTCTGTGATTGAGACCTTCTTGGTGATATTAATGGAGAAGTGATCAAGAAAGAGCTGGGCCAGCTGTGTAAATGTGAAGAGGGAATGGCTGGCAATAGAGCTATACCAATCAAGCACAGTGCCAGAAAGAGACATAAGAAATGTGCGCAAGAGCAATGCATCGTCATGGGAAATAAGGTAACAGGCATGTCTGAATGCTCGTAAGTGTTGTTGTGGGTCTTCCTTGCTTTGAAAGCAAGAAAATTTGGGAAGCTCCCATTGGTTGGGGTATGGTCTAATCAGAACAGAAGGATGAATGGGCTCATTGCAAATTTGCTCGTGTGAGAGAGCATTGTGTGAGCCAAAAATGGAAGTCTCTAAGATAGACATCTTATCCATTAGCATTTTGATGATATCTGCTGATGGATTGGTGGTTGGAGTGCCCCTAGATTATAAGGCGCTTGAAAGATATTGGGAGGGGCGTATGATGTGGTTGGTTGCATAGATGCAACATATGGGTAGCTGGTTATTAGAGCAAAAGTTGGGGCCAAGGGCACTTGTGTTACGGGGTTGGTAGGCACAAGTTGGATAGGGGCCATTAAGGATGGTTGAGGAGTAGCTACGCTTGTTGATGGGTAAACAGTTACTCTTGTGTTGATAGGTGCAAGAGTAGGGGGGATAGAGACTAGTAGGTTTTGAAAAGCTGTGGGGTTTGGTTGAGTGATTTGAGGTTGAGGGAGTACCAGAACCCCCATGGAGGTAGGTTTAGATGGAGTGGCTATGTTTTGAAGGTAAGACATGGTTGGGTTATTGGTGGAGGTGTTGTCTAGTGGCTGAATTATAGGTGCGGTTGATGTGATTCTTGTCTCGACTAAGGAAGTCAGCATCCCATAGATTGGGTTGCCTAGGGAGTCTCGCGTTTGGCTATGCATGAGATAGTGTTGTAAGGCTTTGACGTTAAGGTCCAAGAATCGTGCAAAATCTTGGTCTCCTTCTGGGACAATAGGAGTTTGAGGTGGGGTTGGGCGAGTAGGAGTTCTTTCAGTCTTCGAGTGGAACTCCATTATAGGACTGGTTATAGATGGTGAAGGTGGAAGCGGTTGTTGACTAGCGTGGTCAAGGAGAGCCTTGGTTTGACTGCGTGTCAAAACCATTCAAGGCAAGAAAGGGTCAGGTTTCAGAAAACTGTGTTTTGTCAGTCTCAGAAAACCAGAATGAATGTTTAGATAGCTAGAAAGTTGGATTTTAAGCTTGCTGTTTTTGGAAAAAAGAAAATAGACAGAGACCGATGTCGGTATAAAAATCGATGTCGGTCAGATGACCGATGCCGGTTCAGAAAAGTTGCTGACGTCGGTTATAGGACTGATGTCAGTTACTGTGTTTTCTAGAAACTCAGAAAAAAAGTTTTTGGAAATGAAGAAGACGTCCTTACCATCTCAAAACAAATAGATAAAAATAGAAAATATGATGATGACAGATAGATCCTAGCGTTAAATCCCTAGAAACAATTTTATTAAGATCGTGTGGCTTATGCCTTAATGTGATGTTTGAGGAGGTTGGCTATAATAAGGGTCCTAGAATAGGTAATCTAAAGATGGTTTCAGGTATGTTTAGGCGCTCAAAAATTTGTATTAGGTTCCATACAGGCCTGGTGCTAAGGAGCAAGCTCCCCTCACTTCATGATTCCAGTGGTTAGCTAGTCTCGCTTAGCCAAAATATACTTTCCCTATAGTTTAGACTCTGTCAGAGAACAAAGATGGCTTTCCCCTTGGTGGTGAAATCCAAGTAGGATCACCGGGATGGGTAAGGTATCCATTGGGTGATGAAATCCCAGTCGGGCCTTGTCTCAAGTGAGTTTTATGTTTAATTGAGTGCACGTGGTCTGGTTGTGTAACATCAAGTGATCTACGATTTATTCAATATGCGGTTTACTAATTACTAAGTGTGGACTAAGAAAATGCAAGAAAGCAAGAAATGGAATGCAGTATATTTTAAAGCCCCAAATCGAAATGTTAAGTTGGAATGAAAACAAGTTTGAGAAAGGGTTGAAGAAAATGATTTTTTGACTAGTCTAGAAATGCAAGAAAAAGAAAGAAAAAGTTCTTTTTATTCTTGCTTATGATGTCTTTTAGAAAAGAAGAAGGAGATGAAGAGGGAGAAACCTAATGCACCTAAATGAACAAAGAAGGAAGGGAACCCAAGGAAGGCCCTAAAGGGGTCCCACCGGGCATGCCAGAATGTTTCTATTCAAATTTTGCTTTCAAATTCAAAGGAGAGAAAATGAGAAACTAAAAGGAATGGTCAAGGCTTGTATGTACCTGGATATAGTCTACACACCGTAATCCAGACGCTATGATTACTCCTCTTTGGCTGTGGAGGAATGACACCTGCAACGAAAAGAAACTTGGATAAAAGAAGGCGTTAGATGGATAGATGGTGGGTTGCCAAGCGAAAGCTTGATCCCAGAAGTATGAAGACTTCCTTAAGGGATATAAACCCACTAATCAATAAAAAGATGTCTCTGATAAACAATAGAATGATAAAGAATTGAAATGATAAAAGATGGAATGAAAAAGGGAAGCAAAGGCTTACTTGAAAGAAGTTGTCGAACTGGTCACAGTCACCGGCGTCGGTGGTCCTACTGGCGTCGGTTGGTCAAGGTGCCGACGTCGGTTAATTTGCCGATGTCAGTTGGGGTAGTGATTGGCATAGGTAGAGGCAAAGGTCTTTGGATGAGGTCTGGTTAGGTCTGTGGTCCGTGGACAGGTTCTGGTCAGGGTCTGGGTTTATTTGAGTGGTCTTGAGACAAAGTTTTGGGCTTGGTTGAATGGTCTGGAGTCTGGGTCTGAGAGTCTGATTGAATGGACAGAGTGTATGGTTTGACAGAGGATAGAGGCAATAGGGAGATGGAGAAGTAAAGATTCAGGTCTAGCTTGGTTAACAGTCTGGTTTGGGGAGAGGGAGTGTTGAATCTAATTCATAATACTTAGAAGCAAATGACTAGAAAACACAAAGAAAACACAAACAATATACTTACCTGTGCCTTGTTGAAGGTGTGCTACTCATGATTCCCGTACCCACTGTTGATGTAACCTGTGTGGAGAACTTGTTGCTAATGGAGAACCCTGAAGCTATTGCTGCACCTGAGGGATAGAGTGAGAGGCTTGACTGAGAGATTTGGCAGATTGACAGATGGTTGAAGACTGAAGATTGAAAGATTCGTGATTTTCTTCCGAGATTAGCCGATTTGTGATTGGGATCCTCAAAGAGTCAGAAAAGTTGGTTAAGTATAACCAACATCGGTGATTCCACCGGCGTCGAATGACATTTGACTGACATCGGTGGGTTTAGAATGGGCAAAAAGAGCCACCAAGCCCATTTTTCATCTGCCAAGTGCACTATCCATTGGAGAATGTCGAAGGTTGGGATAAATACGCACGAGAGTTAGTTAGGCGGTTAGAGAGAAGTAAGAATAGGTCTTGGGTGAGTCATAGGATGGGAATTAGTCCAAGGTGAGGTGTCCTAGGCGAGGTGTCATGGGTGATGTGTCCAAGGAGGGGGGTTAATTCAAAATAAGTTTATTATTTTAAATTAGTATTGCATGTTTTAGGAATGGGTTAGGAACGAACCAAGGGGGAAGGTGACCAAGGGTTAGACACTATTTAGGTGTCTACATCCACTACTTTTGCTTATTTCAAGAAAATGGACAAGAATGCATTTAGGTAATAGACATAAGAACAATCTCCTAAAATGACACAAGCTATAACAGTACAAAGTCTAAAAGTAACTTATTTTCTCATTCAAACAAAGAAATATGATCAACAATTTGAGCTCAAAGTCTCAGTAATCACCTTTCAATTTTGGCAGAGTTTTAATTCTATAACTAAGAGATTTCCTTTGCATAAAATAAGAGATTATAATATATAATAGCCAATAAAGGCTTGGCACTTTGTTTTATGGAACAACCCATGCTGCATTCAATGCCTTGAATGTATTTTTAGTTTTGTCAAGGGACCATGCTAGAACAAGGTGATTGCCTTAACTATGGCATGTTAGTTCATCTCAAATGTCATTTCCTTATCATGGGTTGTCTGGTCCTTCACCAAATATCTGTGTAGTTGTTCACTTTGCCTTTACTCCAAGGGAGAAAAATAGGCTGCACCTTTAATGCTTGTAAGCTAAAATATCTACTTGTGGACTATTCCACTTACTAGAATAATTCTTGCATAGATATTTATGGTTTTCCCCTCTTACTTATTGTAATTTGAGCTCTCAATCTATCTTTTCCCATTCTATCAACTCTTTCAGCCCCTTCAGTTGGTCGCTGAGTTTCTTTTCGAGTTCTGTGCCACATTTGAAAATCAACAAATATTTCCTTACCCTAAATTTGACATCCATGGAGACGTCATTGGTTCACTATTTCAATGGTTTAGGTGGCCTTCTTGGCTCCTTGGTTCCATCACTTCTTTGGTTCATTCACTTTTTGGCTCGTTGGTTGAACCATTTCCTTGAACTAGTCTTTAGAATCTTTTGCCTCTTCCCTTTGCTCAGACGAACCATTGAACTCATTGAACCTTTGAACCAATTTGGTTCAAAGTTCAACAATTCATCTTCTTCATTAGAATCCTTTGTTTTCTCTAAGTCTCTCAAGCTTTGGAAGAGTCCGTAGAAATATGTCGACAGAGTCTGTAGAAAATAGGCTTGCCGAGTCCGTAGAAACAAATTCGTAGAACCAACCTATGGAGTCCATAAAAACCAAGCCTTATTCTTTAAATCATGTGGATTCTGTAAAACCAAGCCTATATAGTGATCCAAAACTCAGAAGTTTTGGTTGATAAATATCACAATAACATGAAAATAACACAGTAACAATGAATTCTCTGAGAAGAGATGTATTATTACTCAAAATCACAATACAAAAATATGCTTATCTCTGGGAAGAGATGTCTGTCTTCACATTTTGGGTTACCTCTTCTTTTATACACAATTTGAAAGCATGGGGAGGATGTGGAAGGTCACCAATCTCGAGGGAGATGAAGTGGTACGACTTCCAATATTTAAAACAATACATAATTCGAGGAATTACTATTTATGGGAACTTACTATTTTTAGACAGCACTATTAAAATTGAAATTTGAGGCACTTCCATTGGGTTTTCGGGGGTAAAACTTCATTGAGCAAAGCTCATGCCATTTCATGACGTTCCCCTCATTCTTAGCTTTCCAACGGTTCAAATGGCGAGTCAATTGGAGTTACGGTGCAAAAGTTATGGCTCCCGAAAGTTCCGTCATCAATTGGGGTGGAACTGTCACCCGAATTGTCGCCTAAATTGATGCCTGGATCATTCCTCCCTCCTTGAAAAGCAATGGTCCCCATTGTGTCAATGCTCCCCATCAGGTGTGGTAGTTGTTTCTTGATTTGATTCTCTGTGAGCCACTCACCTTGATGGCTAAGCTGGCCCCTTTTGACCACTTGATAAAGCGAAATAGAACGTCCTCTGGTTGTCTTCATCCAGGTATCCACAATCTGATCCTCTTCCACTGGAGCAAAACTTTGTGGATCAAGTTCATCAATGTTGAGTTGTTCTGCTACAACTGAAGTGTCCAAGAGAGGTGGATGATATGGCTTGAGGAGCTCCACATTGAATATTGGGTGCAGACCAAGGTAGGCTGGGAGGTTCAACTCAAAAGCATTTTCTCCAACTCTTCTGGTGATGGTGTATGGACCATATCGCAGAGGCTGAATCTTTCTGTGTGGGCCTGCAAGTCGTTCCTTCTTGAGCCGCAACCAGACCTTGTCACCCACAACAAAATGGTGTGCAATCCTGTGTTTATCATGGCGTTGCTTGTACTTTTGATTCATCTTCTCCAAGATGTCATGAACTTGTTGCTGGAGGTGTTGCATTTGTTCAATAAACTTTGTAGCTTTTGCTGCCTTAGATCTTCCATGAGGTGTGTATTCCATGATGGAAAATGGAACTGCTATATCAACTGGTGCCATGGGTTGGAACCCAAAACACACTTGGAATGGACTGTGCTTGGTCGAGTTGTGCAATGCCCAATTGTATCCATGTTGTATGAAAAGAAGTCCCTCATCCCATGTGTGTGGATGTTTGGAGTGGTACATCTGAATCATGTGAACAATCAAGCGGTTTACCACCTCTGTTTGACCATCAATCTGTGGATGGAAGGCTGTGGACTTCATCAGCTTAGTATCCATCATCTTCCATAGAGTGGACCAGAAGATGCTCAAGAACCTGCTATCTCGATCTAAGACAATGGACTTGGGAAGACCAAAATGGAGCCATACATGACTAAAATATAGTTGAGCAGTTTCCTCAGCAGATATATTTTTTTTATAGGCAATCATGATAGCCATTTTTGAAAAATGATCAACTACCACAAAAATACATTCCTTACCATGTTTTGAAGTGGGCAAACCTGATAGAAAATCCATTGAGACAGATTCCCAAGGCCTGGTTGGTTCTGGCAATGGCATGTACAATCCTTGCTTCTTATTTTTCAGCTTGGCTATCGCACATGGGGTGCAAGATTTGAGATATCTTTCCACATCCTTTCGCATATGGGGCTAGTAGAAGTGTTTTTGAAGAACTGCCAATGTTTTCTCAATACCAAAGTGTCTAGCTGTCCTACTGAAGTGTGCTTCCCATATCATCTTTTGTTGCTCTGCAACTGGAACACAGATGTGTCCCATATGACAGAGGACATTATCTTGCAAATAGAAATCAGAAACATGTGTACCTTTTTGAAGTGCTTGATATGTGGCAGCAAAGGTAGGATCTGCTTCATACAGGGTACCTCAAGTGGCAATCTCATGTCCGCATAGGTCCAAAACTGTTGTGAGTGCAGTAATTGGTGGGCGGCTCAAACAATCTACAGCTGTATTTGAGCTCCCCTTTTTGTGTTTGATTATCAGGTGGAATTGCTGAAGATATGTGGCCCACTTCTGATGCCTCTCATTTCGGAGCTTGCTTTGTGTTTGGATGAATTCCAATGGTCTGTGGTCAGTGTGGATGACCGTTTCTTTTCCCAAGATGTAGTGTTTCCATTGTTTGCAGGCTTGCACAATGGCATAGAGCTCCTTATCATATGTTGGATATTTCCTGACTGTATCAGTGAAAGTTTCACTGTGATATGCAACAGGATGGCCATGTTGCATGTTGACAGCTCACATGGCATATTCAGATGCATCTGTCATCAACTCAAAAGGTTGGTGCAAATCTAGCAAGGCAAGAATAGGGGCTGAGCAGAGTCTGTTCTTCAAATTCTCAAATGCCCTTTGCTGTATTTCACCCCACTGAAATGTAGCTTTTGCTCCTCCTTTAGTCACTTGGGTTAGTGACCAAGCAACATGTGAAAATCCAAGAACAAACCTACGGTAGAAATTTGCAAGACCCAAAAAGCTACGAAGCTCTGTGAGGGTCCTTGGTGTGGGCCATTCTCGAATAACTCGAATCTTTTCTGGATCAACATGGACCCCTTCTGCATTCACAACATACCTGAGGTACTGAATTGTTGTCATCCCAAATGTGCATTTGTCAAGATTTGCATACAACTTGTGTTCCCGAAGAGTTTGAAGCACCTTACGAACATGTTGCAAATGTTCTTCCCACGTTCTGCTATAGATGAGTATGTCATCTAAGTAGACAACCACAAATGAGTTGGTGAAGGGTCGTAGGATGTCATCCATCATCCTCATGAAGGTTGCAGGTGCATTAGTTAAGCCAAAAGGCATAACCAACCATTCAAAGAGCCCCTCCTTAGATTTGAATGCAGTCTTCCAAACATCAGTGGGATCGATGGGAATTTGGTGATAACCAGATTTGAGATCAATTTTGGTGAAGAACTTTGCACCACAGAGCTGGTCCAGCAGGTCATCAATCCTGGGGAGAGGATAACGATTCTTCACAGAGATTTTATTCAGGGCTCGATAGTCAATACAAAGCCTCCAGGTTCCATCTTTCTTCAGTGCCAAGACAATTGGGCTACCACAAGGTGAAGAGCTTGGCCTGATGTGACCCTTTTGGATCAATTCTTGAATCTGTCTTTTTATCTCATCATTCTCCAAAACTGATCTGCGATACACAGGACTGTTAGGCAAAGGTGATCATAGGATCAAATTGATAGAATGTTTTACTTGGCAATGTAGTGGAACTCCTGTGGGTGACTTGAATAAGTCATCATATTCTCCTGTGATGTGTCCTATCTACTTTTGTTGTTGTGTTGATTGCGTAGTCAGGACTGCGACATCGGCCTTCGTGGATTTCTGTGGCTTGACCACCATGAGGACAAATTGCTTTGTTTTCTCCACCAATCTCTTACATTGCTTTGCACTGATCAGGGAGATAGATGTGGGAGGTGGTACCTCTGGTACCCTATAGCGCCATTTTCCAAGGGTGAGGGTAATCCTTTGGGTTCATGATTCATAGATGCCATGTCGCTCATACATGAATGGCTGACCAAGGAGTACATCACAAACATCTAGATTGACTACATCACACAAGACTTCATCTTGGAATGGTTTTATGGCATATGAAAGAAGACACTGATGGGTGACACGGAGGTCTCTCCCTGGGCTTAACCATCCAATACTATAGGGCTTTGGATGAGGCTTCACAGATAGATTTAGACTTTTCACAATTTTAGCAGAGATTAAATTCTTTTGACTCCCACTATCAAGAATGAAATGTAAGGGCATACCTTTTACCCATAGTTTGGAGTGGAACAATCTTTCCTTGTCATCTGGTCTTTCCCCACGGTTCTATGATGAAGCGATAATGGTGTCAGGCTTAGCATCTATAATTTCTTCTTCGTCCTCTTCGACTGTGGGTTGTGTATGAGGCAGAGTAGTGGACGTTGAGTATTGTGACTCAGAAAGCAATGACTTGATGGCTCGACATTCTTCTTTAGAGTGAGTCCCAGTTTTGTGGTAATCACACCATTTTCCAGCCTTCCCTTTCTAGGATTTCTTATCCTGAAACTCCTTTTGCTTCCAATTTGGGCCTCGTGTTTGACCTTCCTTATCACTTTTCCATTTTGAGGGTTGACTCTTCGTATTCTTTCTGCCATTCTTCTGTTCAATCTTCACTGCAAATTTGTATGCCTCACCGAGGGTTTCCAAATTGAAGAGTTCCATTTCCCCCCGTATGTACCATTGTAGTCCACCACGATATTTGAGAGTCTTATGTTTCTCACTTTCTTGAATGCCCAACCTTGCAGACAAAGAATGAAAAGTGTCTATGTAATCTTGAACAAATTGGTCCTTACCTTGGTGAAGTTGTTGCCACTGTATGTAGAGATCATCGTATGATCCGATGGGATAGTACTCTTCTTTCACTGCTTCTACAAAATCATCCCAGGTAGGTTCCGCCTCAAGGCCAATGTCATCTGTGTTGAACCTCTTTTTGCACACTTCCCACCAGTTTTTCACAGGCAATGTTGATTTCAAAAGAGCAAAAGTAATCTTTTCTCCATCGGTGAACTTATTTATAGAGAAGTAGGAAGACAGTTGATCTAACCAATTTTCTACTGCATCAGCATTGATTTTACCTTCAAATGTAGGAATATCAAAATTTACCTAGACCTTGAAGGGTGTTGGGGCACTGAAAGGTCGTTCCCTGGATGAGGAGCCAGGAAGTGGAGCCGCGGAGCCAGGATTTACCATCGGAAGTGTTTGAAGAATTTGGGCAAATTGTTGCAGCATCTGTGCTTGTTGCCGTTGGAGGGCCTCATTCACCATTTCCTTAAAAGGATCGGATGTCTCGGTGTCATCCGCCATTTGAGGTCGTTTGGAGTGAACATGTGGGAAATTTGGAAGCTCTATTGTTTCCCACCCAAGCTTCTTATAGCCTGACCTCGTCCTCAGGATCATACACTCTCAAGACAAACTGCTCTGATACCACTAATCCAAAACTCAGAAGTTTTGGTTGATAAATATGACAATAACGTGAAAATAACACAGTAACAATGAATTCTCTGAGAAGAGATGTATTATTACTCAAAATCACAATACAAAAATATGCTTATCTCTGGGAAGAGATGTCTGTCTTCACATTTCAGGTTACCTCTTCTTTTATACACAATTTGAAAGCATGGGGAGGATGTGGAAGGTCACCAATCTTGAGGGATATGAAGTGGTATGACTTCCAATATTTAAAACAATACATAATTCGAGGAATTACTATTTATGGAAACTTACTATGTTTAGACAGCACTATTAAAATTGAAATTTGAGGCACTTCCGTTGGGTTTTCTGGGGTCAAACTTCATTGAGCAAAGCTCATGCCATTTCACGACGTTCCCCTCATTCTTAGCTTTCCAATGGTTCAAACGGTGAGTCAATTGGAGTTACGGTGCAAAAGTTATGGCTCCCAGAAGTTCTGTCATCAATTGGGGTGGAACTGTCACCCAAATTGTCGCCTAAATTGATGCCTGGATCATATAGTCTATAGAAACATTCCTCTAGAGTCTATAGAAATAGGCCTATAGAGTCTGTATAAATTAGTTTGTAGAAATGGGTCTACAGAGTCCATAGAAACAAGTCTGTAGAAACATTCCTTTAGTTTAATGTCTTTGGAACCTCCCAAAGGGAAGGTGTCCCTTCGAGCCTTTAGAAGGTCTATTTCTTAGTTTCTAAGAGCCCCTTGCAAGGGTACTTGCCCTTCAAGGTCCTTCAGGCTGTCTTCGGGTAGTCTTCACGTTAATTCCTTCAGACCAAAAGTCTGAAGGAATTCCTTCAAACATTTTGTCCAAAGGAAACCTTTCCTTTGTTTGGCTACTTTCTATCAGGATTTTTGGTCATTCCTTCAGACAAAATGCCCAAAGGAATTCTTTCAAACATTTTATCTGAAGGATTTGCCTTGTAAAATCAGCCACAAAAAATATTCCTGAAAGATATCTTCTCATCCCACTTTTGTTCACTGCCCTCTGCAAGGGTACTCACCTTTGGTTCACTGCCCTCTACAAGGGCACTTGGTCTTTTCACTTTGGGGCACTCCTTTGAACCAGTTGATTGAACCAACTTTGGTTCAATGGTTTAACAGTTCAATCTTGTGTCCTACTCATTCAATTGACCGCTTGAACCAACTGCATTCAACCAACCACTCGTTGAACCAAACTCATTGAACCAATTTCATTGAACCTTTTTGGTTCAAGGTTCAACAGTTCAATGGTTCATTCCTTTGATTTAGAATCTTTCCAATGGACATTTTTAGTTGAACTGAAGCATTGAACCAACCTTGAAATTGCCTAAGTGTTGGAAACTTGTTCCATTGTGAGAGCTCACCTTTTGAAGTCGATGAACCTGTTGACCCTGCTAATCCCTTAATTAAAAAAGCTTAAATAATGAAGAATTTGAATGCTCAAAACAAGTTTTTGAGAAGGGAAGAGAGGATTTTGGCCTACAGGACCAAAATAGTTCATATGTTATCTCAAAAATGAGTGACAGATTTTGGGAACAACACTATCATTAGGTGTTAAAGCACAATTTATCATAAAGGGTTCCATGGAGTGAGTTGCATTTTATCTCTAATACATAAATTGGTTAGACAACATCCTATACAAAATTGGGCCCCATTATACCTTCATGTATATTGAGGACTCCCCTAGAAACCCTTATGTAAACCTAGATTAGAAACCTTTGGTTGTAATAAGCATTCTACTACTAGAGTTATTATCAACTCCTAAGTATCCATCATGTGTAAATAAGGTCAATAGGGTTTGGTAGATTCCATAATAGGTCACCAACCTATAGCCTCACCCACAAATCAATTTGATGGTATAGGCTTTAGATTACTCACCCTTATTAGTTGACTAATCTAGGATTTGTGATTTGTGTGTTGCTTGTGTGTCATGTTTATACCCATACTAGTTTTAAACCAAGTCAGCCATACCCTTTTGATTTGCTTGAAAACACCTAGATACCTTTAAGATCCAAACCCATCTTAGAATCCTTCACACACTAACCATTCCCCATCCTAAACTACATCTAATATCTTCCATTCACCTTATATTTTATTTTCACCATCCCAAACCACATCTAACTATCCATATTATACCTTCCTATCCATCATCCTTTGATATTATATTTCTCCTTGAAGCCAAATATTAGTGGTCACCCATCTCTCCATATTCTCATTATCATTATTTTAACTAGGTATCATCCACATACATAACTTTGTCAAAGATTTATGTCTAGCACCCATCACTTCCGCATCATTTTCCTCTTCATATCTAGCACCCATCTAAATCATGATTTTTCTAGTGTGAAAGGTGTTCTATCCCATCATCTCCTACTCCTCTTGTTATATTGGATTCTTACAAGGTTTTGATTTTTGGTAAACCTTGGTCATCTTAATATTCACATCCCTTCAATTATAACAAAATCACCTTTACAAATAACCTTCTTAGACCACTCTTAGATTTGTGAACTAGGAATTTGACTCAAGAGAGGTGTTAGTATCTTTTTAGTGAGAAAATGAAATCAAATTGAAAAATTGACACACTAGCTAACATACATCTCTAGGCCTAGTTACTTGGTTGAGCTTAGTTAACAGTACTAAAATGGAAACACAACTAAAACATGAAAGAGAAAAAATATTTCACCTCCCTTGAATGCTCTAAATTAGCTTGTAGTATTGGATTTCTTTGCTTGTGCTCAAGAAGTCTTCATCAAAGGAGGCTTGGCTATCTCCTTGGCACCTTGTGGTTGTGGCTTGGATTGGCTTGGATCAATATTTGGACATTATAACACTAATTGAAATGGATTTTTAAATTATTTGTGCATTATAAATTTTCATTCTACAAACTTAGAAATGATGTTCATGGCCTTCCTATTTATAAATTTTTGGAATGTTTGGAGGATCAACCATGACCATCCATCTCAAGATTGAAATGTGTGGCCAACGATAAATCTAAATATTAAATTCATTATACAAATATCCCCATTAATATTTTGGATAGAGGGGCATTAAATAGACATGGAAGGGCTTTGATGAGGCATGGGAGGCATGCATCCTAATATTTTTAGCATTTATGGCCTAGAGATGTCTTCCTAGGAAATGATGTCATCTAATGATGCAGATATTCAATATTCATTTCTAAAAATTAGTATTAAACAAGTTTCCATGGAATTACTAATTAGGCCATAATTTGGTTTAATTATCTCTTAAGCATGATTAAGCACTTTGTGTTCAAATTACTCAAATTGATCCAAAAGCCTTGTTATTGGTCTAAAATTTAACTAGATTAGAATTAGAAGTCAATGTTAGATACATTGGAATTTTTATCCCATTTAGGATTTTGCTAACATAAAATAATAAATGTATGGGTATTGTGCAAGAGATTTGATAGCAAAGAGCAATCTAGACTACCTAAGTGTGAAATTGGCATTTTGACTCGAAATGATTTGATCAAAGTTAGCTAGCCCATAAATTATACTACCTCATTTAGGAACATCCTAGCCAAAATTGGCACTTGAATATATAAATTTCAAATATTTTAATGTGTTTTTATGTTTTTAGGCCAAATTGTGCTTTTTAGTAAGAAATTGGTCAAAATCCTAGTTGGAGATTATCAGTGGCTAGATTTAGGTGTCTACAGTTTGCCCCTATTTGGGAAGATGTTGCAAACTATAAGCAAAGCAATGTCTTCTCAAATAATGAGAAAAGTCTTGTATGCCAAAAATAAGATGATGGTTGAAGAAAAAATCTCCAAAGAGTGTTTTGGAAGCCTATAATGATGCCCCCTTGAGGGAATGGCCATCACATTTGTTGATGGATGGTCCCTCAAAAAGAAATAAGAAGAAAGGTAGAATTAACCATAGTTGAGATTAATATGAATGAGAAAATGCTTGCATGAATTGATTTAAAAAGGATGTTGATTTTCACAAAGGTGATTATAATTAGGAATAAAAGTCAAAATAATTATTTGCCCATAAGTAGTTATATTTATTAAGAGGACCTAGATTGGCTAAAGATGATGGTGCCCCAGTTAGGGATGATTAACAAGCATAACTCAAGGATATAACCTAGAATATATATTAAATATGAATGAGTGTAAAGTGAGGAAAGAGATGAAAAGAAGAATAATATTGATCACTAGAAATGATTTAGTTGTACTTATCAACAAGGAGATGCTCATCCTTACCAACAATGATATAACTAGAATGTTTAATGGGTTTATTTGATCAAAGGTGTGATGATTTTCCAAGGTAATAAGGAGAATATAATATAGATCCATTGATTATAGACCTTCTTGAAGCTAATTTTTGTTGTAGCATGTGAGATTAGGCATCATGATAGAACACCATGAAGACTTGGCCAAAAAATGCATAAATACTGACTCCCAATCCAATAAATTCTCAAAAATAATACACCAATGATAAAAACCATGATGATAATTTTGACATATGAATATGGATAGACTCAAGAATAATGTGCGTAAGGAATCACCCAATGAACACATATAGACTAAGTCAAGGCAATAGTGATAAAAGCAAAGAAATAGGAAAGTGAACAAATAAATAAACAAAAAAATAATTTGAAATAAACAAATAAACAAAAAGCCTAAAAATAAAAGCAAAAGAAAGCATCCTAACAATGACCATGCACCAAAAGTGTGGATCAAGGATAACTAACTAGGCTTAGATAGGACAAATGTTTTTGGATTTTGAAATATTTGAATGGTTTTGGAATTTTGAGGTATCTTAAATAATTAGATAATGACAAGATACCTACTCATGAAATGGTGAGAACATATGGAAAGGGTGACGTAGGTGACCTAAACATGAATTGAGCATCATCCACATAGTCCTGAAATGACCTCAAGTCATAGTAATTCCATCCACACAAAAGGTGTAGAAAAACCAATTAGCTCTCAACAAGTCCTCAAATCCAACAAATGGATAGTTAAATGAAAAAAGTAATGGCAAGGTGATACAACAATGCATGATAAGCAAGTGTTTCCCCTCATTCACCCATAAACAGTTATAACTAGGATACAATGGAATAGGTCAATGATACTAATTTGCCCATAGGTGGTTATAATTAGTAGCAAGACTATTGAGATACTGATTTTCCCATAGATAGTTACAATTAGGCTCACATACATAAACTTGATACAAGATGAAAAATGAAAGATATCTTTCTAGATCAACTGTCACACTACTTTCATAAACTGTCATTTAAACATAGATTTGATTGATTGCTAAAAATTGATTGGAATCCTCTCATAAATAGTGTGGGAAGAACCAAATGAACCATGATCAAAATAGGATTGGGTAAGATGACTAAAAATAGTATTTGGTCTAGATAGGAATGGAATGGTAAAATAGAGTGGTCTTACTCTAGGATAGTGATGGTTTGATAAATTAGATAAAATGGTAAGAGAGTTGCCCTTAAGTGAGAAGGTGATTAGATGGGATATGAGACAATAACAAAAGGATATGTAACAATGGCAATGACATGGTAATGAAATGATATGGTACATGTTTAGTTTTGGCCTGGGTGGTTGTTATAGGGTTTTGATGTGTTTGGCCTAGGTATGGTAAATGTCATATGATTATGTTATTCCTACTAAAGTGGAGATGCACATCCTAATCAGTAAATGATATAAATAGAATAATCAATCGTGTTAATTTCTAGCCCACACCTTATTTCAATAGCTACTCTATCAAACACATGATACATATTTGGTTGTCAAGAATGCTTTTATGATTTTCATTGGCCATTGATTTTGATTCCTTCAAGCATCAGGATAAGGATCTTTGTAGCCTCTACAAAGGAAAGTGTATCCATGGATGGTAAATAGGGATAAAATTTGGATGGTAGGGTTGATTGTAAAATGGAATGGTAGATGATAATGGAATGGGTAATGGTGGGGAAACAAATGAAGTTTAGGACTTTCAGTCACACGTAATGTTGTTGATGCTAAATTCAACTTAACTTTGGTTATGGTGGGGTTGAAGAACTATTCTCTCGATAAGATCATCAGATTTTTATATTGTTTGATCTTGAGAGTGGCTACTATCTTATTAAGCTATAGATAAGAAGCTATTTTGATTTGATCCTTGATTTTATCTTCATCAAGTAGTGAATAAATTTTATGCTCAGCTATTAGTGTCTCAATGAGGTTTTCACCAATGAAGTTATTTGGATTATCTCATAGTGCCTCTGATAAGGTTTCACTAATAAACATTGCCTTTTGAATTTGATTATCTTTTAGCACTTCTAAAAAAATTTCACTAGAAGATGCTGAGTTTAAACTTTGATTATCCCCTAGCACCTCTAAAAAGGTTTCACTAGGAGAGTGTTCTTCTACTATATGAATGTGGTCTTGGCCTCTTTGCTCTTCTTCATCTACTATGTCACCATGGATTCAATTAAATAAAGTGTGATTCTATCGATCCTAATTGACACTTATGGGAGATGAAATGTCAGTAATATGGCTATCTTGGTTGAGGGTAATAGCTTGTGGAATGGTAATGAAATAGGGAGAGGCTACAAAATCCTCATAAAATATACTAGAACTTATGTCAATGCTAAAGTAACCATCCTAAAAAACTATGTAATGATCACAAATATATTCATACTAATTTGCTAGGCATGTATAAATAATGTGTTAAAAGTCATGAACATATTTTGTATCTGTGTCTGATTCCAACTCAATGGACTTTAAATCCAATGTTGAGATTGATGTTGATTCTAATTTTGATGCTAAATCTGATGTCAGTTTAAGAATAGAACGTAACTCTAATTTTGATTCTTCCTCTGATGGGTACTCTATTACAATGAAGTCTTATTAAATGTTTGGTATTAGACAAGTAATGACTTGTGATGGCATAATGGGATCCACAAAGACTGGTTTGTCAAAGTGAGACTTCTCTAAGATGGGAAAAAGTTCAAGAGATAACTCCTTAGAGATTAGCTTATCAATAAGAGGCTTTTTAAAAATATGCATATGGTTGAGATAATGATTTTCCCATAGGAAGTTATAATCATTAAGAAGTGACTCAACAAAAACTAGCTCATCAGAGTGAGACTCCTCAATAATTGGTATAGGATCTAAAGGTAATTCATTATAGGTTGAATTATCACAAGTGATTGCTTTGACAAAAACATCTCGAATTGGTTGCTTTTTTGGCCTTGCTTTCCAATGAGTTAGAAAATACTAGTTTTAAACACAGCTTGGTCTTCAAATGATTGGATGGGTTGAGGTTTAGATGGGAATGGTACTGAATGAGGAATGGTCTATGGTTGGATAATGGTAGGGCATTATAAATCATCATTATTCCCATGAGCCAAATGATGAATTCCTAAAATGGTAATGATAGGGTGGTATGGAGCTTGGTTGCTTACACAAGCTAAAGGACTAGGTTCTGAAATGATGAAGGGGCATTGTGGAGCATGGTTGCTCACACAAGCTGAAAGATGAGGTCTTGTAATGGTAATTGTATGCATTGGATATTATAGAGTTGGGTAGATTGTAAAATCTAAAGGAGGGTTATGGGTAGCTAAGAATTGGATAATAAAAGGATGTCATGGAGTTTGATAGCTTGCACAAGCCAAAGCATCTAAGTCCTCTTGATAAACCATATCATCTCAATCTTGTGTTGGATCTTAAGCTGGTTCTTAACTATGTTTTATGTACTAATTATCATAAAGAGGGTATTGATCCATATCCTAAACAACATTATTTGTAGTTGGGTCTTCAAAGTCCTCCTCACAAGCCTCTTCATACCAATCGAGGTCTTGATTTAGATTATAAGTTGGTTCATGAATTAGTTCCCATGAATGATTATTATTAGGTGGATATACATATGTCTCACAAACTATATTATCATTGTTGGGGTCTTGACTTAAGCCAAAAAAATTCATTTTGTGTGGCCATTCTATCATAAGTTTGATTATACGTGACTCCACCATAGGTGTAGCTAGACATATTTGTATAAATGATGAAAGCTCTAAAATAAAAATGCTTAGAGTTTTGAAAACTCTAAAAAACTATGTCCAAAGGATAGATGATTCAAACTTGGTCCAACTTGATCGAAGGTGGAACTTTATCTCGAAAATGGATTATGATAAGACTTGGAATAAAACAATCTAACATGAAATGCCATACACACAAAAGGTCAAGTATTTGAATAAACACTAGCATGTTAAAGGTCTAGGTCAAAGTGTTCCAAACAAGGTCTAAACTAGAAAAGGGAAAAGAGTTGATAGGTATTTTATCCAAAGGTGAAGTTAAAATCTAGGCTTAAATAGGCTATGCTAGGACTTTTGGCCAAATGGGGTCAAAATCTAGACTTGAAAAAAGGCATGATGTGATGGGATTTAATCTAACAAGTTTGGAAAAAACTTTGGCATAGACCTGACACATGGAATCAAACATAAGCATGATCAGTTGGCATAAGACATAAGACAAAAGGATTTTAGAGAAAGACTATGTTTCCCAAATAAAGACACGAACAATGATGAGGATAGGTACTAAAAAAACAAACCATCAATATTTTTCAAATTTGGGTAATCGATTAATTGAAGTTATGCAACCCAAAAGAGAAAGATCTATGTATTAGCCCCATGAATTGAGGCCTAAATATAAATCAATCAATGTTCGAATCTAAACTTGACAAGGTTAATTGAAAACACAATGTTAAAAACTAGGATTTGATCAAACAAGCTAGACAAGAGTGGACAACATGATGATGCATAAACAAGGTCCAAATGGTATACATGACATGATTTGAAACATATAGTTTTTTATACAATGGTAAACAAGTATTGAAACAAATTGAGTAGCCTAATGGTGTAGGCATGCTTGAATGATGTGATCAATTCTATGTTTTAAATACTTAAAGTAAAAATGGGTTGACATGTTTTTGGTAGCATAACACTACCCTCTAAAACTCAAATTGACACACACACAAATAAGTTTAACAAAAATTTCAAGGCAAAAGTGTGGTGTAAAATAGCCAGTATAATGCTTCTTTAGAAAAAAGAGTGATGTATAACAAATTAATTTTGACATGGTTTATAAATAAAGAAATACGTTTTAGTTTCAAAACATACCAAGAAAAAATGACCAAAATACACTAAGTATAATCATCCAAATCCTAGTAAGGGTATGGAAATGTGGGGTTGACTAAACTAGCAAGATTTTGAATGTTTTTATGGGAATCAATTACACAATGACTTTCATGTCAAATAATGCAAAAGAAAAGCATGAAAATTGGGTGTTCATAGTACTTGGCTAGTTTTAAAAAGGTATAGTCCTTTTTACAACCACTAAATCATGTTGTTCACTCAGTGTAGTGCAATGTCCAAATGTAGATATGTCCCATGTGCAAATTAGAAGGAATATATAAAGTCAATCCTAGGAGATGAAACCTCATGTCAAAGATTCCCTAAAGAACTCATGGGAGGTAATGAAGTCCCCCTCGCATTCTAAGTTTGCATGAAATAAAAGACTAATAGAAAGACTTTAGGGTCATTTTCAAGGTCACCCAAACTTTGATGAGTTTTTGGGAAGTGCTTTGACAATATTCTTTCTAAACCTTGGACAAAGATTTTTTCAATAAGGATGGCACTTTTGATTCCAATGGTTTCCTAAAGGGGACAAATGGAAGAGCATACACGCGACATCCTTCTCTTTGCCCATCAAAAACTAAATAACTATTTAAGATAAAAATTAGACAAGTGAGTTCAAACTTAAACACCAACTTGAAAAATTAGGTGGTGTTCTTTTGACCCCTTGCTCTTAGTTTATAACTTTGAAATCTAACTACAAAATTTAAGCAATAACACCCTAAATGATTTTATTTAAGAACCAAAATGAAAGGTTTGATTCTTTTTAAAACACCTTAAAATAAGTTTTTTTAAAAAAATATCTATTTAATCATGATTTGATGGGTTTTCAAGTAAATCCTATAATAAAAATGTTAGCAAGACATTTAGCTTAAAAGCACTTTTGAAGATGAAACAATGAACTTAGAAAAATAAGCTCTCAAGTTTGTGTTTTTAAGAAAAACACAATGACCATCAATGGTTAAACTAATTGATGATGGTTATATTAATTGGTGATGGTTATACTTAACCAACGATGGTTGAAAATGACCGTCGGTGGTTTACTCAACCAGTGACAGTTACTGTGTAAACTCATGAAGATAAAAATTCAGCCAAATGAAGTTAAAAAACCAAATTGTAAGAGTTTTAATAATTGAAATGAAGATTTTAAAGTTGCATAATGATATTATTCATGCATGAGATGCGTTTGGTCTAACTGAGTAAGCTTTTATGTGAACTAGGAATTTGATTCAAGAGAGGTGTTAGTATCTTGTTAGTGACAAAATGAAATCAAATTGAAAAACCAATACACTAGCTAACATACATCTGTAGTCATATTTACTTGGTTGAGATTAGTTAACAATACTATGATGGAAACACAACTAAAACATGAAAGAGAATAAATATTTCACCTCCCTTGAATGCTCCAAATTATCTTGTAGTAGTGGCTTTCTTGACTTATGCTCATGAAGTCTTCATCAAAGGAGGCTTGACTATCTCCTCTTCTCCTTGGCACCTTGTGGCTTTGGCTTGGATTGGCTTAGATTGGCTCAATATTTGGACATTATAACACTAATTTCAATGGATTTTGGAATTATTTGTTCATTATAACTTTACATTCTCCAAACTTAGAAATGATGTTCATGCCCTTCCTATTTATAGATTTTTGGAATGTTTGGAGGATCAACCATGACCATCCATCTCAAGAATGAGATGTGTGGCCATAGATAAATATAAATATTAAATTCCTTATACAAATATCCCCATTAATATTTGGGATAGAGGGGCATTGAATAGGCATGTAAGGGCTTTGATGAGGTATGAGAGACATGAATCCTGATATTTGTGGTATTTATGGCTTAGGGATGTCTTCCTAAGAAATTATGTCACCTAATGATGCAGATACTCAATATTCATTTATAAAAATAAGTATTCAAAAAGTTTCCATGGAATTATTAATTAGGCCCTAATTTTTTTTAATTATATTTTAATCATGATTAAGCATTTTATGTTTAAATTACTCAAATTGATCAAAATGACTTGTTATTGGTCCAAAATTTGACTGGATTAGAATTGGAAGTCAATGTCAGATGTGTTGGATTTTTTATCCCTTTAGGTGATATTGAAATAGAAGGGAAGAGTAATCAAAATTAGTTTAAGAATCAATAATTGGGTATTTATTAGGACCCTTTACCCAATCATGGTCAGAGACAAGGGAAGCCAACAAGACACCATGGTTAGGCCTATACTTCCAACTACATGGACTATCATGTCATTTCATACCATTATGTAAATACCATTAAAATTCATATCCCCCAAGATCCCACTCCAACATCATCCACCATATTAAAGATCAACTGGGACACAACCATGTGTTGATTTTGAAAGTGTTACAAGGAAAGAAAAGTGTAATGTGTGTTAATAAAGGCTTAATTGAATTAGGTCTCCTTAAAGCCTAATAAAGGATTTGGTCTATTTGAGTTATGGACAACCTAATGTAATCATAAATTCATTTTTTTAGTGTGTCCTTAATTCTATTATGTGAAAAATATAAGTGGGAAAGTGTATATAAATGACCAAGTGGTATATGAGTAAGAGGCTTGTGTATATATACAAGGCAATTTTAGGCCTATTTATGTGTGTTTAGTGTATGTGAAATAAATAATATACTATTGAGTAAAATTTGGTATTGTATACCATAAGAGGAGTTTATATGATCTTAGATGATTATCTAAAATTGTGTTTGCATATGAAGATCAAGATCATATGACCTAATCAGTCTTGAAGAGACATAATCGAGAGAGGAAGCCTAAAAGGCAGTTTTGAGAAGGATAAGAGTGTGAAGAGTTGAAGAGGTGGTCATCATAATTTAGTTGAGAAACAAGTTGTTATAAAGGTAATAAAATAAATTAGGTGGTTGAGTTAATGATGAGTAATTTATGGGGTTGGTGCCTTCTTGCAAGTGGGTGCTTGACTAATTGGTGTGGGTACTCCATGTGAAGTTGGTACTTCACTAAAATTTATTTTTTACTTATATAATTATAGTACATTTGTACAAATCTATGGTTTTTCTTATATTGAGTGTTTCTCACATATGTGATGTGTTCTTATGTTTCATGCTCATATGGATAGATGCTTATACTTGCTAGATCTATATGCTTGTTTGAAAGGTTCATGATTACTTAAGTACATTTTATTAAAAAATGTTTTAACGACTAATTCACCCTCCTCCTCTTAGTTATTTTACTTCCAATAGATAGACTAAATTTGATTCAAATTTATCATATGTCCTTTCTAAATGTTTCTTTTCATAAACGTAAATAGTTTCTTACATTCATTAATGATTTCTCTTGTAAAACTTGGCTCTACATTCCAAAAACAAAAGCAAAGTATTTGATCACTTCAAAATTTTAAAAGACCTTGTTTAAAACATATTAGAGATAAAAATTCAATGTCTCAAAATAGATAATGGAGGATAATTTTTCAAAAATCAGGTTTTTAATTTATGTGAATAGGCAAGCATTCAAATTCAACATATTATACCCTACACTGCTCACTGAAATGTTATAACTAAGGGACAAAACCAAACCCTAAGTGAAATGAACAATTACATGATACATTATAATTACATGGCATATTCCAATGAATTTCCTCTATAGTATTAGGGTAAATAAATTCAATGTGCTACCTACATTTAAAATTTCACTCCCAACTCTAAAGTGTAAAATATTTGTATCGAAGAAAAATGGTACAGTGTCAAGCCATTTTTTATTTATTATTTTTTTAACATAATGCATGGCCACACATTCCATATTAAAATTTCTCATAAATGGAGAGGAAGGACAATCCTTGTATCTTTGTCACCTGTAGGGAATATGTGAAGGCATATCATTTTCTTGTTCTAGGCAATACTAAATTCATTTACCTATAAGATGTGTTATTTGATGAATAATCCAAAAAATTCATTTAAACATATCCTTAACTTCATCCCCATTAAATTTTTTTGAGTTGGACACAAACTATAATGTATCTTATGAATAAAAAGATAGTTTATATAACTCAAGTTATGTGAGTTACTACAATTTAGATGATGAGCCATAGGGGCACAACCATCACCCCCACCAATGATAGAATAATTTAATAACACATATGCAAAACCAACACATTCTCTACCAAAATTAGTTCTCATTATTCACCATGAGATTGGTTCCTTTTAATATAATCTTAGAGATCCAAAAATGATGAGATCACAACTTATGTATGGTGTTGCTTATTTAACACACTTGGTAGTGACATAGGATCTAGAAAGTTATCATCATACTTCTAAGCATCTTGAATGGTAGGCATATATGGAATAATAAATTCTTTCAAAAAAGAATAATATTACTTGGGACTTGGTTCACTTCATAAAGGATGAAATATAGTGAGTCTAAGGTGGGTTTAAGACACCATGTATAGAATAAATGGGTCTATTGACCAATACAAAGTTACTTGTACTAAATATTTTTTCACAAATTGAAGGTATTGACTACTACGAAAAATTTACTTTAGTTTTCAAGATGAATTTATTAAAGATAGTACTCTCCTTATTTGAAACAAAATGATGGTAAGCCCATCAAATGGACATTAAAAGTTCCTTCCTACATGAATAAATTTATGTGTCCCTACATGCCAAATCTCCAAGGAATGAACACTCTAGCTTTGTGTAAAGATTGGAAAATATCTTGAATGATTTGAAATAGGCTTATCAATCTTGGTATGAAAATATTGACACATTATTAATAAAATCTATATTTATACAAATTCTCTCTAACCCTTTATTCTAAAAGTAAAAATTAGATGGGAAACTCATGATTTTGGTCATTTGTGTTGACAAATTAATCATCATATGTAGTTACACCAAGAAGATTCATCATTTAAAATATTGGATAATGATGTGTTTTATATGGATGATTTATTTTTTTAAATTTTTTCCTTATTATTTAGATTTAAGAGTCTAATAAATTAATTTTTGTTGAGTATCCCCAATACATGCTCAATCACTTCAACTTGATAGACTACAAGTCTACACCTATTTATTTAAAACTAGGAAATTAATACATTTAAATACTAATTAGGAAATAGTATTAAGTAAATAATAAATCATAAAATATATAATAAATCAAACATATATTAATTTTAAACTTACTATTTTTAGACATGTGAAAAAGGTAAAATTATAAAATTAAATGACCTAGCTAGTTGAAACTCATGTCTATATGTCTATAATAATGATTACACATTTGACTATATGATTATGTGATATTGTTGTGAATCATGAACAAATCTCTAATTTATCATAAGAAGGATTGGGTTATCTAGGTGATGTTAGCATATGTTATCATATGTACATTGTGACTTCATCCTATAGCATATTTTACCTTTATGTGATTTATGACCAATGCACCTTTGCCTTTAAGATCTGTGTGACAGATCAAATGTTTTTGATTCATTCTATGAGACATTGCATGACTTATTATTCACTCTAACCCTATATCAATGAAAAAATGGAACAAATTTAGTCAAGGGGGAAAAAGGGTTAAGGAATAAATTTTTGATAGATTGCAACACACCATGTGTTAAGCAATACCTACATTTCACTACTCAAAAGAGGGATCAAAAGTCATGTAGTTCTCCCATGCTATGTTGGTGTTTTATAAATATTAGTCAAATTATATATATTAGTACATTCCTGGTGTGATTAAGTGCTTAAACAATGAATTATGAACTAAATATTGTATTTATATCTACCTTATGGCTTACTAGGATATAAAGACTCATAATTTGTAAGAATCGGTGATTTCCTCTTAAACTATAATTGTATATTCTACTGATTGTAATAATTCCATCCACTAGTAAAAAATGGTTAGAAAATATTCTTTACAGTGAAAATTTTGGGTAGTCCTCAAATTTGACTTGTGAAATTTATAAAATGACTTATTGGGATGAATTTGAATTTGGTAAACCAGCCATTAGTTGGAAAGAGGATGAAAAATACACTCTTTAGACACTACCAATCTACATGATATTCATGAAGGATATGTTTGTTTATCAAATGATATAACTAAAATGAAAGTATGCATCAGTCAAATAGTTAGTCTAGGTTGCTTGGAATGAGTTGGAATATTGGTTAATAATTTTTTCCTTAAGTTATAGGGTCATCCATAAATAAGTAGAGGAATAACAGTTTATAACTTTGAAATTGAGTGTAGGTTATGTGTGCATGATTGGTCACAAGTGCATTATCTTGGCATTAAATATTAATTTATGTCTTTACATTTGTGCCCCTTTTATTCTAGTAATGCATCAAAGCGAAATTACTAGAGTAAAAATAAGGTTATTATACTTGAACTTAGCTATGAAGAATAACCTTGAATTTAGATCATATGTTAAACTATGTTCACCTAGAATAAAACATGTATCAATCAGTCCTAACTCATGATTAAAATATTACTTACACAAAACTTATAGATTAAATAATGAGGAATGAATAAAAAAAATTATGCATGTGAACCATTATGTTTTATGTGTAGAATGGGTGAATAGAGAGGATGGAACCCTTAGAGATTTTATGGTTTTGTTTATAAACCCTTGGATCAAACTAGGCATGCCCTAATATTCATCAATAAATGAATGTGATTAAAAATTCAAGATGCACTTGACTTCATAATAGTAAAAATATAGGTATAAATAATAGTTTAGAATCCCTATATGAATCCCAATATAACATTTTAGTGTTAAACCTAGCACAAAATATAAACCAAATACTGTAGATGGAATAAAATTCATTCTGGTGAAAAAATGGTGAAATACATAGTGAAAAACTGGTGAAAATATAACATAAATTGACTTGGGTATATATAATGTAGATAATGACATGAATTTTCATTCCTTCTAATGAAACTAAAGCAAAATTAAGCAAAAAAATTGACCATGTGACACACACATACCCCTAATGTGATATATGGTTATATTTATTCTTTTAACTAAGTAGTATTGACTTAATCTCTATTTTAAAACATTTTTCAAAGTCTCAAACACATGTCACATATGATACCCTCAATTGAATTAAAAACCTATACTAAACATGTGTTTTTTTCAATTATTATTTGGTAACTATCAGAAAGTGCATTATAAACTAAGTGTGATTCTAGGAATTTTGAAAAAAATGTCTCTAGTTCCTAAGATGAAATGACATTGATCAGGATAATACTAACTTGTGCTACTATCTTTGTTCTATGGTATTGTCTAAATGTACTTTACAGGTAAAACTAAATTAATAACTATGATCAAATGAGCAAATATTAGTATTTTATACCTATATAGTAGATAGTTTCAACTTACTCTCTAAAATAAGACATTGGGTATGCACCCTCTTTTGAGGTGAGTTGTGAACCTTGTGAAATAGCTTACATTAAAATAAACTTTTATGGAAATGATGTTATATAAATATTATAATGTAGAGTAATAATGATACCATTGGAGATCATGGCATCATATTAATAATCTAAAAATATTAAATATGTATGATACATAAATAAATCATACATAATCTTATGTATGTCTAGATAGATGTGATAAATTAGGCATGTAGATAATAATGATCATATACTTTATAATTTTAATAATGATAAATAACTACTCATGGAGGATGCATGATATCCATCATGGCATCAATTTTTTTATAAAAACATAGAAAATAAGTGTCATGGACATGACGCATGTGCACAAAGAGTACAGACAAATCCACACAAAATCACACAAGAAGACCAAATGAGCACATACAAGGTACATGTTAAAATTTCACTCAAACACATAGAAACATATAATAAGGCTTAGATCCATAAACATGTACATGTTAAAATGTCCAAAATCTAGAAAAATTTCAAATACACATAGAGCATGAATTAAAGAAGGAAACATGATAAAACATGCATGAGGAAGTTTAATGTGCCCACTTAAGCAATTGGTAACATAATAATTTATATATACTTCACTATCTAGTAAGATAACACTGTTAAATTAAGTGAGCAAATGAAAAAATATTTTTTGTAATATACTATATTATAGTGGGAACAAAAAGGATAGTAATAGAATGATAAAACATATGCTAAAGATGACCCAAATGAACTTGTTATGATACAAATAATTTTTATAAGGCCTATGAGTTTTTGGAATCTAAGAAAGTAGAGCCTGTGTTCACTAAGATAGGGCCACTAGAATTTGACAATAGCATATTACAAGACTATTTGTGTAAGTGGGATTTTGTCTATGTAAATTTATTGCCCCTAAGACAACATCACCATCTATAGTTGTACCTCAAACTGAAAATATGTATGTTATGAAAATCATTCAAGTACACTTTTGAAGTGTATTTGATATAAAATTGGATATAGAGAAATAGTACATACACTAAAGCACAAATCAACTGATGTAAATAAATGGCACATATCATGCATAAGTCCTAGTTTTTGAATTTTTTGAAATATTCTCATTTTTTTAATATTTGAAATATATAATTTAAAAATAAACATACTAAATAATGATTCCCACAAAATCCTCATAATCAATAGGTATTTTATTGAACATAGGAAAGATGACTTCTTACAAATGGAAAGTATCACACCTCTCTACAATGTGTGATCTCAACTTTGAACCTAAAAGCTTAATCAATTCCATAGCATAAGTGCCACTATCATGATAATAATTTTTATCATCATATATGTGTTTTTTATCCCTATGTACTTTATGATTCCTTAAGACCCATTAAGTAGTATAAGAACAATGTTTTGGTGTTTAATGTGGAACAACCTTAGCTTCATATAAAACCAATTTAGTATGTGTGGGAGTAGAGAGTGACTCTCTATAATTTGTGACAAAGAATTATTTGAGTTTATTTTAAAGGATAGGCCTCCTTTTAAATTTATCCACTTCTAAACTCATTAAATATGTTAAACCTTTTTGATTTTATCAATTGATATCTATTGTGTATGAACAATAACCTTTGATTGGAGGGTGTAGTCATATGGAATACCATGAACTGTGATGACCTCATTCATGAAAATGTATTTCAAACATTTGTGTATTATAGATGGTACTGTATGAAGTAGATGAATCCATGTATTTATGAATAACATATGAAAGACTCATGTACTAGGTACTACTATAAAATGAATGGCCATATATGCTAGACCAATCTATAGTGGTAATGCAATCTCACCAATATAACTTTGAACATGTACATTAAATAATTTTATTTATTTTTTGGAGTGGAATGTATCCTCATCTATATATCCAAAATGTGTAAGGTGTGATAGTACATATATTCACACTTGAACCATTATCATCCATAATACTTAGTATAAGTTGATGATAGATGTAATCTTGAATGAATAAAAAGTATAAGTCAAAATCATCACCTACTATCTCATGTTATGTAAATGTAATAAATGGTCTAGATAGACCTAAAACATGATATGTACTAGTAATACTTATTCAAAATTAGGTAATTAAGATATTTTAATCCTAATTATGGAAAATTTCTAAGTAATTCAAAATTCTTAAAATAAATAATAAATCACACATATAAATTAGATTAATGGTGAGTGAAATATCAATTAGTCAATAGATCTCAATAATGAATGACAAGCTACCAAGTGTCATGACCGTGAAAATTGTCAAGTAAATCAATGGTGTACATGCAAGACATTCAAAGGGAAATTGATGGTAAGTGTAGGTTAAAAGGTTAAATATCTAGATCAAATGCAAGGTTACCACATGGCATAAATGCATGACCTATATGGGGATTGGTAGCGGGGTCCATAAGAAGCACACAAGACCAACAAGTGTCACATCCCCAAAGGATGAATCAAAGATTAATGTGGGGATGCCAAGTGGCACAATTTATAGATAATATCATAGATCAATGGATGATAACAAAGGTAAAATATAGAAGACTCCCAAGGAGATCAATGGATCCAGATTGATAAAATCTTTAGGCAACATAAGATGAGGACATGTGTCTTAGGCGATGATAAATAAGTTTTCAAACAGAGTAAACATCCCAAGGGGATGACATATAGGTAAACACATTAGTTTCTTAGGGTTCATCACCTAAGTAGACAAATGTATAAACATAGAATAAAATATAATTTGGACTTAGGAGTAAACCTTACAGAATCATAGATCATCATTAAATCTCTACAAAACCTCTCAAAAGCTCTTAGACATGAGTTTTATGTCTTGTGCATGATCAAGAAACCCTAAAAATACGTATCTTTATTGTAATTATGATTATATTAAAACTAATAGGATTGATTTGTTTTAATCTATATTAAATACATATGCTCAAATACTACAATAGGGTGGCAGACATGTGATTGCATAGAGTTGTATCATCTTTCGACACAATCTTAGCTTTGAAAAGAAGATACTTGTAGTTACTCAAATAGTTATAGTCATATCTTTTTTAGGTGCATAAATATGAGTATTTTATCCTTAAAATGAATGGAATTAATGTAGAGGATATTGATAAGGATTCATATAGTGAGGGGTGGTTTCTTTCTTTAGTGGTTTTGACCTTAATGATCTATCCTTCCATGCCAAGAAAGGACATAGTGGCATTAATGTAGGGAAGGGCTCAATGAAGTTTTAAATGGCTACTATGACTACTTCTGATGGTAATATTGGCCTTGATAATTATGACCCCCTTCTCCACTCTCACATGCATCCCTTACCCTCTCTCATCCCATTATACTATAAATTAAAAATTTGATCTCTTGAATTTCATCCCTCATGCTGGTAGGAGGATACTATTCCAAAATTTGTAATTATACACCTCTTGGTTTAATGAATAGAACATTTGTAATTTTTTAACAATCTATACTTAGTGTTTTATATTTTTTTGATATGCAAAATTGGTTTTCATCTTTCCTTTGTAGGTCCAAGTTCAACCTAAGTGCTTAAAAACTTTCCTAGTAGGTCATTTAGTGTGTCTAAATGCTGATGTCTTAGGTATAGAGTAGATTTTTGATTATAATTTCCTTCATCCAAGCCTTACCTTCATTACACTATAGCCTATGTCAATCAAACTAACCTATATGTGAATTAATTTTACTTGGAAACTATTTTAGTCACTATATTAAGTCTATTCATAGTCCATTAGTGTGTCAAGAGTTCATGCCTATGAGTGGATATAATGAATTCATGGCGCATCATAACACTTAGAGTAGGTTTTCATTCATGCAACTCATTCTCTAAATTTCATCACAATCTATTTAGGTCTTAGGGAATCATTCAAGTGATACACAAGAGGAGTTAGCCTCATTAAAAATCCTAGAGGTCTAACCCAAGATTAGGTGACTCATAGTCTAGGTTCATTACCATGTTATAGTAGGTTTGATAAAGAGGACTTTAACAATCCTTTGCTCAGCTAGGGTGTAGTATAAGCCTCCAATAGTTTCTAACATCCTTGGTGGGACTCACTTTAAGTGCTTTAAATCATTGCTTGATAATGTGGAAGGATAACTTGAAGTGATCTTGGAGAGATTTTAAATACTATATCGATATAGTTATATTCAAAAAAGTTATATTAGTCACAATAAGTCTTCATTATAGAGGTAAGATGGGTTATCATTCATGATTTCATTCATTTTCATGTGCCTACTAAGGAGTTATGGAGGTTTCTGAATTAGGATTATGTTGTTCATATTCCTATAAATAGACCTTTGACCATTGCCAACTCAATCATGATCCATACCCATACTTTCCTTCCCCATATCATCCATATTTTCACTCATCCTAGTCCTATGATGAACCCCCTTATTACCAAGATCATCAAACCTACTATGAGTCCCATTTACCCCATCTGTAGCTTGATTACCATTTTGATTAATCATGACAACAACATGATATTCCTGAACAACCTACTCATTCCCCCAATCCATTCCATATCTAGCCTTAAATAATCCCTATTAGACCAAGAAAAGAATATGATAAACAATGATACATTAAAGGAGTATGGACAAGAAATTCCAAAATATGTCGTTAGGGGGGTTAAAACCTTAGTACAATAGGAAAAATAAATTTAGATGTCTTTCATTAAGAGAGGTTATTCTAGAAATAGTAGTGACATGCTTGACATAGACAGACTCATCTCCAAGATTGAGGAGAAGTTGGCAGCCCATGAAGAACATCAAACACCTCATTACCCATCTTGCCTTCCCTCATTCACTCCATGTCAACCTCATGTTGATTTTTCCATCACCACTCATAAGGCCTCACCAAATGAGTTTAAAGGTCATCACAGTTCCCCCCAACTCCTCTCAACCTTCCCCTCATGGAAATTTGTCCAAGGGAGAGTCTAGGAGGAAAGGAAAGTTTGTGTTGAAAGAGTCAACCATCATGATCAATCAAGGTCTAATTTTTTAGCCTCCCTTACTAGGAAACTTGGAGCTATAGATATTATCAGTTTCGGGTCTACACAGACACCGGCATCGGTCATGAGCGACGTCGATCAAGAGCAGTTGCAGAGGCACCGACGTCGGCATAAGGTCAGCCGACAGTGGTCACAGACAAGCAGCAGGAACTGACGTCGGTTACTTGCGTGTCTAGAAAGCTATTTTCATGGATAGAAGCGAGTGTTTGCATGATGAGTTTGAGTTGTAGTCTCAAACTCACGTTTCTATTATTAGCAATACTATTTTACAGGTAGAGAACGCCACCAATATCAAAAGGTTAAAGAATAACCTCAATATTTTCCATCCTAGAGGTTTATCTAAATAAGAGGGACACTTCAATTATGAAGGTTTAAGGGTAGTTTGAAACTATTGAAGAGTCTCAATAAGGCTATGAGGAAATGTAGTCCTAGTGGAAGAAGGTGCTCCTTCCATTGCCCAACTAAACTTGCTTTCCCAACAAACATTTCTTCAAGAGTAAACTATTCCCAAGGTTTTAAGTTATAAAAAGGTTCCCTCAATTCCTATAACCATCCATGAACCTTCCATCATACCTCATACTCCATCTCCAACTTATCATCCCCCATCACATCTTATCCTTCTCCTCAAACCCATGAGCCTATCCATCAACCTTCCACCCCAACCTTTCTTGATAAGGAGCTCATTTTGAGGGAAGAAATTGAGGAGGAAATAACTCAAGCTATAAATGACCAAGAGGATGTCATGAGTGACTATGAAGAAGAATTCAACATATAGATTCCCATTAGTGAATGCAAGTACAAATCTACCTTCTTGAATGAAGAGAAACACATTGAAGATCCTACTATAGTTATTAATACATATTGTGATGTGAAAGATGATGTACTTGATACAAAATTTTTACCTACTATCCATGATTATATAGCTCTTGAAGGTAACATTCATGAGGAATATGGCTTATGGTAAAGGTTTTATGCCATATGTAAGGAATTTAACAAATTAGAATATGAAGGTGAATGTCTTTCTACTGGTCATGGATCTATATTCATGAAGGAGTTTGATGTAGTTTTTGCCCAAGACATTGTGAACATAAAGGATGAGACAAAGGTAAAAATTAAGGTCCCTCAAAGATAGTCAAGATCTCTATATGAGGTTGAATCATTTTCAAGGATGTTAAGATATGGTAAAGTGAAGCTTGAGGTTTTCAGATGTCAAATATATTTTGGAGGAAATCAAGATTGAAAAGGCTGCCATATATTCAAATTTTTATATTAAGTGTCAAGTACTTGAGAAGGTAGAGAAGAGATTTTCCATGGAAGACAATGACCAAAATTGGGTAGAATGTGTAGATCTCTTGGATGAGCTTAAATAACTTGTAGTTGAGAAGAAGCCTAGTCTTATTTAGGATACCATGGAAATCAAGAAGGTATGTATTATTGAACCATCATTAGAGGTTGTAGTTGATAAGCCATATGCAAAAATTGAGACTATTTATATGTAAAACAAGTTCATTTCCATAGCTGACCTAGTTGGAGCTACTTGGTTCTTGTTGTAGATACCATAAAGAAGGAGGCATCAAGGCCAAGTGTCAAAAGTATACATGCCTCATGAAATCCCTCATCCCATGATGCATAAAGGTTTTAAACTTTCCTTTTGATCCAAGATGAAAGGTACATGTAGATTTAAGTTATACATATTAGGGTAGTTTTTGTTAATTTCCTCCAAGTGTTGCACTAGCATAATTATTTGTTGTCCTTGCTTTGTTTACATTAGTTTCCCTATTTTATGTGATTCCTTTCTTGTTTTGGTGGTTATTTTATTTGTCAAGAGGTTTCTTGTAGTTAAGGTTAAATTTTTTCATTATTTATAAGTCCAAAATTTAAGATAAATAGTTTGGGTTATCAAGCATAATAGGCATGCTTCCTAATTGAGATGCCAAAGATGTTGGCCAAATTTAGACTATGTACAAAACTTTGCCTAGATTTGGAAGAAGTTGAGTAGAGTCTTGGTTGAAGAATGATCTAATAGTAGGAGCAGATAAAATTTAAGAGAAGATCACTTGTCATTTAAAAGCTTTTGAAACAATTTAAACAAGATTAAAGTGTGAATTTGGTGATCTTAAGGAGCTAGACCATCATGACACGTCATGCAAGAATGAATAGATCCATTTAGTTACACATTTGATATATATGCTTGGGATATCAAAAATATCTAGATTAATGTGTGGACATGATGATTTTGGTCCCATAAATATCCATTTTAAATTTTTTATCTTGATGAGTTTTTATCTCAAGATATAAACATTCAAAGATGAACTAGCAAAGTGGGACATGTGTAGGGATGTCAAGTTAAAGTTACAACAAATAGTTAGTTGAATTAAATTTCTCTAAAGATGAACATGTGGCTGACAAGTGGAAAGATCTAGGGTACCCATACAAATATCTAATGGTGCATAGTGACTGACAAAGCTATTTGGTCTAGGTAAATCCAATGACATGCGTTAAGTCATGCGATAAAAGATGAATGGTGAGAATCAAGTCAAAATTTCAATGGACATAGGATAAGCATAAATGTGATAAGTGTTTTAATCATAGTGCACTTCAAATTAGATCAATGGTACACATTTGATCTATCAGACCAAGTATCCAATGGTGATTGATCCATCGTAACAAAGTAAATTAATGTTGAGTGAAAGGTCAACTAGTCAGTGGATCCTAGGAATGAATGAAAAGATGCCAAGTGTCATGACCATGATAATTATTAGGTAAATCAATGGTGCATGTGAAATATATGTAAAGGTATATTTATGGTGTGAATAAGGTTAAAAGTTCAAAGATCTAGATCAAATGTGAGGCCATCACATGGCATAAGCATGTGAGCTAGATGGGGACTGACAATGGGGTCCATAGGAAGCATGCAAGACTAAGAAGTGTCACAACCCCAAATGCTGAATTAAAAACCAATGCAGGGCTTCCAAGTAGAACCATATAGAGAGTACATCATAGATTCATGGCTGATATCAAAGGTCAAATATAGATGTCTCTCAAGGAGATCAACAAAATTGGCTTGATCAAATCTCTAGGTGGCACAAGATGAGGACACATGTACTAGGTGATGACAGTCAAGTTTTCAATAAATGTAAGCAACATGAGGGGATGCCATAGAGGTAGACATGTTAGTTTCAAAGGGTTTGTCACCTAAGAAGACAAATTGATAAATGTAGGATCAAATATGATTTGGGCTACTAGGAACAAACCTTATAAAATCATAAATCATCATTAAATCTCTACAAATCCTCTCAAAAGCTTTTAGATGTGAGTTTTACATCTTGTGCATGATCAAGAAACCCTAAACTTATGGATATAAATTGTAATTATGAATATATGAAAAATAATGTGATTGATTAATTTTATATATAGTAAAGACCTATGTTCAAATATTTTAATACGGTGGTAGACATATAATTATGAAGAGGTGTCTCATCCTTTGACACAATCTTAGCTTTGACAAGCAGATACTTGTATCCGCTCAAGGAAGTTATATTCATGGATTTTTAAATTACATAAAGATGAGTATTTTGTCCATAAAATGAATGGAATTACTTTAGAGGAGATCAAGAAGGATTCATGTGGTGGGGGTTGTTTCTTTCTATAGCGGTCTTAACCTTCATGATCCATCCTTCCACGCCAAGAAAAGACATAGTGGCATTAATGCAGCGAAGAGATAGATGAAGTTTTAAGTGGCTATTGTGACTACTTCCAGTGGTAATCTTATATTTCATCATTATAACCCCATTATCCACTTTCCCATGCATCCCTTCCCCTCTCTCTCATCCCATTCTACTATAAATTCAATCTTTGAGATCTTGATTTTCATCTTTTAGGTTGGTAGGATGATACTCTACTAGAATTTGTACTTATGCACCTCTTGGATTAATGAATAAGAAATTTTTATTTTTTTAACCAATTTTTAATTAGTGTTTTATATTTGTTTGATATGCAAAAGTGGTTTTCATCTTCCCTTTACAGGTCCAAGTTTAACCTAAGTGCTAACAAACTTTCCTTACAGGTCATCTAATGTGTCTAAATGTTGATGTCTCAGGTATAGAGTGGATTATTGACTATAAGTGCCTTCAACCAGGTCTTACCCTCATTTCCCTCCAACCTAAGTCAATCAAACTGACCTCTATGTGAATCACTTTTTATTTTAAACCATTATAGGCACTATGTTAAGTTTATTCATAGTCCATTATCGTGTCAAGAGTTCAAGCCTATGAGTGGATATAATGAATTCATGGTGCATCAAAACACTTAGAGTATGTTTTCATTCATGTAAATCCTCTCTTTTCATTCCAACCCAATTAGGTCTTAGGGGAACATTCAAGTGATACATAAGAAGAGCTAGCTTTGTTAAAAATCCTAGAGGTCTAACCCAAGATTAGGTGACCCATAGTATAGGGTCATTCCCATGTTATACTATGTTTGAGCAAGAGGACCTAAATAATATTTTACTTAGATAGGTTATATCCTAAGCCTCCAATAAGCCTTTCCTATTTTTTAGATAAGTTGCATAAAATATGCATTTTTTGATGTTTCTACAAATTGACAACATTTTCAACACTCAATAAATTTTTGTAGTTGGTATATTTTTAATTTTTTTGCATAGACACTCATCAAATCCTGACAACCCTACGTGCATACTCATCAGACCTTAACAACTCTGTGTGCACACTCATTATAACCTAAGATCCCTACTAGTAAGATCATCAGATCCCAACACCCCCATGTATAATAAAAGGTGTTATCCTCTTGGTCTTATTATATGGTCACATGAATGGGGATTAATTTTTTATTCTTACTAGTGTGGACTTAACCTTATCACCCATATGAAACTTTTTAACACATAAAAATTTTCAAAATTTTCAAAGTGGAGATTTCCCTTACCATTCAAAAATTTGAATGCACATAAATTTCAATGTTCTACTCCTTTTGAGGTGTCTATTTTCTTAAGGAGTAAGTTTTTTTAGCTCTATAGACTAGTAAAATTCTTGTGACTTGTAAATTCAAATCTCTATAGATTCATGGGGTTACATATTCTAGGTATTTCATCATATATAGTTCAACACATACTTCTTTTCTATACCATGTATTAGAGTTCATTTATTATTCTTACACCATTCAAATATCATGAGTGTAAATTCAAAGTGTTAAATTTATTTAGGAGAAAAATATTACATCAAATCATGATGATTACATAAAAAGAACTAACACTTGAGGTAGATAAGGTGAAGTGGTTTAATAGAAGTGATGAATCCTATGATTTCCTATGAATCTCAAAGTCTCCTAGCCTAATATTTCATATTGAATATAATACTACACCTAATGAAGTTTAGACCATATTTGAAAAACTATTCAGGAAGTGTAATTGTACTTCTCATGACCCTACACCTCTCTATGATTACACATTAGTTCATGTGTAGACTATCAACCCTGGTTATCTTGCTTAGATTCATAGTCCACTTGCTTGGACCTCTCCCATGTATTATTCCCATAATATAACCATTATGGACCTTTCTCATGCCAGAAGGACTCTTTAGGGACCCCTTAGGACCTTTTTAGAGAGATCTTTGACCAGCCTAGGCCCCTATTTGACCTAGGCTATAGATTAGGATGTAAACCCAAGGCCTAAGGCTGCAAATTTCCTTCATGAAATTTGTGGCCTAGGTCATGGCCTTGAAAAACACATGAAATTTCATGGATTTTATCCAAAATATTCATAAATGGATAGTTTTTTGACTTATTGATAGATTAGGGTTGGATATCAGCATGTTTCCTCATTCATTCACTCTATCTATTCACTCTTACTCCAATTTTGTTGCATCTCTACTATTATCATCTCACATTGAAAGATTGGTTTCCTCCCTAAATCTCTCTTGATTCTTGCTTGACATAATTTATTTCCTTTTGAAAAGGGATGCCTTACTTCACTAATACTTCCATTGGTGATTCTCTTTGCTCTTGATAGTGTTCCTGAAGCTTGTGGAATACTCCTTTCCTCCTCAAGACTCCATTATACCTATCACTTATGATCCTTACGTTTCCTCTCACAAATTGGTGGTTTCTCCTTCATCTTTTCCATAGCTTTAGCTCTTGGTTTGGACTTAGCCTACACATAGCCTGATCTTCTTCCTATCTTGCCTCTTAGCTTGGATAATCAATTAGTATAAATTATGCACATATTTTGATTTTGATATGAGGGCACTTTGATTTACAAAGTGAATCTATTTTATTATTTTTAATAGTATTATGCTAGGGTTCATTTTGTTTTAGAAATCTTGTTGTTGGATATCTTGCTTAGCATTGTTTTTAAAGTTCCTTGTATTTTTACATGTTCAAAGATTACTTTCATTACTTGAAATATTCCTTTGTTTTATTCCATTTCTCTCTTTATAAGCCTTTCTACATTGCATAGTAGACATCCTAGAAAACTTATGTAAAATCTCTCTCTCTCTCTCTCTCTCTCTCTCTCTCTCTCTCTCTCTCTCTCTCTCTCCTCTCTCTCTCTCTCTCTCTCTCTCTCTCTCTCTCTCTCTCTCTCTCTCTCCTCTCTCTCTCTCTCTCTCTCTCTCTCTCTCTCTCTCTCTCTCTCTCTCTCTCTCTCTCTCTCTCTCTCTCTCTCTCTCTCACACACACACACACACACACACATTAAAACTAGAAATTTTGTATTACTAGAAAATAATAGTATTGCATTGAAAGATAGCTCAAATATAGAATAAGCATGTTCTTGAACCCTTACTTAAAAACATCTTTGTTTCCCAAAATGTCTTTACTTTGGCCTCAAAGTGCCTTAGTTTCTAGATTTACATTTCATTCGATATTATTACTTCTTCATTACTTATGTAATATTTAGTATAGTTTTAACCACTTGCTTTACTATGGTTGGACCTGCTAGAGGTTTGTGTGTAATTTGTACATTCATGTGTAATAGCCCCAACCTATTTTACAAGTTTGTCTATAGGTTGGTGCAAGCTGGAAAATTGGATAGCCACTATAGACCTCTTATAGCTCATAAAACCCTTGATCCTTATAGCCTCTTAGTGGTTTACTTTAGCACCCTACCAAACACTGGTGGTTCCATTCAGACTTATGGAACTACATTATAGGACACCCAGTGCATTCCCACATATGGTCTTAGGTTATTTCTATCCTTCTTAGAGATCTTTTAGCCAATTCCCCTCTGTTAGATGTCAGGCTTTGATTTTAGTTGTGTTTTGGATCTTGCCTTGGTTATTTTATCCTACTTTGGTTTTGTGTTATTATCCCTAATATATCTCCATCAATTTTGCTTTTTTGCTATCTTCTATGTTGTTATTGCTTCATTGTAACCATGGTCGGTCTCTCACCCTTGGGACACCAATCCTATCAGATTCAACATCTTATCCCTCAGCTCACTCATGAGTAAGTCATGATTTCAATGGAATACCATACACATCATTAGATCTAGGAGGTTCCTTCAACCCTGCATGGTGGTTTAGAACCTCTCACATTTAAAAGGGAAAAAGATTGGTACGATTATAATCATTAGACTAGATCTCCTTTTCACCATTCTAAGTGTCATTCATCTAAATATTTTTCTACTCATCCTCATGCCACATCTCATTCACCCATTTATGGTGATGAGGATCCTATTACCTGATTAGGACCTGATGAGTTGCATGAAATCATTGAAAAATTTTGTAAACATATTTAGGTGAGTGAAGTTCAACCTTCTCCCTTTAAGAGTTGATAGCATGCATCCTTTAGAGACAAAATTCATACCCATTTAGTGTCAAGTGCCTCAATTAGTTCTCACATGAGTTCCCCACCTCTTTCCTAGCAATAAAATCTTTGGAAAGAACCTCCACATCTCCATGTTATGGAGCATAGGTATTCCCACTCAAGATGATAGCTTTGTCATGAGGATTCTTCCCATCCTCTTAGCCCTTCCTTTAGAGTTTTTGATGAACATGTTCATTTTAATTGCCACTTATTCACTAGAGATCCATGGGATGTGTATCAAGAGCATCAACAACCACTGATTAGCCCTTGTTTGATGGCCATGACCAATGCTAGGGAGATTTTAGTCATCACAATCATCTCCCTGAGTATGCCACATCTTCTCATTATCCCCATGGGGACTGTCACACTTCCCATGGTCATTCCCCACCTCATGGTAGAGATGATTTCCATTATGATTGGCCTCCCTATGAGGAGTCACCTCAACATCATGATCTCTATATCCATGGTGATGATGATACCTATATGCATAATAAAAATCAATACCATCATTAGCCCCCTCTTGGAGCTCATTACTAGCTAGCTATCAACCTTACCTATGAGGATATGTATCAAAATCATCTAGCTCCTTAGGTGTGTATTATTCCCCTTCTTATTCCTATCTCTAAATTATCAAAGTTTAATGGGCCTCAGGACTCCAATCTTATAGATAATATTAAGGCATTCATGATGGCATGTATGGATTGAGAACAAGACAAAAGAATGTTATTGAAGCTCTTCACTCATTATTTGTGAGCCAAAGCTCTTGTCTAGTTTTAGAATCTACCTCCAAATTCTCTCTCTAGTTTTTAGCTCCTTTTGAATTATTTCCTATAGTATTTCAAAATTTATAGACCATTTAACCTTAGCATCTAGTCACTCACTACCATGGTGTAATCCGAGGGTGATTCAAACTTTGATTTTATGCATAGATGACATAAAGCTATTCATACATGCAAGACTAGATTCTTGAATGACTAGATTTATGATATATTCACATGAGAATTGAGTTAGGAGGTTCACCTTGAGGTCCTCAAGAATGAGCCCACCTCTTATGATGAATTTCTGAAGATCAAAGTTTTTGAGGTACATGTGAACATTCATCATGTACCTTCCCAAAGTCATCCTCATCACATGATCACAACTATAAAATGATTGGTTATGGTGTCACTAATTATCCTCCTAAGAAGAACGAAAAGAAGGAAAACCATGAGGTGAATTCAATGATTAATAAGCTAACTAAAAATAAGGCTTCTAAATTTGGCACAATAAAATAATAGACAGTGTTTCCTTATGACCCTACCAAGTTTTGTAATCACCATCAAATGAGGGGGCATGATGATACTAATTGTGATACCTAATAGTCTAGTGGAAAATACTCACCTCTATATTAGATTTATCCTCTTGATAATCCCAACCACAAGTTGGATATGTTCAAATATCCTCTACCAGACCATGACAAGGAGAAGAAGAATAAAAAGAAAAAATCAATGGCAAAAGTCCCACATTCTCCTTCTTACTCTTCCACCTCCTCTAACTCCTCTTATTAATCTAACCCATGAGGGAAAGCTAATCATGATATTAGTAAGGTTTTTTCTACTATTGACATCACTCCTATTGGTTATGAGTGCTTTGTCAACATACACTCATGTCGAGTCACTGACCCCACTATAAAAACTAGTGGTTTTGGGCCTCCTATCTAACCCACGGGGGTAGGGAATCCTAAAGTTAGATTTTAATTTTGGTATAAAATCCCTCCTTAGGCTAGAAAACATTTTTATTCCATCATAGAGGATTTATAGGGCCTCTTAGCTGGGATCTCCATATGAAACCTAATTTACCTTTACTCTAAGTAAAGGCACCTCATTTTTTATGAGCTTGGTCTCTCTCATGAGGATCCACTATAGGATGATGTTGGAGTGTTCTTTAACTCTGACACACTTGAGCATCCTCATCTTTTGGTTTTCTCTTTTGACCCAGCCTCCTTACCAAATGCTTCAATTATGGCTAAGAGGGCTCATTTCCCTCTTTATATCAAGACTTATATTGATGATTTCTATGTCAAGAAATGTAATTTTGATGAAGGAGGCACCTTGAATATCATGCCTCTATGGGTATTTGATTATCTCAAGATAAATTGTAAGAAGATTTTTTATTCTCATCATAGGTGTGTCAATTTCAATAATGACATAGTTATGCCAGTGGGAAACATGAAGCTCCACATAATTTTTGGTCACAAGGTGGCCATAATGAAGATTTATGTGTTAGACCTCAATCTTTCCTACAACATGATTTTTATTCATCCTTGGATTACTACCATGTAGACCATCACTTTGGCCATGTTTTACATTGTCCAGTTCATGCATGAAGGTGAGTTTCACACCCTATAAACTAACCTAGATCCCTAGGCATTGATCTACACAAATACAAAACCCTCCAATGAGGTTTTAGTTGTCTATTCATGGGGTTATATGGGTGCCCACACACCCCCTATATTAAATATCATTTTCTCAAGGATGAACATTGTGACCCCAACTAAATATCAATGTACATTTATCCCTTTAGAGTCTGACATGCATCAACCAAATCCCTCTTTAGATCCAAAACATAAAGCCATCCCATCTCTATTCAAATATATCTTCTAGGATGTCTCTATAGATTTTGAACTCCCCCTTATGTCATGTTTTTCCCATCAGAGTAAAAGTATCTCTCAATGCATCTCCTGTTGAGACTACTAGAGTAGCTAAGTCTGATCTTAACTGTTGTTTCATCCATGTTATGACACATAACCTATTCAAGGGGATAAAGGCTTATACCAAGATCATGTGGGTTTATCGTAGGTACCAATATCCCCTTGATCACCTTGGTTTAAATATATCTCTCATTGAAGGTCCTATTATAGGCATTCCCTTTGTGAATGTCCTCCTACTTAAACCTAAAGTGTTAGACTAGTCACTCCCTCCTACTCTAAAGTGCTTTGAGGAAGGCAATGTTATGGATTTTTAAGGATATATAGATTTCAACCTTGGTACTTCAACAAGGCCCAAGATCATCAAGATCATTTCCAACCTTACTCCTGAGAATAGGATGTTTTGATCACCTTATTACATGAATTTTTTGATGTATTCATATGGGAATACTCCAATATGAAGGGCATGGATTAAAATGTCATCATCCATAACCTTGTTACAAATGATGAATCCTAACCTATTCTCAAAAATAAATGACTAATGATAGCAAAAGTCTTCTAGTTAGTCAAGGCTAAGATTGAAAAATTCTTTTGAGTTAGTTTCATTTAGGTTGTTGACTACCCTTGATGTTCTCTAATATTGTTCTTATTCTCAAGAATAATGGAGAAATTAGGATTTGAATTTAATTTTGGGATCTCAATATGTATTTCCCAAAGGATAACTTCTTGACTCCTTTGATCGACCATATTTTTTATTTTACTACTAGTTTTGAGATCAACTCCCTCATGGATAGGTTCTTTACGTACAATAAAATTTGGATTGCACCTGAATATCAACACAAGATGACATCATTTATTTAGAATAATAGATGATCAAAATCAAACGTTAAAAATCCATATTCCCTTTCAAATTTGACCCATTTAAATAGAAATGCATTAAAAACTATTAAACAATATCTAAACCATTGTCAAACAACTAGGTTACATATTTAATCCTTTAAAATGTAATTTAAAGATAAACATATATGTACCTCATCTTATTGAGACGTTTTAACTCATCCCTAAGCTTTGTGTTGAGGTAATTAGAAACTACCTAAGAAAAATATCCATGTGATCTTTCTTCTTATTAAAAAACCAATATAAGATCTTGAATTGCCTAGGGCTTACCACTATGACCATCAAATTTTATAGTTATTATGCTGACCTCGAACACTACCAAATCAAAAAAATAAAAACCCATTATATCACAAAGAAATGAAATATTTATAGATCCTCTCCTTCTCTTATTTTTAAAAATTCTAGGAAACCTCATTATAATTATTATCAGTCTAAATTTGCACCCTTTAGAAGGTTATTCAAGACTTCATCATTTAGATGACACATGGAGACACCTATAGTCAATGGGTAGCCTAAAAATTGAGGCAAATATATTAATTAGTGCTAGCTTCATTTATGTATCATCTAAAACTACTACTAAACCTAATGATTTCAAGTAGAAGAGAGAGAAATGATTGAAAACAAGTAAATGGGAGGTGATGCACCAAATTTATTACCACTATTACACATTTTTAGGTGAAAAATAAACTATAAGACTAACATATCATGCACTAATCCCAAAATTTTCCTCTTACATTAATGTTTTGTAAATAGGTAAGACATGATGCTTACCACTTATAATCCACACTTAACCCTTGATGACACTAACTACAATTTGTAAGTGAGAGGTAAAACTTTATTTAGGTAAAGGAGTGAGACAAAAGACATGAAAAACTAAATTATCTCATAACAAGATCAATCACCCATAAGTTTACACTAAATAGTGCCATACATCCCTCAAAACTAGCCTCAATCGACACTTTGGTATTTTCCTTAAGCCTATCTTGAACTGACTTTTGATTCTCATTTTCTATCTGAATAGATGACACATTCTCTTAGCATTCCTAAACCTTATTCATATTTGACTCCTCTTTTGCTTTACCAGGAAGTCCACTTTGATCTTTTAGCTCAATTGAAATAGTTTTCTTGGTCTTCATTTCATTAGGATTCCATACTATGGATTGACCTTTCTTGAACACACTAGGATGTCCATATTCCTTCTTAAGATTTTAGAGCTTACTTGTAAAATATCTTGCAATATGACCAATTTGATGACAACTAAAACAAATAACATCATTCATACCCTCTTGATGAATATTATGAATATCAACAAACATACTATCTTGTCTCTTAAGTTCATTATGATTAAGCTTAACTATCTTTGGTCTCCATACCTAGGTTAATATTTTCCTATGCATTATGGGGAAAAATATGGAAATATGTCTCATGTCATGACAATTATAGAAAAATACATTATCCATACCTCTAACTAATGAATTGCTCTTCTTTCTATAGTTTTTTGCTTTATGACCAAACCTGTGACAAGTTAAACAATGACCATTAAAAGATATTTCACACCTCATGGTGTTTGGTTTCCTGATGTATCTTTTACAGTTAATCTTGGTGCCTACATCCTTCTTGTCTTGATATAACCTCTTATGCTCTTTCTTAGTCTTGTTTTCTTTAACAAAAAATTACTCATGATCATCCTTCAATTAATCTAGCTTGGTCTTCAATTGAACACTTTCATCCTCTTTAGTTCTCACACTTAAACTTGTAGCCTATAATTGAATTATGAGATATTGAATGGTCTTCTTATCCCTCTTATCTTATTTAGTCATGTCATCCTTCAATCTACATGTTTGCTCTTTAATAATATTTATAGAATCAATATTGGATTTCAACTCATCATGCTCACCTTACTCTAAACTCAACTTGGCATTTGTCACTTCCAACTGAGTCTTGAGATGTCTACATTCTTTCACTTTTAAACTTGGATTTGTCTTTGTAACCCTTAATTATTCCTCAAGACTGTTGATATTCTCTTTATAACATTTTGATCTTGAGCTTGCCTTCAATAATTATATCTCCTTATTTAGCTTGATGTACTCATCGGTAATATCCTTAAAGCTTGAGTCCATGATTTCATTCTAAGATTCTTCTTGATCATACTCTCTCATTTTACCTTTGTACTTATCAAAAAGTTCCTTGAGATGATTGCATTTTTTTCACTTGATTTTAGACATGTATAAGTAACCTCCACTTGAGCCTTCAACTCTTGATTCTCTTTCTTCAATTGCTTAGTTGTATTTTCCCTTGTATCACATTTAAGTGGTTAGACTTGAAAATAAGGTCTTGGTCTTATATCAATTATTAGAGGTATAATCACTAAGAGGGAGGTGAATCAGTGATGCAAGATAATCATATTCAATTCCCAACTCTTAAACATTTAGAATACATCAACTTGGTCAAGTAGCATAAATAATAAAGCACATATATTCAAAGCATACATAAGAGCATACATCACATGACCACATTATATATGTGGGAAACCCTCTTTGGGGACAAAACCCACTAAACCCTGCAACATGGAGTATAGTCTTATAATAATAAGATACAACATTTAGACTAGCACCAACTAATTAAGGAAGACCCGTTCCTTAGTTTAGTGAGATACCAATCCCATAAAGAACTACTACCCTTGTCTAGTTGAGCACCCACAACAACTAGTCCTTTAGCAAGATTTACCTTACAAGGAGGAACCAACCCCCTATGAAACCAATCATCCACTCAACTACCTAAATAGATCACCTATTCCTACTTTTTAACTGATGATAATCACCTTTATCTTTACTCTTCACCTCCAATCTCTCTCAAGCTACCTCTAAGACTAACTTTCTCAAATTGCCTCTTCTAGGTCATTAGGTCTAATGACCTATGTGTCCTCCTACATCAACTTGATCAGATAAACATGTCTAATATTCTTCAATATTTTGTGGTCCTTACTAGATTTTACCTTATCTTTCAAAGGTTCTCTTCTTTTCTTGAATATGCACATGCATAACTCTTCTATTTCTTGTCTATAAACCAACACCTTTGCTTTCACTCTTTATAGAGTCTTCATGAATAATATCTTCTTGGTCAGCCATAAGACTTGTCTTAACCCTTAATAATTTTATCACACTAACATATATCTTAATATTATCCTCATAGGTTGGCCATAACATCCATGGGTCATACATAAGTAGTACACCTTTCAATTAGGCTGTAATAGCCCTTCTAGGTTTAATGGAGACCTATTACCCCTTTAACACTTTACCAATGATTTGAACACATAAAAACTATCTCTAATATCCCCTTGATAACTCCCTTCTGGGTCTATGTCATCTAGAATACCAACTTAACTCTTGAACCTATCATTTAGGTCTCCTCACTCTTTAGGCCCTCATACATAGAAAACATAGTCCCAAACTTCTGAAGCAACTAGTAAAATATTTCACATAGCCATATGATTATATCACATGGGTGAAACCTTTATAACCTATGAAACACTTTCATGTGCCATACATACTTCAACACAGGCTCTAAATACTCAATTCAACTCTCTCAAAATGACCACACAGACTAGTCATAAATAGCCAAAATATAGTCAAGTTATTTTGACTCTCCATATTTGATCAAGGGAAAAATATGACAACCAATGCATTCTCATAAACTTGAGAGACTTATAGAACATCTCTATGCTCATTTTCTTCTTTAATTCTACTAAGAACTCTTCCAACTCACTTCTACAAAGTGGTCACTCAATCTGTTAGTGCATTCAATAAACATATTCAAATTCTAAGCCTTTGTTCATACTAAATATGGATTTTTGAAACCTTAAAAATAAACATATATGGTCCTCATCAAGTCTATAATAGTCTCCAATAGTTATTTCATCTTTAAACATCAAGACACTATCAAGAATAACTCAATTATCCTTCTCAAATCACTTGCAAAACATGGTCAAACATAGTCAACTTTAGATATTAATAACTTTGAATATGCAAACATTCAAACATTATAACTAGATTATATATGTGCACCTATAATTCCTCTTCAACTTTGCATTTCACACCATCATGAAATTTGTCTTGGATCAAAAGATATATCTTAAAACCTATAGATTGGTTTTTCCTCATTAATTTGAATATTCAAATTCCAATGATCACTGTGTAAATGCTAAATATTGGACACTTTGACATCATCTTGTGCTACCTATAAATTTTTAATAAATATGCATTTTCAATCTCCTTTAAAGTTTCTTGTCCTTTACCTTGCATTGCTCAAAGTTGATCTCAAATATGTGCTTCTATGATCATGCCACTTGGCAGCTCTATATGCCTTTTATGCACATTGAATATTTGAATCAATGCACTCCATTGAAATCCATCTACATGAAAACTCACATTTCATTGATCTTCTATAAAACCATCAATATTGAGACACATGTCACTATCACATGTAATCTTAGGAAACATTGATAAATTGACTTTACACACGTTGTTGATCTCTATCTGAGAAAATCACATGTTCCATTAGATCCTTATCCAATCAAAATAAATTCTCACTATTAGATCTATGATCTAAGTATACACTCACCATAGATCTTACATATCACAAAAATAGCTAATTATGGGAACTTATTGAACATTTTTTGAGAAGCCAACTTTGCACTTGAAATTTGAACCATATGATCTTCTCACATAGGTGAATATATACATATATCAAAATTTTCTTGAATCCTTCATGTTTCTATGCAAAATTGCTTTCTACATTCAAAGAAGAAATAAGAAACTAAAAGAAATGGTCAAGGCTAGAAGATACCTGATAAAGTCGTGCGCACCAAAATCAGACGTTGGAAGATTCTCCTCTTTGGCTGTGGAGGAATGACACCTGAGAAGAAAAGAGACTGAAACACGAAAAAATGTTAGTCAAAGATATGGTGGGCTGTCAAGCGAACGCCCGATCCCAGAAGTACGAAGACTTCTTAGAAGGATATCAACCCACTGATAAAAAAGCAGAATATTGGACTAAAATACATATAATGAAAGATAAAATGTCAGAAATAAAGGACAAAAAATAAAATGCGTACCTGATAATGAAGTAAAATGTTCTATGCAGTCGTCGATGTCGGTCTCTGTAGTGCCGGCGTCAGTTAGGGAAAGTGCCGACGTCGGTTAAAGTGCCGGCGTCAGTCGGGGTAGTGACCGGCGTCGGTCGGGGCAAGTTCTAGACAGAGTCTGGGCGAGTTGCAGAAGGTCTAGTAGAGTCGGGATAGGGTCTTGGTCAGGATCGGGACAGGGTCTGGACAGGGTCTAATCAAAGTAAGGTCAAGTTTGGACAGGGTCTGGGAGTTTTGGTCGAGTATGGACAGAGTTATAGATTTGGATAGGGTTTGGAGGTTTTGGTCGAGTCTGGACAAAGTTATAGATTTGGATAGTGGGCAGAGATGTAAAGAAGGGACTCAGGGTTCAGGTCTACGGTCTGAAGATCTGGGGTGATAGAAATAGAAATAACAAACAAATAATAACCAGAAAGAAATAAAAACAAATAGAGGAAATACTTACCTGTCAAAAGACATGATAAAATCCATGATTGAAGTTGTCGAAGCGTTGCCGTAAGTTGATCGAAGCGAATGTAGATTGGTCGAATGCTGGAGTTGGTTGATCGTCAGAGCTGATTGGTTGCAAGAGTCTGTGAATGTTAGAGTTCGGGATCGATTGATTGATTAGCCTTCGGGATTGATCGGCAGACGCTGATGAAGGCAAGGAACGGTTTGAGAGACGGTTTGATAACTGATCAAGAAATTGATTGGGAACTAAATGATAACTAAAAATGGGTAATGGTAAGGTGACCGACGTCGGCAAGATTGCCGACATCGGCCGATAAGTGACCGACGTCGGTGACGTCAGCCGGGTAACGATCGTCGTCGACAGATGCATAATGGGGATAGAGTCTAGCTTTAGCTCTGTGCTCATTTTTACATGCTACCAGGGTCAAGGCTAGTGGAAAAAGTGGTCAACAAGGGTTGAATAGGTGAAGAAGAATAAGACGGGGGATGACCAGGGAAGTTGACACGATTTCAGTGTCTACATTTGCCCCTTTTTGTCTTGTTGGTTGTTCTGGATGAACTGCAAGACAAAAATAGGAGTGATTGCCCCAGGTGAGGGATAAGGTTGATTTCGTCTTGTTGGTTGTTCAAATGAACTACAAGACAAAAACAAGAAGCAGATTGCCCTGATTATGGATGAGGTATTCCTCCTCAAAGTAGGAGTCGAGGGAAGGGAACCAAGAATCAGGTGTTGATTTGACAGAGAGTGGATGAAAAAAGAGGTGAGGGTGAACGCTGCAAAAGGCGTGATTGTGCGCATATCACTGCACGAGATGGTTAGGTCAAAGTGTCACAGGTCAAGGGTCGAGGAGTGCCAAAATTGAAGTAATCAGGCCCCAGCATTTAGTCGTCTGCTGATCGGGTTATGCAATCGAAGTTGAAGCTCCAAATGGGTCATCGCGTTCTAAGTATCCTGGGCTCAGGAAGTGCTCCTAGAGACATGAAAAAGTCACAAGTACTGCGGATCAACCGGCTTGTGATCCTATACTTGTGAGGGTCTAAAAAGGTCTGCGCATAATTCTGCTAACCAGTCATGAGGTAGCATACATGCAAAAACAACCAAGGCAACAGTGTCTTGGAAGTGGTCGAGGTCGAAGGAGATAGGCATAATCTCCAATGGTTGGTGGTCAAGGGGGAGGAATGGATGAAAGGATGTGGCTGAGCTAACCTCAGAAGACAGTCGTGTCATCTGAGTGCTGCCTGCATAGCCCTGGTCATAGGGGGTTTGTCCATCAGAGAGACGAACAAACGAGGGTGGTCGAGCTAACCCCAGAAGATAGTTGTGTCATCTGAGTGCTGCCTACATAGCCCCTATGGAAGGGCCTCAGACGAATGTAGTTCAGACGTCTGAGTAGTAGATAGGTGATCAAAATGGTCGATAGATTGGTCTTGGTTATGATGAAATGATGAGGAGAAGAGATGTTGCAGCATTTTCCAAATGGTGTATTCTGCAACATTGGTCGAGAGGTCTTTCATCCCTAGCAATATTCCATATTCGTGATGGATGTATGCTAAAAATGAATTGAGGTCTATTTATGCTTCAGCAAGTATTGGTTTATGCTAAACATAAATTGCGGCGGGTCGATAGTTTCCATGTGTATTGGTGTCCATAGAAACTAGGGTGAATAGGCTATGGGAGTGGTCTGAAAAGAGAGTTGAGTTGAGTCGATTGACAAGTGATAAAGGTGAATGTAACCAAAATGCAGAAGAAGTGAAAGGCATATTGCTCTTTCATTAACAAGGACCAAAAAGATAGCATAGATAGGGGTTAGGAGAACCAAGAGCCCCATTCATGCATGATGTCGTTGACCATAGTTATGTTAGAGCGGTAATCGAATCACTTTGACATTAAAGTGAGCTCGAAGTCCCTTGAGCAGGTGATAAGAGGAGGAAAAAGGGTAACCCATTTTAAGAGCAGAGATAACTTTGCCCCTTTTTATAGGAGACCCTGAGACAACTATAAGTCAAGTCCATGACTCATTTTTTTTTTTTTTTTTTTTTTGCGCAGACTGATCAATGCAGGAAGCCTGCATAGAGATGTCATTTGCTTGGTGGTCAGTTGTGAAGCTGATCAATGCGGGAAGCTTCTAAAATAGTGTTGTTTATTGCCAGATTATTCATAGCCATCCTTCGAGGGAGTGGTCTAGATTTTTGTTTAATATAAGGGTTTTTTGAATAGTTGTCCTTCGAGGGAGCAGTCTATTAATTACAGCAATGATAGTACAGCTATCCTTTGAGGGAGCAGTCTGCCTTTTGATTTGATATTGATATAGTGACCATGGATATTGTAACATCTTGGTTTATTTTTATAGAAATGTGAGTTATGGACAAGATTATAGAAGGTCAGGGGATCCCTTTTATTAGGACAAGGCATCCATACGTCATAAAAGGGTTATAGGAACTGTTAAGAGGAATAAGGTTGAAAGGAATTAGGACTAAGAGGATGGGGATTGCTCAAGGAACGAGCTCAAGTTAAGTGTCAAGTGGACGAGTACTCGACTAGCAGTAGAACGGTCGCAGATGCAACGCATTAAGAGGCTCAGGTTCTGGTTGTCCATCAAGAGAAGATAGACGATAAGTCCCTGATCCATACTTGTGCGTGATAATAAAAGGTCTGAGCCAATTAAGAGCAAACTTGCCTCATTTACTTTGCTCCATATTGGTCATGTGTTAATTCTCTTTGAGGACGAGGTCTCCGATGTTGAAATCTCGTTCTCGCAGATTTTTGTCATAGGCGCGCTTGATGCGATGTTGATAGACATGGAGATGATTAAGGGCAACAAGACGGCGTTCGTCAAGTAACTCAAGTTGAGCTAAGTGATCTTGATGAAAGTCATCATTGGAAAGGATATCATGTAGAGAAATGCAGAAAGATGGGATCTGTACTTTGAGAGGTAGGACAGCCTCTATTCCGTACACGAGAGAAAAAGGGTAGCACCCATAGAGGTTCAGATGCTAGTGCGATAGGCCCACAAAGTGAAGGGAATGTGAATGTGCCAATCCCTGTCTGTGTCACTGACCACCTTCATGAGAATTTTGGTAAGAATTTTGTTGGAAGCCTCAGCCTGCCCATTTGCTTGTGGGTAGTAAGGCGAAGAGAAACTAAGTTTGATGCTGAATGAGTCGCATAGCTTTTAGACAGTCTTGTTTTTAAAGGACTTGCCGTTATCGGTGATGATTTTATGAGGGACACCGAAATGACAGATGATATGGGTGGTGATGAAGTCGATGATCTTGTCGGCTTTTGTGGAGACGAGAGGAACGGCTTCCACCCACTTGGTGAAATATTCAGTGGCTGTGATGATGGATTGATGACGAAGAGACGAATGAGGGTTAATCTTACCGATGAGATCTAAACCCCACTGAGAAAAAGGCCAAAAATCTTGAGCAATTTATAAGGCGTGACTAGGAAGATGAAGCAAGTTAGAGTGCTGCTGACACTTGATGCAATGCTGAACATAATCGCTACAGTCTTGATGAAGGGTAGGCCAATAGTAGCCTAGACGAAGGATGCGCTTGGCAACCGAATTCCCACTAAAATGTCTGCCACAAATCCCATCGTGGACTTGCTGAATGGCTTAAGATGCTTCAGTGGAGGTGAGACAGCAAAGAAGGAGGCCGTCGAAGCCTCGCTTATAGAGAAGACCCCCTAGCATGGTATAGCGAGCGGTACGCTTGATAAAAGCTTGCCGCGCATTGCTAGAGAGGTTGGGAGGAATGACAGAAAAAGATAAGAAGTCTACAAGTTGCTTATACCAAGCATCTCATGGGCTAGGGTCTATAGTGTTGACATGATGAATGTGAGAAGAGATATATGAAGGCAATGGCACACGACGCACCATGACAAAAAGTCTGGATGCAGATGAAGAAGATGGGATATGTGAAGCGAGAGAAGCCATGGTGTCAACAAACTTATTCGTGGATCGAGGAACAGTCTGTAGGAGGAAATGGTCGAAAGATGCAAAGAGAATGTCAACACGGTTTTTGTACCTTTGCAAAATTTCATTTTTACAGAGGTATGAACCGTTGACCTGATTAACAACGAGCTGCGAGTCACTGAAGATGTTGATGGAATGATGCTGAGAGAGAGGGCGGTCTGAAGTCCCAAAATTAAGGCCTCGTATTCGGCCATATTATTGGTACAATCAAATGGGCTCCCCTTCGAGTGGGATGAGAATGACCCTAGCACCTCCACCTAGTTGACATTTGGAGCTGTCAAAGAACATAGTCATCTGATAGGTGGTGTCATCGGAGGAAAGCGTAGCGATAGACTCATCAGGGAACTCACACTACGAAGGTTGATTGTCAAAAAGAGGGGCATCTACTAGTTGATTAGTGATGGTTTGCCCCTTGATAGATTTTTGCTGGATGAATTCGAGGTCAAACTCAGCAAGCAGCATGAGCCACCGAGCCATACGTTGATTTTGATATGGCTTGGAGTGCATATACTTGAGAGGGTCGGTGTGGGTGATGACAAAGGTTTTGTGACTAAGAAGATAGTGGTGAAGCTTAGTAGCAGCAAAGACTAATGCCAAACAGAGTTTCTCGATATGGGTATATTGAGTTTCATAGTTGACCAGTGTTCAGCTGATATAATAGACTGCTTGCTCATGGTGATGCTCGTCTCGGTGCGCGATCATGGCACCTAACGAATGATGAGTGGTTGAGATATAAAGGTAGAAGGGTTGGTCATCTTTAGGTGGAATGAGGACTGGTGGAGAGACCAGATAGCATTTTAGGGCTTTAAAAGCCTCTTGATAGTCCTTATCCCATGTAAAAGAGACATCTTTCTTAAGGAGATGATGAAAAGGTTGGCAGCGGTCAGAAAGTTGCGAGATGAAACGACGAATGGACTGGAGCTTGCCTTGCAAACTGTGAAGCTGCTTGAGATTGGTCGGGGGCGGCATTTCAAGGATAGTGCGAATCTTGGCAGGATCTATCTCGATGCCACGAAAGGAAATGATGAAGCCGAGAAGCTTGCCAGAGAGGACCCCAAAGACACATTTCTTGGGGTTAAGAGGAACATTGTACTGAAGAAGATAAGAAAAGATGATTTTGAGAATGGTCAGATGGTCACGGTGAAGCTTGGACTTGTCGAGCAGGTCATCCACATAGTCCTCCATGATTTTGTGAGGGAGATCGTGGAAAATGTAGGTCATGGCACACTGATAAGTGGCACCTGCATTTTTCAAGCCGAAAGGCATGACTCGATAGTAGAAAGTCCCCCATGGGGTAATGAAAGTGGTCTTGTACTGATCTTCTAGAGCAATCAAGATTTTATTGTATCCTGAAAATCTGTCCATAAGAGATAGCATCTCATGGCTGGCCGTAAGATCAACAAGCTGGTCAATGTTAGGAAGAGGAAAGTCGTCTTTAGGATAGGCTAGGTTAAGGTCGCGATAGTCCATGCAGATCTGAATCCCCCGAGTTGCCTTGGTTACTGGGATGATGTTAGAGACCCACTGTGGATAATCGATGGGCTGGATGAAGGAGACAAAAAGGAGGCACTGAAGCTCCTCTTTGACAAGGAGGGCAATGTGTGGATGCATCTTTTGAAGATTTTGCCTGACAGGCTTAGCCTCTGGTTTGGTGACAATGTTATGGGTAATGATGGTGGGGTCGATCCCAGGCATATCACTGTAAGTCCAGGCAAAGGCCTTGCTATGGTCAGAGAGGAACTGGGTATAGTCAAGCTGCTCTTGAGCATCTAAAGATTGGCCAATCTTTAAGACATAAGGAACATCAAAAGAAGGAAGGTTGATGTCAATGGTTGATTCATTTAACATAACTTGGGTCTCAAAAGGGAGGGAGCGCTGGATGAAAGAATCGTCAGCACCCATGTAAGAAAGAATGGCATCATCGTCAATGCAGTGGACAGTGTGAATGGTTGCCGACTCATCTTCGATCATGCTGGGAAAAATGAGAGGGAGAGACTTGGACACCCCATTGAGCTGATAAGTCAAGGGGTCCAGGTAGATGGTGTTTATGCAAAAAAAAAACTAGGAGGAATGGAAACCACTGACTTCATAGGTGAAGGGGGCAAAACAGGCGAGTGTGGAGGAGATTGGTCAATGATTGGTTCAAGACAAAAGTCTACAGGGTCTTGAGTGGGGTCGTGATATTGTAGACCATACCATTTATTGGCATCGTCATCGTTGAGCAGTTGGATAGGCTGATGGGAGACCTGCTCATAGCGTCCAAAACCAAAACCCTTCCATGCACACCTGTAAAGGTAAGTGTGTGCAAAGGCGGGGTTACCAAGAAATGAAAAGTCTAATGTGAAAGGTTGGGGTGAAAAAAGAGGATTACTGTCAGTAGGAGCTTGATTGAGCCCCCCATAGACGAGGTTAGTTTAGAGGTGAGGGGGACCATAAGGTATGATCATCCTGATTTAATGGTCGTAGCTGGGGCTGTGATGAAGGCGTCCATACTCTTGTGGAGTTTGGAACATGTCTAAAGCCAGCAAGTGATACTCTCCCAATGAAAGTCTTTGGAAGATGCCTTCCATGGGGTCTGTGGTTGTCGCTTGAAGGGGAGGTGTAAGGGCGACCGCCTGTTGTGAACTGGTCAAAGCTTTTGCAGATGGAGGCAGTGCTGGGGTTGACGGCTTGATAGGGATGAGGACATCGTTTGGACGGTAGGTGGTGTTGCAAGTTTTGAAGGGTGAAGGGTCAGCAGGAATGGTGTGGACTTGTCCGTTATGCTCAAATTTCACACAACGGTGCAGGGTGGAGGGGACACAGGCCATGGTGCGGATCCAGGGTCGGCCCAGCAAGATGTTGTGTTGAAACTCTCCTTTGATGATGTAGAAGAGCTCCGGGACTGTGCATGGACCAATGTGAATATGAAGGACGACTATGCCAATGGTCATGGCAGTAGTGTCATTAAAATAGCGCAAGATTGTGTCAATTTTGGAGACGTAATTCTTGGGAAGAGCCAACTGATCAAAGGCATGGGTGGAGATGATGTTGATGCTAGCGCCTCTGTCGATCATAACGCGTTTAATGCGTGTCCGATCGATATAGGCAGTGATGAAAAGGGCAGCATCCTGATCTTCCATGTTGGATGTGGGAATGTCAGAATCGCTAAATGTGATGGAGGCAACAGGGGCTAAGGAGTGGACAAGGGCAGTAAGTGGTTGGGGGTCCTCGAGTTGGACCTCCGCTGCCTGTAGGGCTTGGATGAGGGCCTGACGATGCTGAGGCAAGGTTTGGATGAGATCATAGAGGGACATCTTCACAGGCATCTGGTGAAGCTGTTTCAACATGGAATTGTGGATTGGTCCAAAAGAAGAAGAAGAGGAGGGTTGAGGTGCGCCAAGGATAGAAATCTTAGGCTTAGGCAGTTGAGGTGGATTGACAAAAGGGTAGGTCCAAGGAATGGCGGATTTTTCTTTCGCCTTGTCCTTTTGTGACCTAGTGGTGATGTGAATGGCATTGATTTCAAAGATGGGAGGTAAAGGTGATGAAGGGGTTGTAACCGATTGATGAGATGTGGATGGGCTTGATGAGGTTGAAGGGTTATGAGAAGGAGTCAGGGGTTGGTCGAAAGTATCCTCAAAGAGAAGAGTGTCTTTCTCTAGATAATGGCAAATGACAGCCTTAAGGGCACAACAAGTCTCAGTGTCGTGTCCTGGTGTACGATGATATAAACAAATCTTCGTGTCATCAAACCAGGAGGGTTTAGACCTGAGAGGTTGGAAGGGCTTGATGGGTGGAAGAGTTATGCTAGAAGTTTGCAAAAGTCATTGCAAGATTAAAGAGTATGAGCCCACTAAAGGGTCTGTGCTCATCGATGTATGCGATGTCGGTGACTTTTACTTGGGTGAAGTTGGAGGGGGTTTTCGTACCACCTTCTGGGTTGATGGTGCGATGACAGGCGGAGACAGTACATTCTTCATGAGAAGTACCGCCCTTTTGGGAGAGGGTAGGCTAGTGGTAGGTAAAGGAAGCAAAGGAGGCAACTGGTTTTGATTAGAGGTTGAAATGGGAATGACTCTGGTTAGGGTTGAAGGATGCAAGCCCAAAATGGAGGGCAATGGTGACGAAAGAGGAGGCGTTCACCTCTGTGGTTTGGTAGTCTTTTGTGATTTGGGTTGAAGACTACTATTGGTTGAAGTCTGGTTTAAGTCCACCTTCACTTGTGGATGAGTGAGGTTGGATACAGGGTGAACACCAAGTGACTTGATAGGTTTAGGCAGAGTAGATGAGGGTTTTGGTTTTGATGAGGTTGATGGAGATGTAGACGGTTTAGAAGCAAAAATCTGATTTTTATTGATAGTCTTAGGAGGTTCTGCCATGGGAGGATTAGCAATATGAGATGAGAGGGCATGGGCTTGTTGAAGAGCTGTGAGATGGTCCCACAATCCCTGATGCTCCACTTTCCTAGAAGGGAGAAGTTCGAGTCTCTCCACTAGTCAGGAAAATGGCTGAGAAGATGCGGGATGAGGTTTAGGCTCTTGAGAGGACGTCGACGGTTGTGGGACCGAAGGTATGGTAGTTTCGGTCCCAAGGCATGATGAAGTTGTGACATGTTCATCTTTGGTTGGAGATGAAGGAGAGATAGGTTCTTCCCTGGGTGCAGAAGAAACTGGAGAATGAAGCTCCTCAAGCGGGTAAAGGGCAGGGATGATAGTGCCCTCCACTTGTGGTCGAGGAGTAGGAAAGGTTGGGTCCTCCATGGGCAGCAAGAAGGAAGATGGTGAAACTGGCGGTGTTGGTAAGGTTGAGGCGTCCTCCAAAATGAGAGAAGTTGAGGGAGAACTAACCGGAGAAAGAGGTTCGTCCACATGTGATGGGCTGATGGATGAACTCACCTCTTGAGGTTGGTTAGAAATGAAGGGCAAGACTGTATTGACTGTTGGAATATTATTTTCATGGGTATTGTTAGTCAAGGTCTGGACGTTGTTTTGGGTTGGTGGATGATTGGGGAACGGTTGTTTGAAGATATCGATACCCTGATTAGGAGGGGCATTGGGATTGTTGAGGATGAGGTCACCCTTTTCCAACATGTCTTGGATTATGTTTTTAATGGTTTTATAGTTGCCCGTGTCATGACCTTTAACACGGTGGTAGTGGCAGAAGTCATTTTCCCTATATCACGCAGGGATAGCGCATGAAGGATCAAATTGTGGTGGTGGTCGGATCTGAGGGAGATTGAGGGCTCCTTGTTTGATGAGTTTTTCTAGCACATACGCGTAAGATTCTCCGAGTGGAGTAAACTATCGTTTTATGTATCTCTACTGAAATTGGCGAGTGGCGCTCATAGATGTGGATGGTTCAGGTTGATTAGTTGAAGGCGAAGAGGAAGAAGATCTAACAACCACAGCGTTTACTGAAGCTTTAGATTTTGGATTGGATGAAGAAGGCTTAGAAGAGGGGTCATTGGTTTTGGAGTTAGGATTCTTGCTCCGCAACTTGACTTTATTCTCCTCGACAGCACGTAACTCAAGTTTACGAGCCATCGTGAAGGCTTCGTCAAAAGTGCAGAAGGTCTGAACCCTCAAGGTAGAATAAATATGTCTAGCGTAGGCTTGAGAGAAAAGTTCAATAAGCTCAGGCTGGGGTAAGGAGAATGAGAGTTGATTGATAATGCCCCTCCACCGAGCGACAAAATTAGCAATGGATTCATCCTTGAACTGGCGAATAGAATAGAGGTCTGTGATGGAGACCTTCTTGGTGATATTGATGGAGAAATGATCGAGGAAGAGCTGGGCCAATTGGGTGAACGTGAAGATGGAATGGCTGGCAAGGGAGCTGTACCAGTCAAGTGCAGCACCCGAGAGAGACATGGGAAACGTGCATAAGAGCAACGCATCGTCGTGGGCGATAAGGTAACAGGCATGTCTGAATGCCCATAAATGTTGTTGTGGGTCTTCCTTGCTTTGGAAACGAGAAAACTTAGGAAGTTCCCACTGGCTAGGATATGGTCTGATGGGGACAGAAGGATGGATGGGCTCATTGCAAATTTGTTGGTATGAGAGAGTGTTGCGTGAGCCAGAAACGGAGGTCTCTAAGTTGGACATTTTATCCATCAGCATCTTAAAAATATCTACTGACAGATTGGTGGGTGGAATGCCTCCTAGATTGTAAGGCGCTTGAAAGAGGCTGGAAGAGGTATACGATGTATTCGGTTGTACCAATAAGGGCACAACGTACAGATGACTAGTCATAGGGATAGAAGAGGTGACTAAGGACGGTTGGATAGAAGGCATGGCTAGGTTTGATGTTGTCATGGGAGGTTGGTTAGAGGTAACATGGGCCAATGGATAGGTAGCCACCCTAGTGTTGATAGGAGTAAGGGTAGGCGGAATAGAGACGACCAAGTTTTGAAAGGGGGTAGAAAGTGGTTGAGTGGGCTGAGATTGATAGGGGGCCGAAACCCCGGTGAAAGTGGGCCCAGTGATGGAAGGAGAGGCCACACTTGGATGGTTGGTAAAAGGTTGGTCATTGGTTGAGGCAACAGCCTGGGTGTCTAAGGGTTGGACTACGGACGCCGTTGATACGGCCGCAGTCTCAAGGAAAGAGGTCGGCATTCTGTAAATTGGATTGCCCAATGTGTCTCGCGTTTGGCTATTCGCGAGATAGTGTTGCAAGGCTTTTACGTTGAGGTCCAAGAATCATGCAAAATCTTGGTCCCCTTCTGGGATAATAGGCATTTGGGTCGGAGATGGTCTGGTAGGAGTTCTTTCAGTTTCTGAGTTGAACTCCATTATAGGGCTAGTTAAAGGCGGGGTAGACGGAAGAGGATGATGCCTCGCGTGATCGACTAGAGCCTTGGCTTGGCTACGAGTCAGAACCATTCAAGGCAAGGAAGAACGTCCTCACAAGTTCAAAAAAGCAGATAAGAACTAAAAAGATGAAGACACAAGCAGATCTTAAAACCCTAAAAGTAAATTATTAGGATTATAGTGGCTTATGCCTTAGAATGTGTGTAGAGGAAGATTGGCTTTCGAGTCGGGTCCTAGAAGAAGTAGTCTATGGATGGTTTTGGGTTTTGTTATGGTGCTCAAGAAATTTGTGTTAGCTTTCGTACAGGCCTGGTGCTAAGAAGCAAGCTCCCCTCACTTCACGATTCCAGTGGTTAGCTGGTTTCGCTTAGCCAAAATATACTTCCACTATAGTTTAGACTCTGCCAGAGAACAGAGTTGGCTTTCCCCTTGGTGATGAAATCCAAGTAAGATCACCGGGACAGGTAAGGTATCTGCTGGGGGATGAAATCCCAGTCGGGCCTTGTCTCAGGTAAGTTAAGATGTTTGTTTTGTGCAAGTGGTTTGGTCGTGTAACATCAAGTGATCTAGATTAATTCAATATGCGGTTTAAGTACTACGTGTGGTCTAAAAGATGCAGGCAAACAGAAATGAATGCAAAGTGTTTTAATGTCCAAGTTGAAATGTTTGTTCGTATGAAGACGAATGGAGAAAGAGTCGAAGAATATGAGTTTGAGCTAGTCTAGAAGTGCAAGAAAGAAAAGAAAAGTTATTTTTATTTTCTTGCTTATGATGTCATTTAAGAAGAGATGAAAGGAGGTGAAAAGGAAGGAACCTAATGCACCTATATGAACGAAAGAAAGAAAGAACCCAAGGAAGGCCCTAGGATCCCACCGGGCGTGCCAGAATGTTTCTATGCAAAATTGCTTTCTACATTCAAAGAAGAAATAAGAAACTAAAAGAAATGGTCAAGGCTAGAAGATACCTGATAAAGTCGTGCACACCGAAATCAGACGTTGGAAGATTCTCCTCTTTGGTTGTGGAGGAATGACACCTGAGAAGAAAAGAGACTGAAACACAGAAAAACGTTAGTCAAAGATATGGTGTGCTGTCAGGCGAATGCCCGATCCTGAAAGTACGAAGACTTCCTAGAAGGATATCAACCCACTGATAAAAAAGCAGAATATTGGACTAAAATAGATATAATGAAAGATAAAATGTCAAAAATAAAGGATAGAAAATAAAATGCGTACCTAATAATGAAGTAAAATGTTTTGTGCAGTCACCGATGTCGATCTCTGTAGTGCCGGCGTCAGTTAGGGAAAGTGCCGACGTCAGTTAAAGTGCCGGCGTCGGTCAGGGTAGTGACCGGCGTCGATCGGGGCAAGTTCTGGACAGAGTCTGGGCGAGTTACAGAAGGTCTGGTAGAGTCAGGATAGGGTCTTGGTCAGGATCGGGACAGGGTCTAATCGAAGTAAGGTCAAGTTTGGACAGGGTCTGGGAGTTTTGGTCGAGTCTGGATAGAGTTATAGATTTGGATAGGGTCTGGAGGTTTTGGTCGAGTCTGGACAGAGTTATAGATTTGGATAGTGGGCAGAGATGTAAAGAAGGGACTCAGGGTTCAGGTCTACGGTCTGAAGATTCGGGGTGATAGAAATAGAAATAACAAACAAATAATAACCAAAAAGAAATAAAAACAAACAGAGGAAATACTTACCTGTCAGAAGACATGATAAAATCCATGATTGAAGTTGTTGAAGCGTTGCCGTAAGTTGATCGAAGCGAATGCAGATTGGTCAAATGCTGGAGTTGGTTGATCGTCAGAGCTGATTGGTTGCAAGAGTTTGTGAATGTCAGAGTTCGGGATATATTGATTGATTAGCCTTCGGGATTGATCGGCGGATGTTGATGAAGGCAAGGAATGGTTTGATAATCGATCGGGAAACTGATTGGGAATCGAATGATAACTGAAAATGGGTAACGGTAAGGTGACCGACGTCGGCAGGATTGCCGACGTCGGCCGATAAGTGACCGACGTCGGTGACGTCGGCCGGGTAATGACCGTCGTCGGTAGATGCATAATGGGGATAGAGTCTAGCTTTAGCTCTGTGCTCATTTTTACATGCTGTCAGGGTCAAGGCTAGTGGAAAAAGTGGTCAACAAGGGTTGAATAGGCGAAGAAGAATAAGACGGGGGATGACCAGGGAAGTCGACACGATTTTGGTGTCTACACTTCACACATGTGAAATATTACATCATCAATCTACTTACTTATCTTTATCTATCAAGATTACTACTTGGGATTAGATATTCATATGACTATTCTGATGAATTATGTTCACTTTCATAAACATTTTAAACACTCATAACATCCCATAGGGTCTCTAAAACATGTCCATACCATCAATATAATCTAATAGTTGCCTCACTAAGGTAGACACTCTCAAAACCATCAATCTAATAACTTTTTCATTAATGAACTAGTACCACATGCTCTCTTTGACATCAATGACAACTAGACATCAATGACTATGCTCAACATAACTTCCTTAGCTAAATCCAATGGAGTCTTGTTCTACCAATATGATATTGGGTACCAAAAAAAAGGAGGCTAGAATCCTATACTAAAACATTATGCTCTTAGTTCCCCTATAATTATAATGTACCTTATTACTCTATCAAAAGACACTTTTAAATTAAGAGAGTCTGGCTCTTTTTTCTTCAGCTCAATGATGAGATATTTCCATCTCTTTAAGTAGGATTATAATTTTGATGGCCAAATATAAGTTCTTAATCCAAAATATAAATCCTAAGTTTCATCACTATTTTTAGGAAACCAATCCCTTAATTATTTTCTTAGCATAATGTTTTCCCATTATAACAACACAACTTCAAGTGTTCCTAATTCTCCTTTGATAATTAATTGACTTTCTCCTTATTTTTTCTTGTATTTTGTCATCTCATGACCTCTCCTATGCTCATTCAAAAGATATGTTGAGAATGCCTTTAAAATGACATATCCAACATACAATTTAGGATTGCATTCTCTATCATATTGCACATCATAGTTATAAAGATAAAATTCACACAATTATGTTTGTTCCACTTGTGAAATTGTATGTATATTTGAAAAAAATAGAGGGGGTCTACTACTTCACATGGCAAGTCATAATAAATTTTCATGAATTTAAATTTTTGCAACTATTCTTCAAGGTAAACTGAATAAACCCTTGCAGGAGGCATACAATCAAGGATTTCCTGAGTGAGATTATCTAAATCTTCAATTTTGTGTTTTAGTATGGATATCATTTCTTCTTTAGTTCTGACTTATTCCTTTAATCTCTTATTTTTTCTTGTCACTTCTCTATATTTTTTCGACCAATTATCTATCCATTTCATCATTATATAAGACATAGTAAATGTGGAATTCTACCTAATTATTTGGTCAATTTTGGACTCTACCTATTGTTTTCCTATTATAGGAGGTTGTGAGATAATAGATGTAGGATGGCTATCTGTTGGAGGTTACATCTGAGAAGATGTTATAGCAAGTGAGTCTAGTCCATTCCTTGATTGGTCCTACAGCTTTTTCCTCAGATGTTCAATTTCTTGTAGAGCTTGTTCCTAGGTAGGAAATTCTTATTATATTGACATAGGGGCTTGATTCAATTTTTATGTCTCTATGTGGATCTACACTTGTTCTTCTTGCAATAATTGAGGACTTTGGCTTTCTTATTTTTTTCCTTCATAACTAATTACATTGCCTTCTTGAAAATAATATTCTTCTTGGAGATATTCCTCTTCCTTATCAATTTCCAGTTCATCAAAATTTGATGCTTTAGGTGCCTCATCATTGTTGGTATCCAAGACATTAGCTTGTTCTTCTTCTGATTATTCATGATTTCTATAACAGAAGAAGTCTTGGTTTCTAGACTCTCATATTTTTTTTCAAACTATGGGACCTTTAAGGACCAGATGTAACCTTGGCCTTTTTATCATCCTTGGTCAAAGGTGGAATCTCTTCTTTATATGCCACAAATTTAGGTTGGAGGATAAATTTATTCCTAGTTTCCTTGCGTGTTGAAGCTTCCTCTACAAGTCTTATATTTATTACAGGTTCTTGTGTGGCTACAAGAGGATCCTCTTCTGTAAGTTCTTGTGTGGCTATAGTAAGGTCCTCTTTTGTAGGTTCTTGTGTAGCTATAGGAAGATCCTCTTCTATAATTTCTTGTGTAGCTGCAAGAGGATCCTCTTCTATAGGTTCTTGTATAGTTATAGGAGGATCCTCTTCTATTTCTATCTATTCCTATACCTATATTTTTCCTTATTCCTATATCTCTTCTTCTTCCTCATCATTATCACTTTTTGCACTTCTAAGCAATTAAAGAAAATCTTCCCAATTCACATTGGGCCTAGTCTTATGTAGGAAATCTTATATGATTAATTGAATTGAATAATAATGAGAGAGGACTCTAGGATTACATTTTTGGAATGCATCTACCATTATTATGAGCATATTAAGGAAGAAATTGGGAATGTTTATTATAATACCATATCGTAGGTGGCTCATAAATTTGGAATGAACTCGATACTTCATGGAGTATCTTCCTTCATAAGTAAAGTATCTAAAAATGAATATGGCTGCTCTTGCTCATCTTCCTAGTAATGACAAACATGTAGTTCCTTGCTTTTAATTCTCCAATATTTCATCTCCTCTACTAAATTTCTTCCTTTCTACTTCTATATCAAACTTTTCTTTCTATAATTCTACTATTCTAGGTATTTTGGTTATCTAATAATGATAGTTTAAATTAATTTTATCTCCATTCCTTTGACTGTTGCCAAATTGTTATATAATGATCTGACAAACTCCTTTACAACCCCTTGATCAAGAGAATTTAGCTTCTCAAAATATTTAACCCAACCTACATTCTGAAATAGGACCATAAATTTTTGGTCACTAGTTAGGGGAGAGATGTTGAGTGGCTTATGTTTGAGAAGGTCTCCTCCTATGTTGTAGGATAAAATTTTGGTTACAGCGTTTACATTCTTGCAGTAAGGGTTTGGTGTTGGGGGTAGCTTAGGAAAGAATGTTTGAGATTTCAATTGATTTTAAGAAGAGAGATAATTGGTTTGGATTATGGAAAATCCCCCCAATTAAAATTGGTCACTTGTCCTCAAGGGATACAGTCAGCATGTGTGAAAGGCTTATGAAAATGATAAAGGATAGATGCAGCAGTGGTAGCATTTGATGGTCATGTCAATTAGGTGAGTAAGAATATTTTCTCAAGTCATATTAATCAAGTGTTTTAATGGAAGTTTTTAATAGCATTAATAACCATAATCTAGAGAAAATTTGAAATTTATGTAATGAAATATGTACAAATAATTACCTTAGTAATTAGGAGTACCTTTCTATTAATGCATGAGTGATGAGTCAAAGTGGTGGATGTGAGGTTCACTAGGCATGCATCCAACATTGGTTAGAAGAAGTAATGTTTTATGAAATGTTTGAGATGATATTTAGTAATGCAATGTATGATGAAGTGATAAAAATTCATCCTATAGTGAGGGAAATGCTTCCTATGGCAATCAGAACTATCTTGTAGCAACAAGAATTATCTTGTAGGAACAAGAATTTTATCTTGTAGCAAAAAGAAAGTGATTTTATGGTCTTGAAGAATGAATCTGTAAGCAAACATATGGAAATAAAATTTTATTTTTATTTTTATTTATTTATTTATTTTTAGTGAATGTTGATTAGTCAGTGACCTAGTTTTCTAATTCAACAATCATTAGTAATGCCTGAAGGTTTTCATTTCTAAATTTTCTAATTTCTATTTTTAATTTTTTTGGTCCCAACTCAACTAGAATTGGAAAATCCCAAAAGTTAGGATTTTATTCATCCTAAATTATGGCATTGGGAATGGCTTGTTTCTAGCTACAAGAAACTTATTTTTCTTGGAAAATATTGGAGAAGGGTTTATATAAATACCCTTCAATTGAAGGATTAGATTGGTCTATTTCATGAAAATGAGATAGATGTTGATCTTCAATAAGTTGGAAAGTGAGATTCTCCTTAGAATTTTTTTTTTGTATAGATTGATCTTGTGGCCATTAACAAGTAGGTGGAATTGAACAGAGTTAATGGTCATGAGCTTCACATCTCCATTATCAAAAAAAATCTCAATCTCATAAGGCCCAAGCCATCTGGACTGAAGCTTTCTTTTATGATATTTGTATTTAGAATCAAAGAAGAGTTCCCAATCTCTAGGTTATAATTTCTTAGTCTTGATGTTTCTATCATGCCAACCCACTTATTGTCTCTGCACTATTTTAGTGTGATGAAGTGCTTCCTTTTTAAGTTCATCAAGTGCATTCAACTACATGATCTTGTCTTTTTGATCTTAGGAGAGGTTGAAGACCAAGTTAAGTGTTATCCTTAGTGTTTCATGCTCAAACTCAATGGGCATAACAAGATTATTACCATAAACTAGTTCATAAGGAGTGAGACTAGTTATGATTTTTTAGGTGATCTTATAAGCCCAAAATACTTCAAAAATATGAGTTGACTAATATTTTCTCTATAGGTTGACAGTCTTAGTGAGTATATTTTCCAATTTTTTTTTGTAAATTCCACTTGATCATTTAATGGAGGATGGTAAGGGGTGGAATTTTTGTGTCTAATTTCATATTATTTTACTAAGGCAATTGTGAGATATGATGTGAATTGTGGTCCTTAGTTTGTGACCAATTCTCTTAGAACTCCATAGTGGGTAACGATTTATTCATACAAGAACTCAACCACTTTTTCATCTTGACCATGTGTTAAGGCCTTTACCTTAGCCCATTTTGTGACATAATCAGTGCACACCAGTATATATTCTTTGTTATTGGATTTAGGATCTATGGGACCCATAAAATCAAGTCCTCATTTGTCAAAAGGTTTTAGAACTAGTTGTGGCTATAATGGCATTTCATCAAAGAAGATGGGGTTCCCTATATATTGAGATTGATCACATCTATAGGTATACATCATGGCATACTTATGCAAGGAAAGCCAATAATATCTTGTAGTAAGTATTTTCATAGCATTCCATTTTTTAGTAAAATGACCCCCACAGGGTTAAGTTTGGTAGGTTAAGAGAACGTCAAAGGATTCATCTTCTCAGATACACCTTTGCATAACTAAATTTGGTTTAGTAGCAAAGAGATATCCTATAATCCAAGAATAATCTCTTCTCTTTTGTATCAAATGTTATCTTTCTCTTTGTGAAAAATGTTTTGGTAGTGATCCTACATCAAGATAGTTAGCAATGTCTACAAACCAAGGAGATTGAATAGTTATTATGAATAAATGCTCATTAGGAAATGAATCATCAACAATAAGACTTTATTCATCATTTTGTAGCTAAAATAGAAAATATTCTACTACATTATCCTTACCCAGTCTATCCATAATGGTAATGTCAAATTCCTTTAACAAAAGAAACCATCTAATTATCTTACTTATTACAATAGGTTTATTCATCAAATACCTGATTAATGCATGATCTATGTGGATGAATACTTATTAACCTATAATTTAGTGTCAAAATTTGTTGATTTCATAGACTATTGCAAGAAATTCATTCTCTTTTATAATGTAGTTAAGCTAAACCCCTTGAAGATTCTTGCTCATAAAATAGATTACATAGCTCAAATATTCATCTTTTTGGCCAAGTACATCTCCTAAGGTAGTTTTAAATGCATCTGTGTGGATTTGAAAATGATTATTCCAATCAGGTCCCCTCAAAATAGGTATTGCTATGAGAAGGTCCTTGAGTTGCTACAAGGTAGTTTGATAATCATTAAACCAAGTAAATTCAACATCCTTAATAATTAATCTAAATAATGGGGTAGAAATTTTACTAAAGTCCTTGATGAATAGTCTATAATAACTAGCATGTCCTAAAAAAAATCTAACATCTTTCTATTTCTTTGGTGTGGGTAGATCTTTAATGATACTTATCTTTGTTGGATCAACTTGAATTCTTCAAGGGAGATGTGATGTCCTAACATAATCCCCTCAGTCATAAGTATATAACACTATTAATTACTCAAAGAAAATTGGTCTTGGTAGCATTAAAGAACTTTATCTAGGTTAGAAATAGCTTCTTAAAATATCTACCCATAGATGGTGAAATCAACGATGTATATTTTAACAAAGTCATGGGAAAGATTAGAAAAAATGCTCAAAAGAACCCATTGAAAATTAGTTGGGTTATTGTAAAGATCAATTGGTAAGATGACATAGGCATAGGTTCCCCAAGGGCAAGTAAAATTGGTTTTGTCTTGGTCTTATGTAGCTATTCATATTTTATTATAACCACTATAGCAATTTAGGAAAGAAAAATACTTTTTTTCTGATAATGTATCTAGCACTTGATCAATAAATGGAAGGGGAATGTGGTCCTTCCTAATAGCAGCATTTAGCTCTTGATAGTCAACACAAATATTTAATTTTACTCCCTCTTTTTTTATAATAACCAAGGGAGACACCGACTATCTATCCAAAATAGGGTAAACAAATCCTACATCCAAGAGTTTTTGAAACTCTATTTTGACAATGTCTTTTACTGTAGGATTCATTTGTCTTTGGGATTGGTGAATAAGATTTCATTCTTCTTTAATGTAGATGTGGTGTGTGTATAAATATAGGGGTATTCCTCTCATGTCATGGTAGTCATAGATAAATGTTTTTGTGTGCTTTCTCAGCATTATAAGTAACTATATTTATTACTGGGATGTCAAAGAGGTGTTGATGTTGAGAGGTTTATTTGGTAGAATGTCCATGTGATTAATTAAAGAATAGAGCTACATTGATAGGGAAACAACTGATAGAATTTCCAAATGTCCCTTATTGTTTTAAGAATGTCATTTTTAGGAAAACTATTTTGAATTGGGTATGGTCTACATTCCAACATGTTTATGGCTATAAGATCTTGCCAATAAGTAATTTTTAGGATATAGGAAAGTATATTGTCTTCTTCTTATGCTTACAAAGCTACACTCTAGTCAATTATACACAAATTTTTCAAGGAGATAGATTCCTCAAATTCATCAACCCAAGGAGTTTCTTCATCATTCTAGGAAGGCTTGGCTAGTGGATAAAGAACTAATTTCTTGGTTTCATTTCCATTAAAGATTAACATTTTTCTTAGCCTATAGCCAATAAAAGCATCAGATGTGTCCAACCATAGTGGACAAGGATGAGAGAATAACCACCCAATTTAATTTTTAGATGTATGAAAATAAAGTCTATGGGATATTACCAAGAATCCATAGTGATGACCAGGTCTTTTACAATCCCTTCAGGCTTAAAATTTGACCTGCCAGCCATCTACAGGATGATGGGTGTTAGATGGAGAGTTGTAAGTTTTAGTTTCTGCATGGTCTCCATGGTCATCATGTTGATGCTTACACCTATGTAAATTAAGGTATTGTAGATAGGTTGGATGTGGATACTAACACTAACTACATAAATTCCAAGATTAGAGTATTGTGAGGGAACTATGTTTTCAAATATAATATCTGCCAATTGGCCAATAACTTAGACTATTTTAGGATCCTTATTCTTTCTTCCTAGTTTTTCCAAACATAGATCTCTAACAGCCTTATTATAGATAGAAATATATTTTATTTCTTGAAAAAATGAAATTTTAATGCACACATTCTTGAGTTGTCTTAAGATATCAAATTTGGGTTCTGGTTTAGGATGTGAGATGGTCAATCTCTCCAAAAAAAGGAGGATTGCTAGGCTCAGTTTGGTTTTTTGGTAGAATCTGCTCAAGAATGCCCATGGGTGTGTGTGGATTAGTATACATTTGATCAAGTTCTTCAAAATGTTCTATGATTATGGGTAAGGTTGGTTGTGGAAGAACACATCCTGAATAAAGATGGGATTGATTGATATCCAAGGTGTATGCTGGATATTATATTAGATTGATGGATTGTGTTGGTTGAACCAACTTATTGGTAGGGTTGGGGATGGGTTGGGTAGGTAATTGAGTAGTTATAGTAGGGTTTTGGGTGTTTATAATTAAGTTCTATTATTGTGGTTGATAGATTTATTGAAGAAAGCCTTGATTACCTCTCCATATTTATTGCCATAGGTTAGAGGAGAAGATCCATTGCTAGTTTTGAAATTTCCTAGGTTGAGGTTATTGCCCATTTTTTTACATATATAACTACTTCTATGGTAGCTATCAATTTATTTGGGACTAATTTTTATTGGGTACATTTGTCCAAGAACCATATTGAGGATTATTTGAGAATTGAGAATTTACAAACATAGAGTTTTATGGCATACATAGATTTGATGACCTTTGTAGCCATGGTCTCCTTTAAGCCACATAAAATACTTCATCCTCATCTCCTCCTATGGCATGTAGCTTCATTATTTTAGTATTCTCCTCAATTATATTAACTACCCAAGCTTTCATAGAATGGTATGTGAATTCTACCATCTATTTTCAACAATCAGGGAAATAAGTAGTTAAGGCTTTTTCAGTTTTTCCCTAATTCCTCCACATATGAAATGTATCAAGTTGAGTGGCTAGGTGGTTAATAGTGTCCTTCTTTATGTCCTAAAATAGGTTTCTAAATTCACCTTTAGATAGTCTAGTTGTAGATGTTGTAGGAAGGGTTTTACCCCTACTTTTGTTCATGGTTGATTTAGAGTAGTTTGCATATAGAATTGTTAGTTCATTAAAGGATAGTGTATAAATATCTCCATTAGACATTAATTCTAGAGCCTATAGAAAATAATCTCTAATTCCTTTTAGGAATATCATATTGATATATTTTTTCTCTATTGTAGTTTGCTTGGACTTTTGTAGGCTAAACAAAAATATTTCCATATGTTCCTCTAATGACACATCATCAACTTGTGACATTCTGAATATTTCATCTCTCCTGTAGTTTCTACCTCTATAATGGTCTTGGTATTTGGACAAAAACTTCTCCTTCATTTCTTCCCAAGTAGAAATGGCATCCTTTTCAAGTCCCATGAACCATCTAAGTATTGCATCTTTGAGTGTTACTATAAAATAGCTTGAGTTTATAAGAATCTTGATTATAATCATAGCTACAATATAAGATTTTAAACTTAAAAATAAATGTTTCTAGATCTTTAGATGATTTTCCCCTAAAATTATGGAGGGTAGAGTGAGAAATATTCTTCATGGGTGCATTTCATATAGGGGTAAGGATGGGGAATTCAAAGGTAGTGGACTCATTGGTAGTGTTTTCTTCCTAATGATCCTCCATGAATACTCTTTCTATTGGTAGATCAAAAGTTATATCCACCCACTCCTCGAAATCCTTATCAATTATTATAGTTCCTAGGGTGTAGAAGATAATGATTTTATCTTATTTTTTAGGAATATATATTTTCCTATATAATAGAGCTAGCGTATAGGTTTAGAAGATTTAGCTTGTGTCTCAATAAAGAGTCTTTCTAAATTAGAAGATTTTGTTGGTCTAATATTTCTTCTAGGAGCAAGAAGAGCCTTAAATGCCTCCTTAGAAAGAAATTTAGGTGACAGAGGGAAGTGAGTTCCTCATTCCTAAGTACGAACTAATAAGGTAGGGACCTTAAAATATGGTACAATAGATCCATTTTAGGGGTATGAACCTCTTCTTTTTCAAAATATACATCTTGTGCTACCAACTTAGCTAGGAATTCCTCCTTTTCTACCTCTTCTATTAACAACTGTAAGTGACCTTTAGGTATTTCCTTTGTTTATACATGATGTATTTCTATTCTTACAATAACAATTGATGATCTAGGCAAAAATCTTCCTAGATGATCATGTTCTCTTTACATATACGTCAACCACTTTTCTCTCTCTTTTTTTAAAAGTTTTTACCCACCCTATTTGTACAGGGTGTTTTAGTATTTTTCACTTTTTTGATGTGATTTAATTAACTACTAAAAACAAAGTACATGTAGGGTTTTTAAGATTACTTAGAGATATGGGTGGGGTTGCACACCATTGACCAAGATTTGTGGGAACTCCTCTTTGGCTAGAGAGGAATGACTTGTAAATCACACTAAAAAATAGATTAATATAAAAATAAGTGGGTTTCCTAGTAAGAAACCAATCCTAGGATGTGTATGTCAAACCAAATTTAACATTCAAGTTTATAAATAAACATGAAATTACAAAGATATATATGGATAATATATAAATAGACAATGCCAAAGATAATTAATAAATAACAAGATTTATGTAATTAATGTAAGCATCCTAGAATGTTTGAGTAGTTTTTATGCTTTTTAATGTGGATCTAATTAAAAATAAAAAAATACATGCAGGGTTTAGAGTTACTTGAAGATGAAGGTTGGTTGTGCACCATTGATCAAGATTTATTATGAGAACTCCTCTTTGGCTAGGAGGAATGACCTGCAATACACCACACTTTAAGAAAAATGGATTAATAAATAAATGAGTGGGTTGTCTAGTTATAAACCAGTCTTGAGAAGTAGCACACTTTCTCAGATGAATGTCAGCCCACTATTTTCAATTAATAAAGATAATAAAGATAAAAGATAAAAAAAAATAAAGATTAAAAGATATAAATGATGTAAAAGATAATTTGATAAAGATAACTAATTACGGATTATTCAAGATAACAGAGAAAATATAAAAGATAATAGATGTAGGTATAAACAACACCAACATACAACTTAATAAAGATTAGATAAATGCAAACTATATATGATTAAGAGATAAGATAAATGGATTAGGACAATATGTATAAATGTTTTGCTGAGTTTTAGAAATGGATATCAACAGATTAAGAGAGATATTTAGAAAACAACATATAGTTTTAACAAATGTAGAAAATGCAAAATAGACTATTTAAAGGGTATTTTATAGTCTGATAGGGATCGATGATTATCCTAGAGGATTAACATAAATTTTATAGGATTGACGTCGATTCAAATAAATCAATGTCAATTCTATGTAAAAGTACTAAACTATAAATAGATTATAATTATATCCAATATTATTAATAAAATAATAAAAACTGAATGTAAAATAGACACAAATAGACATAGAAGATAGCAAATTTAAAATATAAATAAATTTAAAATAAATACTAACATTTAATGCATGAAATGAACTTGGATAAGATGAGAGAGAAAAGTCTCTAAAAACCTTTGATAATCTCTCTAAAAAAAGTTCCACAAGATAGTAGGTTATTGATAAAGTCCATCACAAGTAGCAATGAGATTCCAACAGCATTTTAGGTTCTAAAATTACAATCACATTCCCTCCTGAGCTATGGAGGTCTACTATATATAAATGGATTGACATCGATTCTAATCAATTGACATCGATCACAGAAGATCAACTTCAATTTACCAAAAATGGGTGAAGTAGAATGAAAATCCATTCCAATGGGTTAGCATGGAGTAAATGAGGGTTAAAATGACTTTCAAGGATGTTTAGGTTGTCGTAACCATGGGATAAGTTTGTTAGGAGGTTTATTATGTTTTGGTTTTATTTAATTCTTAGAATTTTGATTATTTAAAAGATTTTGGGTGGTTAGGGATGGTAAATAGTAATTAATAAGATTAATTAGCATCAATAAAAAGGGGTTATATACATGAAATAAAAATTTAAGTATAAGTTGAGTTTAAATTATATTTTATGTATATACTTTCAAGATGTTTGATAATGGTTTGGGACCTCCAGGAGTTAAGATGCAAAATATAGATTTTTGGAGGTTTCTACCACATTTTAGACTTTGCATATTTCAGGGTTAATTTATACAAGGAAAGTTGTGGCAAGTCATAACACTTTGTTTTATAAAACTAGGGATAAAGCAATAACCTAAAAAATGGTAGAATAGGGCAAAGGTGCTAGATTTCGGTGTCTACATAGAATTTTATAGCTACATCAACATCCTCTTTGATTACAACCAATTGTTCATTAATGTATTCAAAATTATGTGTAAAATCCACAATGTAAAGTCCTATCTCAAATTTAATGTCACTCTGATTAGCAAATAGTGGTCGAGGGACTATGGGAAGATAAAAGATACTAACAGAATCATGCACTAATCTAGGCAGGGTTGTCTACATGAAAAGACAAATTTTTAGCAAACAAGAATGCAAATTTAATAGATGCTAAAGATGTAAAAGTAGACTATTTAAGGAAATTTTTATAGTTTAACAAGGATCAAAGATAATCCTACAAGATTGACGTCGATTCAAATGAATAAATGTTGATTCTATGTAAAAGTGTTTAACTATAAAATAGACTATAATGATGACCTATAAAATTGATAAAACAATAAAAAACAAATGTAAATAAAAACACAATGATGTAGAAGATAAATAAAACTTAAATATGAAAAGAATAATAACCTTGGATGGTTGAAGATGTGTAGATAAAGATGCCAAAACAAGGTAGATGGCCTTCAAGAATCACCTGATAATGTCACCACAAATGTTCTTCAAAGTGGCAAGGTGTTGTTAATGTCTATACACATATTTGAGACTAGTTTGGATAGAATTTCATAATAAAAAATGGATTCCTTCCTTTCACATACATTCCTCCCAAGCAATGGAGGTTTTTTGTATATTTATGGATCGATGTCGATCTAGGATAATCGACATCTATCATGGAGGATCGGTGTCGATTAGCCTAGTTTGGTAAAAAGTTAGCTAGGGTTGTTTAAAACCATGTGCCAAACAAAGTGAATGAAACACTAAGTTGTTTTATGGCTTTTTGACGAATTTAGGTGGTTAAGAGGATGGTTGGGAGGTTGGGAAATTTTTATTTTTGGACTTTTATGATTAATGATGGTAGAAATAGGGTTAATTACTATTTTATCATGGTAATTAGGTTTAATTAATCTATGTGGTAAAAGTGAAAGGGGTGAAGTGAATTTAATTATTTTAAATAATTATGAATGGGGGACATTATGTTAGGAATAACTTAATAATATAATGATTCATCAAGTTAATACACAAGGGTGTATAAAACAAGCATCTATATTTGCCCCTTTTTGTGGAATGGCATGCAATAGCGGGTCACAAGAAAAAAACTATAAGGTGTCTAATGCCCCAAGTTTATTGTGAAAAGGTACCCCCCCCTCAAATTAGGCACTGAGAAGTGAGATGAAATGGATGATGGATTTGAAAAATATTAAAGGTAAAAACATAATAGGGTGATAAATATATATAAATGGGTGATAGCTAAAGACACATTAAAAATGTGAATGGTTATATTGGAATTTTAAGTTTGCACTTAATGGAATAAATATTAATGCAGCCAACAATGCCCCAAAGATCTAATCAAGTAACAAAATGCCATAGCTAAAATTTGTAAGCACAAGTAAATGGTAGTAAGAAAATAAAAGATAATAATGGTAGGCCATAAGATCCAATGTGCATATGGTGTATGTGTTACCTATAGATGAATGTTCTTAAGACAATATATACCCTTAAAATTTTACAATGGGAAGATACCAAAAAAAAGGGGTATGCCTTTAAGTATATTGGGGAACTAACAAGGGGTTAAACTCATCAAATCTAAAGTGTAATAGGAGAAAAAAATGGGATAACCAAAGCAAAGGTGATAAGATAGGGCTTGAGAGAAAAACTAAGAGCATGTGAAATGGGCCATAAGTGCAAAAGAACTTCGTTAAGCCAAGACAATTGACATTGATAGGCAAGGGATCAATGTAGATTAAGTAGATCAACATCAATTAGGGTGATCAACATCAAAAGATAGAAATACTATATATAGGCATCTGATGTGGTATACGACTCATTTGGTGATTGACATGAACAAGTATCTGAGAGAAAAATTTGATGTGTGTCAATATTGTAAGTAGATGAGAGAGACAATGGAGGTGAGCAGGAGTGGACAATGATGATGATGACTGCATTATGAGGTAGGCATTTTGTTTTTAATTAAATTTAGTAATTTATTTATACATTTTTTTTGTTTTGAGTTGTGTATTATAAATTTGGTTTGATAGGAAAATTGTGGGGAAAGAAGGGGTAGATAATTATATGCTTTTTATTTTAAGAATGTATAGCCTAGGGGATATTTTTTGGGGGGTTGAAAAACTAATCATCTATCCTAAAAGATTAATGTCAATAAGAAAAGGATTGACCATGATCTGTAGGATCATTGTTGATCAGTATAAAATTGACATTGATCCTTAGAGGATCAATAAAAAGAGAAAAATTAGGCATTTGATTAACTAAAAGGATGTTTTTGATAGGCACAAGAGCTATTGATGATGAGAGATAGGGTACTTCCACTATTGGCATAGTTTTAGGAGTTTATGAGTGATGAAGACTGGACACATCTCGAGGTAGCTAGATTTGGAGGGATTTATCATTATCTCTATTTCTATCAAGATATCATCATAATAGTGGTGTTACTATAGTGGTGGGATTATACCACCAACATGTTTTGGTTATCGACAGGTGAGATGATGATCACTATAGAAGACATTCATTGCATTCTTCAAGTACTGATTCTAGGCACTTATATATTATGGATGAGGTTGGATGAGTAGTAGTATTAGTGCACTTATATAACAAGGATGTAGTAGATATCATATTCTTTATTGGGGGTTCTCCTTCTAGCCATTATATGAACAAGATCCTATAGAGAGACTTATGCCAATGATGATGATGTTGGCACTAAATTTTTATGTACTACCAGATTATGGGGGAGGATCACTACCATGGAGTTTCACCAATGTTATAGTAGACATGGTGGAGTTTTAAATGATTTTTGCTTGGGTACCCACACTATTTGGGTATATATACATGGAGTTATGGAGTTGGTGTACTGGGTGATACTCAAGGATTGATATTACATTTATATTACATTATTGGGTGTATGAGCACATCCATGTGATTCTCCCTATAGGGACTCCATGGACTAAATTTGGGGATATGGTGTACAGCATAAGCTTCCTTCAATGGAAGGAAGATTTGATTATTCCATATGTAGATAGAGTGATGCAAGATCTAGCACACTATAGATAGGTGTTTAATGGCTTATAGATAGGGAATATTATCTAGATGCCTTATGTAGACTTCACATTATGGCTTGGGTCAGAGGTGGAGATAGGTAATGTTAACCAAGAGATATGGGTATATGGATGATGGCTAGAACTCCTTAAGTTATTTTACTTTGATAGGGTCCATAGATAGTTTAGGTTAATATAGGATGTTCCCTTAGCCCTGATTGTATAGGTAGGAAGATATAGATTTGCAATAGCTAGAACCTGATACTACCATTATTTTGATAGGGCCACAAGAGGAGCCTATAGTGAGTGACTTGGATGATGTCAAGTATATAGATGATTATGTAGTTTGGTTTACATTTGAGATGGAGAGGAGAGAGGAGAGAGTGGTTAGACCATGACATGGAGTGGTTATTAAGGAGGTGAGGGAGGCTGAGCAGGAGGCTCTGAATATACACATGGAGGAGCAAGAGGCCCTAGATATACACATGGAGGAGATAACATTGCAAGATGCCCCAATATATGAATAGATAAATATATCCTTAGTTATTGTAGAGAGGGATAATCTAAGGGATAAGCTATAGGAGTAATGGGTAACTCATGTTACTTTATAATATTAGATTACCATCTTATAGAGTGATATTGAGAGCATGATATTTTATCATGAGAAGGCCATACAAGAGTGAGATAGATGAGGTCTACTTTGGAAAAAAGACTAGCCCTAGACATTGTAGGATCTAGCATGGCACCTTCTACAAATATGATACCACTCTGACAATACAAGGATTTGCTTGTAGAGGTGGATACCTAATGTTCCTTAGTTTGCTTCATACATAGATGGCCATGGCAGATCACAGAGGACTCATAAGGGTTCTACTAGTTTAAGAAGTATAGCAGGCCAAGGAGGAGATGATGAGGGAGGTGATAGCATTCACCTTATTAGGATCAAGTTCATTGAGTAGAGCATATTGTTTGGGTTGAGAGCCCCTTTGTATTCATATTATGACATTTTCACAGACCTTTGATATATATATATATATATATATATATATATATATATATATATATATATATATATATATATATATACAAACATTTTATGTTTATGGATAGATTATGTGTATTCCTTTATGGATTTATTGATGGTTATGGGTATGTTTTGCTCTTATGGATTTATGGATGTGATGGTTTATAGATTTATGATCTAATTTTGATTATTGTTATCATGTATGCTATGGATGGATTCTAGATTATGGATGTTATGGATTATAGATTTAGAAGTTATGTTTTTAAGTTTGATTAGTGCTTATATATGTTGTGGATGTATATGGATTGATGTAGATGTTATGTATATAATGATATGGTTTCATATTAATGGATTATGAGTTTGAATTATGCTAAATAATAATTATGGATTATATATTTTAGTGAATTATGTCTATGAAGTTATAAATTTTATTGATTATAGATTATAGATTTGCTCGATATTGACTTGGACCGTAACCAGAAAGAGAATCTTTTATACACATGGCATATACATCCTTAGATAGATGATAATAAATATTGACACAACCTTAGTTAGCTTAGAGCTTCAACCTTGGTTTTTTATATGAGGACTATTATACTTGTTGATGGGATGGGGGGAACATATTGCTTTTATAGATAACATTCTCCACACCATATCTCAAAATCAAGATTTATCTTTTAGGGATTAATTTTATGCTAACAAGTAGGCTAATCAATATGGGAAGCCTACAATTAGAAAGTTGATCGATGAGAGAAGATTTCTTGGGATACTACTTTTGATAATTTATTTTATTGCTTTGTTGCTTTTTCAGGGCTTTAAAATGACATAATTTAAAAATTGATCAATGCAAGAAGTTTTTTTCTTGGTAGCCATCTTTCAAGGTGGTGGTATACATACTGATGTTTTTACATAACTGTCCTTTAAGGGATCAGTCTATTATTTTGCCTTTATATATTTGATTATAGTTGTCCTTCAAGGGATCAGTCTATTTATTTAGCCCATTTTGATACTTTTGTTTTTTTCATTTCTAAATTTATTTTGGATCCCAAAAATAGTAATGTGAATTGACATAAAAATATACCTTAGGATATTTTCCATGAATTCAAGACATGGGGTGGTTGTTTTATCTTGGAAAATTAAAGGCTTTGAAGGAATAAAGGAAATAATGATCTGGATTTTCTCCCATAACAAGTGAAACTTATCCATGAGAAAATGCTATAAATAGAGCTGGGGTATTCATATTCAAGGTTGGGGTTATAATGACTATCAGATAACCACATAATTCTCATATCATTATTTAGTATTTAAGATAGGGGAGAGGATAATAATTTGAGATAAGCTAACCAAGATGAGTCATGATATATTAACTATAGAAAGGATGTAGATGTAATGCCTTAATAGGTATACTCTTTGGTTTACCACTAAGAGAGGCCAAATGATAAGCCCTATATCCGTATTTATGGGTTATGATGTATGGTCCAAGCCAATTAGGAGAAAATTTACCTCTTTACTACATTCCATATTATTGACATGTTGATTTTCTTTAATTACAAGGTCTCCAATGTTAAATTCTTATTCTTTTACATGTTGATTATATGCATATTTTAATCATTGTTTATATATACACAAGTGATCAAGGGATACTGCATGATGCTCATCTAAGAGTTTGAACTAGGATAAATGTTCTTGATGAAAATCCTCATCAAAAATGATGTCTTTAATGTAACTACAAAGAGAGGGAATTTGGACCTATAAAGGGAGTACAGCTTCTGCACCATAGACTAGGGAAAAAGGAATAGCACATGTAGAAGTTTGAATATTATTTCAATACACCCATAAGGTGAAAGGGATACAAAGATGCCAATCTTTTTCAGCTTCATTAATGACTTTGGTTAAGATTTTTACTAGAGTCTTATTAAATACTTTTTCTTGACCATTGGCCTGATGATAATAAGACGAATAAAAACTCAATTTGATTATCAATGAATCACATAGTGCCTGAACTTTCTTATTCTTAAAAGATTTTCCATTATCTATTATTATTTTATATAAAACTCCAAAATGAAAAATAATGTGATGATGGAAAAACTCCACAATATTTTCCACCTTAGTCAAGATAAGCAGTACAACTTCCACCCACTTGGTGAAGTATTATGTGGTGATAATGATGAAACTATGATGCTAAGAAGACTTAGGGTTGATTGCCCTATAAGATCAAACCCCCATTGAGATAATGGTGAGAAATCCCTTTTTGCCTACAAATCTTTACTAGGGACATGAGATAAGTTTACATGCTACTAACATTTTACACACCTCTTAATGTATGTGTAATAATATTGATTCAGAGTGGGCTAATAGTAGCCTAAATGTAAGATTTTTTTAGCGATTGCATGGCTGCTAAAGTGTCCACTGCATGACCCATCATGTACCTCTTTAATAGATAAGGTAGCTTCATGATTTTGGAGGTAATGAAGAATAATACCATCGAATCCATGCTTATAAAGAAAACCCCTCAATATAGTATAGCATGCAGATTTTTATTGGAAGACATGTCTGGCAACTTTGGATAGATGGGGAGGAGATAATACTATAGACAAATAAACAAATATTTGTGTATACCATGGCTCCTCCTAGTTTTCCTTGATATTATTAATAGATGGAAGATCAATTCTTTTATAGGAAGGTATGTTAACTCGATGGATAAGGATAAATAGCTTAGATTCCTAAGATGAGGATGGGATAAAAGAGGAAAGAGATGCCATAGTATCAACAAACTTATTAGTTGATCTAGGAGTAGTTTCGATAGCATAACATTCAAAAATAGATAAGAGTTGATTGGATAAGGTCTTATATCACTAGAGAATATCATTCTTGCATTGATATACACCATTTATTTGATTGACCACTAGCTGAGAATCACCATAGATATTAAGTGATTTGACTCCTAATGCAAAAGCATTTTGGAGCCCTATAATCAATGCTTCATACTCAACCATATTATTAGTGCAATTGAAGTCTAACTTAAAAGATAAAGGTATGGAAATACCTTGAGGAGGGATTAATATAATTATTGTAATGCTTCCTCGCTCACATTTTTGAACTAAAAATTTGACTCAAGAGAGGTGATTAGTATTATGTTAGTCTAAAAATGCAAACAAATTGATAAAAACACACTAATTAGCATACATCTCTAGGCCTAGTTACTAGGGTGAGCTTAATAACAAAAACAAATGAAAAAAATAAGTAAAAATTAAAGAAAAACAAGAATCTTTCACCTTCCTTGGATGCTCCAAATGCTTGTTGTAATGGCTTGCTTAGCTTGTGCTCATGAAGTCATTATCAAAGGAGTCTTGGTTATCTCCTCTTCTCCTTGGCACCTTGTAGCTTTACCTTGGCTTGGATCAATATTTTGGCATCATAACTTTGGCATTTGAGAGCTCTTGGAATCAATTTGACATGGTAACTTTGGACAAATTAAGCTTAAAAATGATGTTCATGGCCTCTCTATTTATAGATTTTCAAGAATGACTAGAATCAACCATGGCCATCCATCTCAAGATTGAGATGTGTAGTCATGGATTAATTAAATTATGTAATTAAAATCCATAATTATCCTCATCATGTATTTGGAAGAAGGGAGATTAATGAGGCATGGGATGTAATAAAGAAGCATGGGAAACCCATAATCCTGATATTTGTGGCATTTATGGCCTAGGGATGTCTTCCCAAGAAATGAGTTCACCTATTGATGCTGATATTAAATATAATTTCTAAAAAAAAAAATCAACAAGTTTCAATGGAATTATTAATTAGGCTCTAATTTGGTTTAATTATCTCTTAAGCATGATTAAACACTGTGCATAAATTACTCAAATTGATCAGAATGCCTTGTTATTAGTCCAAAATTTGATTAAATTGGAATTAGAATTCAATGTCAGATGCATTGGATCAATTACCCCATTTAGGATGTTTCCAACACCAAATAACAAAGACACACATCTCATATAAGAAATTTGATAAAAAAAGATTAATCCAAAGCACCCAGGTGTAAAAATTGGCATTTTGACTCAAAATGATCTAATCAAAGTTAGCTAGCCCATAAATTACATTACCCCATTTAGTGATAGCCTAGCCAAAATTGGAACTTGAATTTGTTATTTTCAAATCATTTAATGTGCTTTAATTCTTTTAGGCTAAATTGTGCATTTTGGTGGAAATCAGTCAAAACCTTGATTAAAGGTCATTAGTGGCTAGATTTAGGTGTCTATAGTTTGCCCTTATTTGGGAAGGAATTGAAATTAATAATCACAATAAGTTATTCTCAAATAATGAAAAGGTCCTAAATACCTACACCTACAATGATGATAAACTAACTATATGATAGTTTTCCCCCTCGAGGGAATGGTTGGCACAATTAGGTTGGCAAACAGTCCCTTAATAAGAAGGGAAATGAGGCGACCAAATAAGAGAAAGATGATGGGATGAAAATCCAATGATTTTTAAAAAGTAGTTAAAATCACTGAGAATGCAAGTGGGATAGTTTACAATGGTTTGCCCAAAGGCAATTTTAAGCATTTTACCTCGATAGTGGCAATGTGGTATGATAACACAATGATTTACCCAAAGGAAGTTATAATCATTGAGAAGATGGAGTAGCCCCAGGTAGGATAGATAATCAAAGATAACAACATACCACTGTATGGGTAGAAAAAGTAAAGTGGTGACAACATAATGATTTTCCCAAAGGCAATTAGATTTATTAAGAAATACAAGTGGGATGGTGTACAATGATCTGCCCATAAGTGATTATAATCAATGGACCTCAATTATGAAAAACATTATAAACTTGGCCAAGGATGATGATAACTAACACAGAGAGTAATGATGAATTGAAACAACGTACTAGTAGGGAGATGCTCATCCAAACTAATAAAGGTGAAAATTCTTTCTTGGTTAATTACTCTATTTGGGATATGATTAGGATTGAATTGGGATATCAGTGATGAAGAGATGTTGATGCCACCATTGTCAAATAGACTTCTTGAAGTTAAGGTTTATTGTAGCACGTGTTATTAGGCATCATGGTATAACATCATGAGGACTTGGCCAAAATATGCATAAGGACTGACTCCCATAATCCAATACTCAATACAAAATAATGCATCAATGATAGAAACCATGATGATAATTTAAACATATGAATATGGATGGATTCAAGTATAAGTGCGGGAAATAAATCACCCAATTAACACACATAAAATAAATCAAGGCAACAATGTTGAAAGTAGACAAATAAGCAGACAAACAAACAAAATAAGCATAAACAAATAAACAAACAAACAATGCAATAGAAACCATATGAACATTGCCCCTAGAAAATAGGTGACAAATTAAAAAATGAACAAATAGGGGAATAGAATTAAAAATGAAGGGGGTGGTTGAGCTGTCTCCATATGCACTATGCAAGTGGATGCTACCTACATAGTTCCATGGATGTAATATCCAATAAAAAAACTTTAGGCCAAATATAGTTCTCCTAGGGAATGGAAAGAATGTGATAAATAATTAAAAAAAACATAATGGATTTGATATAAGAATAGGAATGGTCTTGAAAAATGGAATGTGTGTGAGAGAAAATGCCAAAATGGATGGAGAAACTAAGTGACAAGTGGTTTGCTTGTAGCTTAGTAAGGGTTCCTAGAATTCGTAAGGAAAAAAAAATGGTCAATGTTTTTGGCTTTTTTTGATGATTTTACAAATGTTTTTAGAATTTTTTGAAGTATCTCAACTCGATCAAGAATGATGAGATACTAAATGTTTCAATCTCACAAAATAATGAGAGCATTCAAACTTAGGTTGCTCACAAAATGGTGAGAGCATTCAAACTTAGATTGCTCACAAAATAGTGAGAGCATGGCAAGGGGGTAACTAAGATAACCTCAACATGTATTGAGTGTTGCTTGCATAGTCCTATATTAGGACCTAAAGTCATTATAGTTCTATCCTTACAACAAATGAATTAGACTAGTGTAGTAGTTAATTCAAATAAAATAAGCACAACTAGCACAAAGGCATGGTATGGTAAAAAGGAAGTGGCAAGTTGGTATGCCAAGGATCAATAAATAAATGTTTCCCATAGTTTTCTCATAAGTGGTTGTAATTAGGACATAACAACATAGATCAATAGTACTAATTTTCCCAAAGGCAGTTCTAATTAGTGGCAAGACGGGTGATAAAAAGGGAATAATAAATGAAGGATGCAACTATTGAAACTTCTATCATACTGCTCCAAAATATGATCTATGTCCAAATTACTTAAAACAACTAATGAAACTAATCAAATTCCTTAGTGCTAAAAATATATAATGAATTGTAAAAACTAAGGTCAAATGGGCTAGGCTTTACAACATGTACAATCGATAGATCAAAAATGTAAAGCAAATATGGCTAAGAGGATAGATAAGAATGGCATTCATACAAAGAAGAATAATGATAAAAATGGCATAACATGAAATGGTCCTTACAAAAAATACACCTTAGCACTCAAGCATAGTACTGCTTGAGGTGAATAATATTCATCAACTCAAGAAATTCATTTATGTCTAGTGTGACAAGCCTGTATGCTCTTGATCTATAATTTGTAGTAATGATGAAAGGCCCTATCTAGTTTGGTTTGAATTTACATTTATGCTTCTTCTCAGCGATGGTATTCTTTTGGTTTTCTTTAAGAACAAGATCACCAGCTTCAAATTTGACATGTCAATTATAGTGGACTTTGAGTTGGTTCTAATATACCTAAAGATTATTGAGCATAGTTATGCATTTTTCATCAAGCAGGTCTAGCTCTTTTAGGTGAGCTACTTTATAGTCATGATCATCTAAGACATGCTTGAAAGATATCCATAGTGAAGGTAACTTGAGCTCAATGGGAAGGATGGCTTTAGTATCATAAAACATGAGTATGGAGTGGCTCCTATGAGAGTACGATGATTGGTATGGTATTCCCAAAGGGTAGGGAATATCTATAGGTGACAATCATGACCAACATCATTGATAATATTTTTGAGAATATTGACAATGGTTTTGTTTGATGCTTCAGCATGGCCATTACCTTTAGGGTAATATGTTGTAGAGAAATGTTGTGTGATGTTATATTTAGTACATAGCTGGTCTACATCCTTATTATTTAATTATCCTCCATTATTAGATATAATATTGGAGGGGATACCATAGCTTAAAATGAGATGATTGAAGATAAATTTAAAAATTTGCTTTCCAATCATGTAAGTGAGGGGTATAGCTTCAACCCACTTAGTGAAATACTCAATGGTGATAAGGATATGTTTAAGGTTGTCAGATGAAGTGGGGTTGATCTTCCTAATGAGGTCAAGTCCCTATGTAACAAATAGCCATGGTGTGAACATCAATTTTAGTGTTTGTGTTGGGTCATGAATTAGATTAGCATGTTGTTGATATTTATCACACTTCTTTACATATGCAACTACATTTGCATCCATCATGGGCTAATAATAACTAGTACACAAGAGTTTTTTAGATAGGACTTCCCCACTAGAATGAGATCCACATACTTATTTGTGAACTTCTCTTAATGCTAGTGTAGACTCTATCAAAGTTAAACAATGAAGCAGAGTTCCATCAAAACTACAATGGTAAAGGGTGGATCCAAGTAGAGTATAAGAAGTGGAATGATGAGTAAAGGCTTTGGTTTGTTTTTGAGATAGGTTAGGTGGTATAACTTGGTCATGAAATTAATTGTAAAGGTCTGAGTACTAGATATAATTAGGACCAATAATATCGCAAATCATTGCAACTATTTACGACTCATGAGCTGGTGCAAATAAATTCTCAACAAGGAATCGATATTCTTTAGCTTTGACTATTTATCAAATCAAAGAGATGCTAGTATCCATGACATCTAAAATTTTATTACTAGCCCTTCTTATATGCTCAAATTAGATATTTTTAATTTACTACTTTAGGGTATCAACCATAACCTTATATGGAACCAACTTGTCATCTTTGGTCTAAAAATAGTCTGTGACATGATTGATGATTAATTGAGAATCACCATGAAGCTTTAGATGAGATATATTCTATTGTAATACCTATCAAAGTCCTATGATAAGTGATTCATACTCAGCCATGTTGTTTATACAAGGAAAATTGATTCTAAATGATTTAGGGATTAGATCCCCCTATGGTGTAATACATAAGAGACCTATCCCTGATCCATGTGCAATAAATGAATCATCATAATATAGATTCAAGTGCTACTCCCCAGTAGGTGTGTCAATGATGGTCATTATGGTTTCATCAAGAAAATGAAATGTGAGTGGCTTTGTGTTGACAAGGGGTGCTTCAACAAGTTGATTTGTAAGGACATATCCTTTAATTGCCTTCTGATTGACATACTCTATGTCAAACTCATTAAGAAGCATGATCCATTGAGCCATTATACCTTGTAAAGCTATTTTATATAGTGTATACTTGAGTGGACCTATTTTTGAAATGATGATGGTATTATTGTTCAAAATGTAATGGCATAGTTTTTGAGCTGTGAAGACCATGGCTAGACAAGATTTTTTAATAGGTGCATAGTTGTGTTCATATGTGACCAAGTTATGGATTAATTAGTATATTGCATGTTCTTTTCCATTGTTATCATGTTGAGCCAAAAGTACCCCCAATGCATTATCAGTAGCTGATAGATACAATAAGAATGGCTTTCCTAGCATAAGAGGTAACACAATAGGTGGATTAACTAGATAGTCTTTAAATTATTGAAAACCCAGTGAAATCCAACTCCCTTCTTTAGAAGATGTGTAAATGGATGGCACTTGTCTAGCAACTGAGAGATGAAGCATCAAATTAATTGGATCTTGCCCTACAAACTATAGATTTACTTAAAATTGGTTGGATTAACTTTAATGCCCCTACAAGAGGGAATGAAGGCAAGTAAATTTCCTAAGGGTACTTCAAACACACATTTCTTTGGATTGAGTTTGAATTTATACTCCCATAGTCTTTTAAATATCCTATATAGCACTACTGGATGGTCAGCCTTGGTTTTGGATTTTCCTAATATGTCATCAACATAGTCTTCAACAGTATCATGCATCATATCATGGAATATGATAATCATAGCCCTTTTATATGTAGCTCTAGAATTCTTAAGACAAAATGGCATTACTTGATAACAAAATGTTCCCCATGGAATGGTGAACATTGTTTTATGTTAGTCTTTTGGTGTTATTCTGATCTGGTTGTATCCTAAAAAGCCATCAATGAGAGAAAACATTTCATAACCTATCATGGAGTCAATGATCATTTCAATGTTAAACAATAGAAAGTAATCCTTAGAACAAGATTTATTTATGTCTCATAAATTAGTTTAGATTCTGATTCCTTTAATCTTTTTGCTAATAGGTACAACATTAGATATCCATTTTGAGTAGTCAATGGACCAAATACATCTTACTTCTAAGAGTTTTTCCAAGTCTTTCTTTACCAAGACAACAATGAGAGGATGCATCTTATGTAGCTTTTGTTTCACCAATTTGGCATCAGGATTGACTAAAAGGTGGTGCATAACCAAGGTGGGGTCCAAACCTAGCATGTCAAAATAAGCCCATGCAAAGATATCTACAAATTCTCTCAACAAAGCTGTAAAGACTTCATGTTCCTCCTTAATGAGGGATGTACCTAATTTTGTCCATTTTGGGTTTGATGGAGTCCTGATGTTTACCTCTATTATATCTTTGACTACAAAGTTCGAACCATATTCTAGGATAGTAGGAAAAGACTTGAACTATTGGACTATATTAGGGTCTTTTGTTAGGACTTTATCTTTAATGTCTCCTAGGCATGATGAATCTGAGTCCTCCAATGGAAGATCTAGCCATGTGACAAAAATAGTAAAAAATTATTAAAGAATTTTATGAAATACTTGTTGTTTAACAAAACTAAATTTGGATCCATAGGTATGTTCATCATTGCTGGTCTCTTGGTCTAAATTTGAAGAAGAATGAACACCCCCATCTAACAATGCTTAAAATAGGTTTTCACCACTAGACGAGCCTCTATCTTTACTTTTTCCTTGGTCAAAAAGTGCCTTAAAGAGGTTTTAACTTGGGGACCTCAATGTTTTATTTATTTGTTTTTGGCTAAGGGTGTTCACCCACTCTCCAAAATAGGCTTCAAGATTCAATGTAATTGAGAATCCTGATTTATGATATCCCAATGGAACGTTGTCTCTAAGGCCTAAAAATTCATAGAATGCCTCATCATTCTAAAACTCATCAATCAGCAAATTGGATTCTTATTGGTCTCAATCTATCAATTGGGGATAGAATAATGGTAATGGGTTGTGATAAATGATTGGGGTAAGAGTGCATATGGCATTGTTATCAAATAGGTTGGTCTCAGCCATGTCATTAAAGGTGAGGCTATGATCAGACTCTACTTCACTATTAGCATCATCATCGCTAGCCAACAGTGATAGAACTTGAATAAGATATGTAGGGTCACCCCCAAGTGGTTTAAATCCAAGTCCATAGTGTCTTTTGTACTTAGTCATAGAAATTGCCTCAATGGTTCCTTGTTGATTCAGTTTGAAGCATATTTCTTCATAATATTGATGTTCCATGATCCTATTGGGAATAAGATACTTTGTACTTTTATAAAAATTAGCTTGGTTGTCATTGTACAGCCATGATTCATCCCCTTCAAGAGGGTCTAGTTCTAGGCTAGATGTTGGTACAAACATGATAGGTCCCTTATCTTTGTTCATTTTTTACCAATACATGTCTAGTGTATTTTTAGGTTGCCCAAAGGTTTTTGGATTCTGAGGAAGATTGGCAATATGGAAGGAATCATGGGTCACATACTCCCCTGAGCCATTATCTAAAATGGTGAAATGATTGGAAGCTTTAAGATGTGGCATGTGGGAAAGGTAATCCAAGGTATTAGGATCTATGCAATTATCCTATGGAAGATCAATAAGTATGGCCTTTGTTTTATCTTGGTTAGAACATGGATTCATGTTGTATTGGTAATTTTAGCTTTGAAACTCAGCCTCAAGATGTTTGTAGTGTTCATATGGGTTTAAATCTCTTGAAATATTCACTTCCATCCCTAAGTGGGAGAACTTGATACATTAGTGCAACATTGATGGGATTACATGAATCTCAGGTAACCAAGGCCAACCTAGAAGCATATTATATGACAACTCAAGATCAAGCACATGGCAAAGTGTATCATGGGTCAAAGGCTCAATGATAATTGGTAGATTAATGGTGCTTTGTGATTCTCTTTTCTGATTATCATAGGATTTGATAATTATCATTTTTGGTTGGAGATCTATCATTATGTACCCAAGAAGCTTGATGGGCTTTAGAGACACTATGTTGAGTCCTGATCCATTGTCTATAAGTACATGCTTCACTTTATGCAAATTTATATAAACTTCTATGTACAATGGATTATTATGAAGTGGACCAAGGGAAGACATATCACTTTAGTTGAATGTGACTTGTTGGGTTAGAGCTAGGTGTCTAGCCAAAACATAAAATTTATCAGGGGATATGTCACTGGCAACAGTCTATTGGGTTAAAAACTCATTCAAAATGCTCTTATGGATTGTTGGCATTTGTAGCAAATCTAAAATAAAAATTTGTGCTAGTGTCTTTTGTAATTGTTCCACAGTATCAAACTTATTATCTTGGTCAATGGTGAATGGTTTATTATGAGGTTGAACGGTTGGTTGGATAATAGGCAAAGTGGTAGATAGTTGTGGACCTAGGATAGTAATCTTTGACCTCTGAGTTGTGATTGCACAATTAGGATTAGATGTTGGACCATAATTACTAACAAATACTAGGAATGGTGTGGGACCAGATAGGACAAGTCTTAGTTTCCAATGCACTTGTATGTGATCATGTGGCAAGGGTGAGTTATTGGTATATGGTCCAAAAGTGGGAGTCCCAATTTGTTGGTTTGCCTATGTGTAGTCCTAGATCAAAGAAAGATTATCCATGTAATTTGGTTGAGTGGTATTATTTAGAAATGGTCTAGATTGATTAGTGTTGGGTCTAGGATTAATGGAGATGGTATTAAAGCTACCCCTTGCAATATGACCTACAACCCTATTGTAATCATGTGTAACTGCATGGTAGGTTTGTTGGTTGTTACTCTTCTAACCTTGGTTTTGTCCATTATTCTGACATTACAAGTTTTGTTATTGATTCTACTAATTTTGTTAGTTTAGCCTTTGATTTTGACACTATAGATTTTATTGTTACACTAGCTGGTGTTGTTGTTGATTGTTATACTATTTTTGTGTGTTATGTTGGAGAAAGAGGTTTTGATAAATCCCAAGAGTTTGATTAGAGGTGGAAGTACCATTATCCAATGTTATCTCCCCATTCTCTAACATATTCTTAATCAAATGCTTGATTTACACACATCCTCATAGATTATGCCCATTGACCTGATGATATTCATATAATTCATTTTCATGGTACCAATTAGAATAAGGAATGCCTTGTGGATAATGCTTTGGTAGAGGCCAAATAATTAGATTAACATCAACAATTTTGAAAAATATAGATTCAATAGGCTCTCCTAGGTCACTAAAGATACTATGTGTAGGCATAGTTCTCCTTGGAGGAGGGGTTTGTAATGATAAAGGTTGTTGCATTTATTGCATGAGTCTTGGTTATTGTGCTTGTGACATTGGTTGGAGAGGTTGTTAGGTAGGAGTAAGCTAAAAAGGTGGTGCAGATAATGTTTGCACTATTTAAACATGACATGACATGGTTACTCCATTACCCACAACATTCCTATTATGGTTGAATTACTTTAGTCTATCTTAGTTATTAGACTATGCTAGTTGTGATGCTTACGCTTGGATTAAATGTTGATTTTGGCCACTTTTCTAATTGGTACCTTGATTTTGATTAGTTGACATAAGCTTTATGATCCCTTTATTAATAAGGGCTCACTCAATCAACAAGCCTTTATCTATGATCTCCTTGAAAGTACGTGCACATTGTAGTTCTAGATGATAATCTATCTCACTATGCAACTTTTTAGTAAACATAGTGGCTAATTATTTATCTGGTAAACTATGGGTGAATCAGCTTGCAAGGACTTTCCATCACTGTAGATAACTTACAAAACTCTCACCATCCTTTTTTTTAATTTGTGTTAAGTCAACCATTGAAATCTCATGTTCAATATTATAGGAAAAGTGTTGCACAAAATTATCAAAAATATCATCAAAATATGTTACTGAATTCTTGGGAAAATTTAAAAACCACTCCAAGGCTTGTCCATCCAAGCTTCTTGGAAACAATAAAAGGTATATATCACTATATGCCACTAGTTTACATGCAACAAAGAACTCAATTAAATGGGCCTTAAGGCCACCTTTTCCTTTATATTTGTCAAATTTTAGTGGTTCATATCCTATAGGAAATTATATCTACAAGTACTCCATGTTGAATGGATAAGAACACACATCATCCAACTTAAACTTTTTAGTTTGTTTCCCAACATGAATGGTAGCAATTGCATCCTTCATCTATTACAATTCTTGGGATAGGAAACTAGAAGGAACATTGGCTTGAGGGAGAATATTGGTTTGAGTAGATGGTTGGGAGGTCACAAGTGAGACACTTTGACTAGGGTATGATAGAGATATCTATTGGGGTATATTAGTTTACTTGGGAAATGGACAAAGAATAAGCATACTTGGATTAGGATGTACTTGAAATTATACATTTGGTTGTGTGATATTCTAGTTTGGGTTGGCTATGAAGGTTTGACTTGGAGGATTTTGTGGTTGGGATGGAGGGATATAACTATATTATGCATGTGTTGGTTGAAAAGAGACATGTTACTAACTAATCAAACCTTGTTGTTGAGTGGGAACTTGTGGACCAAGACCTTCTCTCTGAACTTGTGGCACATTTTGAACCAATTATTGTCTAATAGGTACTTGAGAAACATGGGATCCTCCTTATTACATGAGTCCTTATTGGGAAGTGAAGGCATGTTGAAAATTCAACATCTATCACTGACCAATATTTACATGTTGTTGGCTAGTCAACATTTGGTTTTAGATTGGTACATTGGTCTATGATTGAGGAGGTATATTTGTCACTACTTAACAAGGTGGAACATTAGTTTCCCCTTGTTAAGGTGGAAATATATTCAAACTCTATTGTGTTGGTACACTAGATTACACTTGTTATTATGTAATATTACTCATCATTTGTTGAGGAGTAGGATTCATCATATTTGGTTTTTGAGGCACAATATTGGTTATTGTTTGACTACCTAATCCTATTGGTTGCACACTTGATGAAGCAGTTGGTTGAATTTGGGATACATAAACTCCTACTCCCTGGTATGATGGTCTACTCATGGTATTGACTACAAGCACATGTTGTTAACTAGTTGTTTGTGCATTAGTACGACATTGATTTGGATTGGACGTTACTTACACATTATCCACTATATTTTGCTCATTATTCTACATAGAAGCATAAGACACTTCTTCAATAATGGGCATATATATCAAGTTGTTTACCAAAGTGTTTTGCATGAATGGGTCTAAACTCTAATTATCTTGACTAGTTAACTCTATCAAAACTCCTATTGAAGGAACTAAGTCAATAAGAAGTTTACTCACTATGGTCATCTGATTGAAATTGCATGCTAGATTCAGGTAGGTCTGATATGTTGTCTACATTTGGTTAAAGTGGTCTTCCATGAGGTTTTTGCCTTTATTAGGCATATTATGGTCCTGATACATTATTTGGACTAAAGCCAAAGGATTTTCAGAAGAATATTTTTGATCATAAATTATGTTGTGGGGCATTCTTACTAGGCTTGGTAAATTCTCATGAGGGAAGTCTACTAGAAAATTGGACCCTACCTCTATAGTTCAAACCAAAATCTCATCTTTGTTCTCCAACAAATGATGCTCAAACAAAAATGGATCATACGTGGAAGGTGTATTAGTAAAGCATGACTGTTGAGGAATTGGTTTGTCAGCTATGAGTATTTTAGGTAGGTATTGTGTGGTTTATTCTTGGTCTTGTTCTAAACAAGGTGGTGGATTAACTAAATAGTTAGCTAATGGATCTTATTTTTGTGCCCCTAATTGAGTATTATAAGAGGGATAAAGATCCATCTCATAAGCAATATTATCTATGTAGAGGTCTTGCACCATTTCTTCTTGCATAACCACTTTACTAATCCCTATATTTTACATGAGTCCACTACAAGTATAGGAATAAATGTTGGGATCCATAATCAATGATTTGTGATAGAAAGGGAAGACAGTTCTAAAAACTCTAAAAGGACAATGTTTATAAATATGATGTTCAAACTTGGTCTAGATTCATCAAAAGGATCAAAAGGTTTGTGTAAAGCTTTATGATAACACAAGCCAATAGTAAGTGTCTAAGTTACACATCTTACACAAAAAGATGAAGTAAATGAACCAAAAATCAAAATTCCAAACACTAAGGTCAAAGTGATTCAAATCAGTCTAATCTAGGAAATTAAAAGTTGCTAGGTCTTTTGACTAAATACGACATTAAAATCGAGGCTCAAACAAGGCATGCCCTATGACTCTTGGTAAAATGGCATCAAAATATATACTTTAAATTTAGATGAAATTTTTAATCTAATATATTTGAAAGACTTCTAACAAACATTAGGCATTTGATTCTTGGACATTGACTCGATCAAATATGTATAAGGTATGAAAAAAGAGGAACTTTAGAGATAGTTTATTTTCTCATAAATAATGGTATAAAACTTGGTACTTTTGACAACTAAACTAGACAAAAGTGAATGGCATAACTGTGTTAGACAAAGGTTTACAAAAGTATATACTCGGATTGGTTTGAAAAATGTAGAAACAAATTTGAACTCTATGCAAGAAGGCCTATGAAATAATATCTAAAATATTTTGGGCAATGTAATAGTGCTAGATTAACCAAAAGATGTGACAAAGTACTTGTTTCAAAAACTCTCTAATGCAAAGATGATTTCTCAAAAATTTGATAGCATAACACTACCTTTCTTGACTCAAAATGTTGGTGCATAGACTCAAAGTGCAAGTGTTTAGCATGAAATGACTTAAGTCTATCAAGTGGTGATAACGATCATGAGTTTGAAATGGCCTTCAACCCAATTTGGAAATTAAACCTAAGTTACTTCAAGTTTAGTGAAAATGGAGAACCCACTTAAAAAATCAACCCTATGAACTTATAAAGGTGAAATTTTGAATTTAGATTATAAATGAAGGACTTAAACAAATTTGGCTCAATTAGGTAGCATAACTATGCCAAAGTAGATAATATGACTCCAAGTTTTGATAAACTTTGAAAAAGGAAAATTGATGATTTCACGTGATCTGGACAACAATTCAAAGGATAATTCGAGTGATGGGTCCACCCCATTTGATGGCAGAACTTCCGGGAGCCATAACCTTTGCACCGTAGCTCCAATTGACTCACTGTTTGAACCATTGGAAAGCTAATAATGAGGGGAACATCATGAGATGACATCAAGATTTGCTTGATTAAGTTTGGCCCCCATAAAACCCAATGGAAGTGTCCCAAATTTCAATTTTAGTAGTCTAGTCTAAAAGTAGTAATTCCTCGAATTCTGTATTGTTGTAAATCATGGAAGTCGAACCAATTCATCTCCCTCAAGATTGGTGACCTTCCATATCCTCCCCTCACCCTCAAAACATGTATAAATGAAGATGTAACCTAAAATGGAAATCAGACATCTCTTCTTAGAGGTAAGCATATGTTTGGGTCTGTAATTTTGATAAATAAAACATCTCTTTTCAGAGATAACATTATTTGAATTATGTTGTTCTTATTTTTGAATTGTATTTCAACCAAAGCTTTTGAGTTTTGGATAAGTGGTATCAGAGTGGTTTGTCTTGAGAGTGTATGATCCTAAGGATGAGGTCAGGCTATAAGAAGCTTGGGTGGGAAAAAACATAGCTTCCAAATTTTCCACCTGTTCACTCCAAATGACTTCAAATGGTGGATGACACCGAGACATCTGATCCTTTCAAGGAAATGGTGAATGAATCCCTCCAATGGCAACAAGTGCAGATGCTACAACAGTTTTCCCAAATTCTTCAAACACTTTTGATGGGAAATCCTGGCTCCATGGCTCCACTTCCTAGCTCCTCAACCAGGGAACATCCTTTCAGTGCGCCAACACCCTTCAAGGTCCAAGTAAATTTTGATATTCCTACATTTGAAGGCAAAATCAATGCCGATGCATTAGAAAATTGTTTGGATCAATTGTCTTCCTACTTCTCTATAAATAAGTTCACCGATGGAGAAAATATTACTTTTGCTCTTTTGAAATCAACATTGCCTGTGAAAAATTGGTGGGAAGTCTACAAAAAGAGGTTAATTATAGATGACATTGGCCTTGAGGTGGAACCTACCTGGGATAATTTTGTGGAAGCAGTGAAGGAAGAATACTACCCCATTGGAGCATATGATGATCTGTATATAGAGTGGCAACAACTTTGCTAAGGTAAGGAACAATCTGTTCAAGATTACTATTTCTATACAAAATTGCTTTCTACATTCAAAGAAGAAATAAGAAACTAAAAGAAATGGTCAAGGCTAGAAGATACCTGATAAAGTCCTGCGCACCGAAATCAGACGTCGGAAGGTTCTCCTCTTTGGCTGTGGAGGAATGACACCTACAAAAAAGAGACTGGACGAAAAACGTTAGTCAAAGATATGGTGGGCTGTTAGGCAAACGCCCGATCCCAGAAGTACGAAGACTTCCTAGAAGGATATCAACCCACTGATAAAAAAGTAGAATATTGGACTAAAGTAGATAAAATGGAAGATAAAATGATAGAAATAAAGGATAGAAAATAAAGTGCGTACTTGATATGCAGCACTGTTCTACACAATCACTGGCATCGGTCTCTGTAGTGCCGGCGTCGGTCTAGGAAGGTGCCGACGTCTGTTGAGGTGCCGACGTCGGTCGGGGCAGTGACCGACATCAGTTGGGGCAGGTTCCGAACAGAGTCTGGGTGAGTTGCAGAAGGTCTAGTAGAGTCGAGATAGGGTCTTGGTCAGGTTCGGGACAGGGTCTGGACAGGGTCTAGTCAAAATAAAGTTAAGCTTAGACAGGGTCTGGGAGTTTTGGTCGAGTCTGGACAAAGTTATAGATTGGGATAGTGGGCAAAGATGTAAAGAAAGGACTAAGGGTTTAGGCCTATGCTCTGAAGATCTGGGGTGATAGAAATAAAAACAACAAACAAATAATAACCAGAAAGAAATAAAAGCAAATAGAGGAAATACTTACCTCCCAGAAGACATGATAAAAGCCATGATTGAAGTTGTTGAAGCATTGTCGTAAGTTGATCGAAGTGAATGCAGATTGGTTGAATGTTGGAGTTGATTGATCACCAGAGCTTTGTGAATGTCCAAGTTTGGGGGTCGATTGATTGATTGATTAGTTGATTAGCCTTTGGGATTGATCGGCGGATGCTAATGAAGGCAAGGGGCGGTTCGAGAGACGGTTCGAAACCGTTCGGGAAACTGATTGGGAACCGAATGAAAACTGATAACGGATAACGGTAAGCTGACCGACGTCGGTAGGATTGCCGACATCGGCCGATAAGTGACCGACGTCGGTGACGTCGGCCGGGTAACAACCGTCATCGGTAGATGCACAATGGGGATAAAGTCTAGCTTTAGCTCTGTGCTCATTTTTACATGCTGCCAGGGTCAAGGCTAATGGAAAAAGTGATCGACAAGGGTTAAATAGGTGAAGAAGAATAAGATAGGGGATGACTAGGGGAGTTGACATGATTTTGATGTCTACATTTGCCCCTTTTTGTCTTGTTGGTTGTTCTGGATGAACTGCAAGACAAAAATAGGAGTGATTGCCCCAGGTGAGGGATAAGGTTGATTTCGTCTTGTTGGTTGTTCTAGACGAATTGCAAGACAAAAATAGGTATCAGATTGCCCTGATTATGGATAAGGTATTCCCCCTCAAAGCAAGAAGCGAGGGAAGGGAACCGGGAATCGGGTGCTGATTTGACAAAGAGTGGATGGAAAAGGGGTGAGGGTGAATGCTGCAAAAGTCGTGATTGTGCGCATACCACTACACGAGATGGTCAGGTTAAAAGTGTCGCAGGTCAAGGGTCGAGGAGTGCCAAAATTGAAATAACTGGGCCCCAGCATTTAGTCGTCTACTAATCAGGTTATTCAATCTAAGCTGAAGCTCTAAATGGGTCGTCGCGTTCTAAGTATTCCGGGCTCAGGAAGTGCTCCTAGAAACACGAAAAAGTCACAAGTAGTGCGGATCAACCAGCGTGCGATCCTATACTTGTGAGGGTCAAAAAAAAAGGTCTGTGCACAATTTTGCTAACCAGTCATGAGGTAGCATGCATGCAAAAACAACCAAGGCAACAGTGTCTTGGAAGTGGTCAAGGTTGGAGGAGAGAGGTATGATCTCCAATGGTTGGTGGGCGAGGGGAGGAATGGACGAAAAGATGTGGCCGAGCTAACCTCAAAAAATGTCATGTGATCTGAGTGCTGCCTACATAGCCCCAGTCATAGGGCTTCAGGCCAATGTAGTTTAGACAAAGGGTCCGAGTAGTAGACAGGTGGTCAAAATGGTCAATAGATTGGTCTTGGTTATGATGAAATGATGACGGGAAGAGATGTTGCAACCTTTTCCAAATGGTGTATTCTGCAACATTGGTTGAGAGGTCTTTCATCCCGAGTAATATTCCATATTTGTGATGGATGTATGCTAAAAATGAATTGAGGTCTATTTACGCTTCAGCAAGTATTGGTTTATGCTTAACATAAATTGCAATGGGTCAATAGTTTCCATGTGTATCGGTGTCCATAGAAACTAGGGTGAATAGGTTATGGGGGTGGTCTGAAAAGAGAGTTGAGTTGATTGACAAGTGATGAAGGTGAATATGACCAAAGTGCAGAAGAAGTGAAAAGCATATTGCTCTTTCATTGACAAGGACCAAAAAGATAGCATAGATAGGAGTTATGAGAACCAAGAGCCCCATTCATGCGTGACATCATTGACCATAGTTATGTTAGAGCGGTAATCGAATCACTTTGACATTAAAGTGAGCTCGAAGTCCCTTGAGCAGGTGATAGGAGGAGGAAAAAGGGTAACCCATTTTAAGAGTAGAGATAACTTTGCCCCCTTTTATAGGAGACCCTGAGACAACTATAAGTCAAGTCCATGACTCATTTTTTTTTTTGGTGTAGACTGATCAATGCGGGAAGTCCACAAAAAGATGTTGTTTGTTTGGTGGTCAGTTGTGAAGCTGATCAATGCAGGAAGCTTCTAAAATAGTGTTGTTTATTGCCAGATTAGTCATAGCCATCCTTCAAGGGAGTGGTCTAGATTTTTGTTTAATATAAGGGCTTTTGAATAGCTGTCCTTCGAGGGAGCAGTCTATTAATTACAGTAATGATAGTATAGCTGTCCTTCGAGGGAGCAGTCTGCTTTTTGATTTTGATATTGATATAGTGACCATGGATATTGTGACATCTTGATTTGTTTTTATAGAAATATGAGTCATGGACAAGATTATAGAAGGTCAAGGGTTCCCTTTTATTAGGACAAAGCATCCATACAGTATAAAAGGGTTATAGGAATTGTTAAGAGGAATAGGGTTGAAAGGAATTAGGACGAAGAGGATGAGGATTGCTCAAGGGATGAGCTCAAGTTACGTGTCAAGTGGATGAGTACTCAACTAGCAGTAAAACGGTCGTAGATGCAATGCATTAAGAGGCTCAGGTTCTGGGCGTCCATCAAGAGAAGACAGACGATAAGTCCCTGATCCATACTTGTGCGTGATAATAAAAGGTCCAAGCCAATTAGGAGCAAACTTGCCTCATTTACTTCACTCCATATTGGTCACGTGTTGATGGTGGATGTGAAGTTGGTTGACATGGTCGTTGATTGGTCGAGACTGGTTGAATGTGTGGATAAAAAGGTTGGTCAATGTTTGGTTGAGATTTGGTCATTTGATAGTTGGTCAATGGTTGGTCGAGGGTTGATTGGTTAGTATTTGGTCTTTGGTTGGGTTGAATGTTTGGTTGAGGTCGGGTTAAATGTTTGGTTGCTAGTCTGGTTGAGGCTAAGTTGAAAGAGTGATTGATATGTGGTCGAGACTGTGTTGAAAAATTGATCGAGGTTTGGATGAAGGTTGAATTCCCCCAGTGGCTAGGGAGAATGTTTGATGGATTGGTTAAGGTCGGTTGAGGTTTAGTGGTTAGATGGACTGTGTTGATGTTAAATAAGGGGGTTAAAGGTGATAAAGGGAACAGAACCTGGCGTGGAGATCCTGATTTAGGTGATGAGGTTGGAGAGGCATGGGTTGGTGTTGATGATTTGTCAGAGGGATGGTCTAGAGGATCCTTGATGAGAACGGAATCCTTTCTCTGGTGTTGATGAATGACAGCTTTAAGAGTGCAACAACGCTCAATGTCATGTCCTGGAATATGATGATAGTGACAGTATTTAGAGTTGTCGAACCAAGAGGGTCTTGATCCGAGAGTTGATGAGAGGGGCGGTGTTGAAGGCTTGATAACGTGGTCAAGAAGAGAGGTGTCATTCCCCAGACATTGGTGAATGGCGACTTTGAGGGCACAACAATGTTCTGTGTCGTGTCCAGGCGTGCGATGATACACACAAATACGAGTGTCATCAAACCAAGGTGGTTTCGGTCTGAGAGATTGACATGGTCTAAGAGGCGGGAGGTTGAGGCGAGATGACTGCAATAAGTGCCGTAACAACAAGGTATAAGAACCTGCTAATGGGTCTGGATATTTTATTGCAGTGAGGGTTGATGACGTTGGTTTGAGAGGTGTAAGAGACGTTGGTCGATGATTTAGAGAAGATATATGTTTGACAGGTTGATAGAGTAATGGAGGCGACGTGCCTCTATGAAGGATTGGAGTAGGAAGCATTCCAATTAAAGTGGGCAAATGTGGGCCTAAGATTGAAGGTAATGACGAAGGTGGGGGAGGAGTCCTCCGGTGTGGTCTAGTGGTCTTCATGGGTTTGAGTCAAGGGCCACTATTGTGCGAGGCGAGGTTAGATACGGGTTTGGGTTTAGATGTGGATGGAGGTGAGTGAGATATAACAATCTCAGGCAAAGGGCAAGAGGAAACCATGACTGGGTCTTTCTCAATCAAAATGGGCAAAGAGACTGGTTCTTCTCTTGGTGGAGAAGAAATAGGAGAGTGTGGCTCCTCAAGTAGGCAGATGGCAGGGATGATCATGCCTTCTACGTGTGCTTGAGGAGTGGGTGAGGTAAGGTCTTTGGATGAAGGTAGGGCTAATGATGTAGGTGTGGTCAAGGCGTCCTCCAGTATGAGAGAGGTCGATGGAGGACTAATAGGAGAAGAGGGTCCTTCATCCTATGAAGAACGTTGGTCAGGGACAAGAGGTAAGATAGTGTTGACGGTGTGTATATCATGGTCTTGGGGGTCATTGATCATGGTTTGGACGTTGTCTTGAGTAGGTGGGTGATTAGGAAAAGGTTGTTTGAAGATGTCGAGGTTTTGGTTGGGCGGTGCGTTCGGGTTATCCAAGATAAGATCGCCCTTGTCTAGCATGTCTTGGACGAGGTTTTTAAAAGTTTGACAGTGATCTGTATCATGGCCTTTGATACGGTGATAGTTACAAAAGTGGTTCTCCCTGTACCATGCAGGGATAGGTGTTGAGGGGTCGAATTGATGTGGTCGGATTGAAGGGAGATTGAGGACCCCCTGCTTGATGAGTTTATCCAAGACAGATGCATATGACTCTCCAATTGGAGTGAATTGACGCTGTATGGATTGACATTGAAAATGTTTATTGATGTAGTCTAATGTTGAAGATGCTGGTCGGTTAGTTATTATTGAAGATGATGGTCTAAAGATGACAGTGTTTGCCAACCCCTTAGATTGAGAGTGGGTAGAAGAAGATCTGGAAGAAGAATGGTCATTGGTTCTTGTGTTAGTGTTACACAATTTGACCTTATCTTCTTCAATAGCGCAGAGTTCAAGCTTTCGGGCCATGGTGAAGGCCTCGTCAAAAGTGTGGAATATTTGAACCCGCAAGGTGGATGAGATGTGACTGACACATGCTCAGGAAAAGAGCTCAATGAGCTCGGATTGAGGCAAGGAGAAGGAGAGCTGGTTAATCAAGCCTCTCCAATGGGCGACAAAATCAACTACTGATTTGTCGTCAAATTGCCTAATGGAGTAAAGGTCTGTGATCAAGACTTGTTTAGTGATATTGATTGAGAAATGGTTAACGAATAATTGAGCGAGTTGAATGAATGAAAAGATAGAATGTTTAGCAAGGGACCTATACCAGTCAAGGGCAGGGCCAGAAAGAGACATAGGGAACATGTGTGAAAGTAATGCATCATCGTGGGCAATAAGATAGCAGGCATGTCTGAATGCCCGTAGATGTTGTTGTGGGTCTTCCTTACTCTAAAAGCGAGTAAATTTAGGAAGCGTCCAATGGTTGGGGTATGGTCGGATAGGGACAGAAGGATGAATGGGCTCGTTGTAAATCTGGTCATATGAAGAGACATTATTTGAACCGGAGATAGAAGCTTCGAGATTGGACATTTTATCCATCAGCATCTTGATGACGTCTGCTGACGGATTGGTGGACAGAGCGCCCCTAGGTTGTAAGGCGCTTGAAAGAGGCTAGAGGAGGTATACAACGTAGTCGGTTGTACCAGTAAGGGCGCAACGTACGGATGACTAGTCGCAGGGGCAGAAGTAGAGGCTAAGGGTAGTTGCGTCATGAAGGTCGAAGGTATAAGTTGACTAGGCACTGCCAAAGGTGGTTGAATAGCAGGACTGGTAGAAGGATAGGTTGGCACTCCTAGATTTATGGCCGCAAGAGTGTAAGGGGTCAAGACAATCAAGTTCTGATATGATGTAGAACTTGGTTGAATTGCAGGTGATTGAGGGGGTAACGAAACCCTAATGGAGGTCGGTCTAAAAATAGATGAAGAGGCCAAACTTTTCATATTGGCCATGGTTAAGTTAACGGTTGAGGTGAAAGGCTGAGTCATAAAGGGTTGGATGATGAATGGTGTCGATGACATCGCCATGTCACCTGAAAGGTCTCGCATTGGGTTTCTCGCGAGATAGTTATGGAGGGTTGCGGTATTGAGGTCCAAGAATCTTTCAAAATCCTGGTCCTCTTCAGGGATGATGGGAATTTGAGTCGGGGTCAGGGTCGGTCCTGTAGGAGTTCTTTCAGTCTCCGAGTGGAATTCCATGATAGGACGGGTTAGAGATGGGGTAGACGAAAGCAGTTACCGGCTAGAGTGGTTAAAAAAAGGCCTTGGTTTGACTGCGTGTCAAAACCATACAAGGCAAGAGAGAACGTCCTCACACGCTCAAACAAGCAGATAAGAACTAAAAAGATGAAGACACAAGCAGATCCTAAAACCCTAAAAGTAAATTTTTTAGGATTATAGTGGCTTATGCCTTAGAATGTGTGTAGAGGAAGATTGGCTTTGAGTCGGGTCCTAGAATAAGTCTATGAATGGTTTTGGGTTAGTTATGGTGCTCAAGAAGTCTGTGTTAGGGTCCGTACGAGGCCTGGTGCTAAGGAGCAAGCTCCCCTCACTTCACGAGTCCAGTGGTAAGCTAGGCCCACTTAGCCAAAATATACTTCGCCTATAGTTTAGACTCTGCCAGAGAACAGAGTGGGCTTTCCCCTTGGTGATGAAATCCAAGTAGGATCGCCAGGGACGGGTAAGGTATCCGCTGGGGGATGAAATCCCAGTCGGGCCTTGTCTAAGGTAAGTTAAAATGTTTGTTTTGTGTAGGTGGTTTGGTCATGTAACATCAAGTGATCTAGATTAATTCAATATGCGGTTTAATTACTATGTGTGATCTAAGAGATGCAGGCAAACAAAAATGAATGCAAAGTGTTTTAATGCCCAAGTCAAAATGTTTGTTCGTATGAAGACGAATGGAGAAAGAGTCAAAGAGTATGAGTTTTAGCTAGTCTAGAAGTGCAAGAAAGAAGAGAAAAGTTCATTTTAGTCCTGCTTATGATGTCATTTAAGAAGAGACAGAAGAAGGTGAAAAGGAAGGAACCTAATGCACCTATATGAATGAAAGAAAGAAAGAACCCAAGGAAGGCCTTATATCCCATCGGGCGTGCCAGAATGTTTCTATACAAAATTGCTTTCTACATTCAAAGAAGAAATAAGAAACTAAAAGAAATGGTCAAGGCTAGAAGATACCTGATAAAGTCGTGCACACCGAAATCAGACGTCGAAAGGTTCTCCTCTTTGGCTGTGGAGGAATGACACCTGCGAAAAAGAGACTAGACGAAAAATGTTAGTCAAAGATATGGTGGGCTGTCAGGCGAACGCCCGATCCCGAAAGTACGAAGACTTCCTAGAAGGATATCAACCCACTGATAAAAAAGCAGAATATTGGACTAAAGTAGATAAAATGGAAGATAAAATGACAGAAATAAAGGACAAAAAATAAAGTGCATACCTGATATGCAGCACTATTCTGCAAAGTCACCGGCATCGGTCTCTGTAGTGCCGGCATCGATCTGGGAAGGTGCCGACGTCGGTTGAGGTGCTGTCATTGGTCGGGGCAGTGACCAGCGTCGGTCGGGGCAGGTTCCAGACAGAGTCTGGGTGAGTTGCAGAAGGTCTGGTAGAGTCGAGATAGGGTCTTGGTCAAGTTCGGGACAGGGTCTGGACAGGGTCTAGTCAAAATAAAGTTAAGCTTGGACAGGGTCTGGGAGTTTTGGTTGAGTCTGGACAAAGTTACAGATTGGGATAGTGGGCAGAGATGTAAAGAAAGGACTAAGGGTTCAGGCCTATGGTCTGAAGATCCGGGGTGATAGAAATAGAAACAATAAACAAATAATAACCAGAAAGAAATAAAAGCAAACAGAGGAAATACTTACCTCCCAGAAGACATGATAAAAGCCATGATTGAAGTTGTTGAAGCGTTGCCATAAGTTGATCGAAGCGAATGTAGATTGGTTGAATGCTGGAGTTGATTGATCGCTAGAGCTTTGTGAATGTCTGAGTTCGGGGGTCGATTGATTGATTGATTAGTTGATTAGCCTTCGAGATTGATCGGCGGATGCTGATGAAGGCAAGGGGCGGTTCGAGAGACGGTTCGATAACCATTCGAGAAACCGATTGGGAACCGAATGAAAACTGATAATGGATAACAGATAATGGTAAGGTGACCAACGTCGGCAGGATTGCCGACGTCGACCGATAAGTGACCGACGTCGGCGACGTCGGCCGGGTAACAACCGTCGTCGGCAGATGCACAATGGGGATAGAGTCTAGATTTAGCTCTGTGCTCATTTTTACATGCTGCCAGGGTCAAGGCTAATGGAAAAAGTGATCGACAAGGGTTAAATAGGCAAAGAAGAATAAGACGGGGGATGACCAGGGGAGTCGACACGATTTCGGTGTCTACAATTACACTGACATTTTTCATTCTCTATCTGCAAGATTAGGCATCCATGAAAGTGAGAAACACAAGGTTCTCAAATATCGTGGTGGACTACAATGGTACACATGGGGAGAAATGGAACTCTTTAATTTGGAAACCATCGGTGAGGCATACAAGTTCACAATGAAGACTGAGCAGAAGCATGGAAGAATGAATATAAAGAATCAGTCTTCAAAATGGAAAAGTGACAAAGAAGGTCAAACACGAGGCCAAAATTGGAAGCAAAAGGAAGGAAAGACTGGGAAGTGGTGTGATTATCACAAATCTGGAACTCACTCCAAAGAAGAATGTCGAGCTATCAAATCACTACATAATGAGTCACAATCCTCTGCTCTACCTCATATAGACCCTACAGTTGAAGAGTTTAAAGAAGAAATTATAGATGTTGATCCTAAAGCCATTATTTCCTCATCACAGACACATGATAAGATGCAAGATGACAAGGAAAGGTTGTTTCACTCTAAGTTATGGGTGAAAGGTAAGCCTCTACATTTCATTCTTGATAGTGGAAGTCAAAAGAATTTAATCTCTGTTGATGTTGTGAAAACCCTAAATCTATCTATGAAGCCTCACCCAAAACCATACAGTATTGGATGGTTGAGTCCAAGGAGAAACCTTCGTGTCACCCACCAATGTCTTCTTTCATATGCAATACAACCTTTCCAAGATGAGGTCTTATGTGATGTGGTTAATCTAGATGTTTGTGATGTACTCTTTGGTTAGCCATTCATGTATGATCGACATGGTATATATGAATCAAGAACTAGAAGGATCACTCTCACTCTTGGAACACGGTGCTACAGGGTGTAGACACCAATATTGTGTCAAGCCCCCTTGGTCCCCTTCTAACTCTAAACCCACACTTGCACACTTTATTAATTTAAAATAAATTACTTATTTTAAATTAATCATCCCCCCATGACACCTCACCTAGACACCTCACCCTAAGACCATTTCTTACCCTATGAGTCACCCTAAGACTAAGTCCTCCAAATCCTAACTACCTAAGACCTATTCCAACTCTTTAACTAACTCTCGTGCCTAATAAACCCATCTTTTGACCGTTCTCCAATGGCAAATGCACTTGGCAGATGGAGAAATAGGCAAAGAGCTAAAAATAGCCCTTTTACCCATTCTCTAGCCACCGATGTCGGTCAACTATCGATCGATGCTATCAAGATCACCGACGTTGGTTACATAAGCTAGGCTCTAACCTTGAGTTCCACCCCCCTGCCTATTCACATAATGACGTGCACACTCTGAGACTAAGCATCAAAATTTGACTACCACTCTCTTGGCTCCAGAAACTCTACACAAGTGACTCCAGATTGGATTGGAACATTGCACAAGGACCTCGACATCGGCCACAACAGGAATAAGCACTCTGACACCCCTAGGTCTTCGTCATATAGCTAAGTACTGGTCTCCATTTCAAATTTTTAGAATACATTGGTAAAATGGTTTCTATTTTACTATTTTCTAAATACTATCAAAGAGATCTGACTTCCTTCATGGAAGGGATGATAAGCCTTCCTCTTATTCCCACCTCCTTTTACATACCAACCCTTTACGTTTACCCTTCTTCAGACCCTATTCTCCTTCCCACAAACTTACATAAACCACCTAATTTGCAGACTCTTCTATCAAGCATATAAATAACCTAAAACCCATCAAAAATCCCATTACCCCTACGAACATCGGCAGCCTAACTGACATCGGCATAATTTGCCTATCGACATCGATAGCCTAACTGAGATCGGTGACTATGCAAATCAGAAGACTTATCCAAACTACCCATATACTAGATAAAAAACTTTTGACCAACCTGCTAAGACTCGTGGACTTCAGGTTATAGGTACACAATATTCTACCTTTCCATTTTTTAAAGTCTTTTATCATTTATTTTTATACAAAAACTCTCTTCTTTAAATAATGGACTGTCATCCCTTCCGGAGCTTTATGCTTCTAGGACCGAGCGCATGCTTGGCAGTCCACCATATCATCTTCTAAAATTTTCTTTGTTTAAGTCTTGTTTTTATCTATAGGTGTTTCCTCCACAGCCAAAGAGGAGCTCCTACAACGCTTGGATATGGTGTGTAACTTAATCTGGATAATGTACAAACCCCTAACCTTTAATTTTAGTTTCTTTTTTCTTCCAAATATAATTTGCAAAAACTTAGAGAAACATTCTGGCAGACCTGGTGGGACCCCAGGAGTTTTCTTTGGGTTCATTCTTTAAAAAAGCAAACTTTCATATAGATGCATTAGGGAAATATTCTCTTCTTGCATCATTCTTCTATCTCTTTATTTTGAAAAGAAACCATTAGCAGAAGTTAAAAAGAACATCCTTCTTTTTCTTCTTGTCACTTCTTGCCTGCATCTTAGAGTAGTAAAAAAAATTCATACTCTTAACCGTTTCTCTAATTGTTTGCATTTGAACAAAATATTTCAATTTGGGTTAAAAACTATTGCATTTCATTCCTACTTGAATGCATATTTAGCTCAACTAGTAATTAAAAGCATTATGAATAAATCATAGTGCACAAATGTTACACAACCAGACCACAAGCACATCAAATTAAACACTTAAACATACCTGAGACAAGGCCTGACTAGGATTTCATCACCTAGTGGATACCTTACCCTTCTCGGCAATCCTACTTGGACTTCACTACCAAGAGGAGGACCCACTCTGTTCTCTAGCAGAGTATAAACTATAGGCAAAGTATATATTGGCTAAGTAACCTAAAAAGCTCTGGGTTCGTGAAGTGAAGGGAGCAAGCTCCAACACCAGGCCACGTACTGAACCTAACACAGATCTTTAAGCACCAAAACATAACCTGAAACCATCCATAGACTTCTTCTCTAGGACCCGTTCTACAAGCCCAATTCCCAAACACATTCTTTTAAGGCATAAGCCACCACGACTCTAAAATTCATTCCTAGGAATTTAACATTTTAGAGGTTGCTTTCCTATTCATCTATTATATTATTTTTATTTTATTGTTTGAGCTGGTGAGGTTGCATCATTTTGATGTCCAAAAACAACTCAAAATTTCTTCTTCCTTCAAAAACTATCAATTTTCTATGTTTTTGGAATTACATAGAAACTGACATCAAATTTTCCACCGACGTCGGCAACAAATTTTCACCGACATCGGTTATTTGACTGACATCAGCAACATACTTCATCGACATCAGTTTTTCAACTGACATCGGTCATTGTCAACAATTTTTCTTCTCAAACAGCAAGCTTAAAACCCAACTTTTTTGCTGTTAAACACAAATTTTGGTTTTCTAAAACTGAAACACAATTTTTTTTTGAAACCTAAACCCCTTTTTCCTGAAATGGTTCTAACACGTAGTCAAGCCAAATCTCTTGTTGACCATGCATGTCAAGAGCCACTTCCACCTTCGCCTTTCATATCAAGACACCAAATGGAGTATACTTCAGACACTAAGCGTACTCCTATCCAACCTACCCCAAATCAACCTCCTATTGTTCCTGAAGGGGATCAAGACTTTGAGAGATTCCTTGACCTCAATGTCAAGGCTCTCCAACACTATCTCACTAGAAGCCAAATGCGAGATCCTTCAGGTAACCCTATTTATGGGATGTCAACTTCTTTGGTTGAAACAACAATGATATCAACAGCCTCCATTACCCAACCTATGGTCACTCAGGCCATTGCCTCAACTAGTAATCCAACCATGGCCAATGTTCAAGATTTGGCCTCCCCTTTTATTTCTAGACCTACCTCCATTGGGGTTTCCATACCCCCACAACCACAAACAATTCAACCAAGTTTGACACCATTCCAGAACTTGATTGTCTCTATCCCACCCACTCTTGTGCCCATAAATACAAGAGTAACCACTTGTCCTTTAACCAGTGTCACCACCCTTGGCAGCATCTAGTCAAGTTGTGCCCTCCAACTTCATGGCACAAGCCCCCCTGGCCTCAACATCAGTCCTTATGATGAACTACCAATATGTTGCGCATACAGAAATGCAACCAAGTACATCATAAGCCCCTCCCAACGCCTTCTAAGTACCCTATAACTTAGGGGTTGCCCCTCTTGCCAATCCATCTATCGATCTAATTAAGACATTGATGGATAAGATGTCCAACCTTGAGACATATGTTTCAGGTTCAAGGAGTGTTCTTTCATACAAACAAATCTGTAATGAACCTATCAACCCTTTGGTGCCTATTCGACCATACCCTAGCAAGTGGGAACTCCCAAAATTTACTCACTTTTAGAGTAAAGAGGACCCACAACAACATCTATGAGCATTTAGACACGCTTGCTACCTCATAGCATATGATGATGCGTTATTACTTCGCACATTCCCCATGTCACTTTTTGGCACCACCCTTGATTGGTATAGCTCTATTAACAGTCATTCTCTCTTTACCTTCACTCAACTAGCATAGCTATTCCTCGACCACTTCTCAATCAACATCACCAAGAAGGTCTCCATCAAAGACCTATATTCTATTAGACAATTCAACGATGAATCAATAGCTAACTTTGTCGCCTGTTGGAGAGGTTTGATCAACCAACTCTCCTTTTCACTACCTCAACCTGAGCTCATTGAGCTCTTTTCAAGAGCATGTGCCAAGCACATCTTATCTACTTTGTGGGTTCAAACTTTCCACACTTTTGATGAAGCTTTCACCATGGATTGAAAGCTCGAACTCTGCATAGTCAAAGAGGATAAGGTCAAATTGCATAGTAAAAATACCAACGCACAATCCAATGACTCGTCTTCTAAATCTTCTTCTTCCCACTCTAAGTCTAAGGGATCAGCAAATTCTGTGGTACTTAGATCATCATCTTCTACCACAACTAACCAATCTAAACCTTCCACATCATAAAACATTACAAGACAATTCCAATAGTGGTATGTATAGCGTCAATACACTCCAATAGGAGAATCATACGCTTCCGTGTTGGATAAATTAGTGAAGTAGGGAGTCCTCAATCTCCCTCAAATTTGACCACCACCTCAATTTGATCCCTCATGAGCCATCCCTGCATGGTATAGGGAAAATAACTTTTGTAATTATCACCGTGTCAAAGGTCATGACACAGACAATTGCAAAACCCTCAAAAACATTGTTCAAGACATGTTGGACAAGGGGGATCTTATTTTGGATAACCTTAATGTGTTGGCTAATCAAAACATAGATGTCTTTAGACAACCATTTCCTAACCATCCCCCAAGTTAGAACAATGTTTAGACCATGGCTAAGGACCCTCAAGAGCATAACATACGCATGGTGAACATGGTTTCTCCTTTTATTCCTAACCAACCTCTCCCACAATCTGAAGAGGTTAGTCAACCCATCTCTCCACCATGGGTAGAAGAGCATATTTTTCCCATATCACCTCCACAACATCAAATGCCTACATCCACCCCTCTTTCACATGGAGGAGAGTCTACCTTGACTTCTCCCATATTGGAGGATGCCTTAACCGTGCCAACGCCAATAGCCCCACCCTCATCCTTCTTATTACCAATGGAGGATCATACTTTTCCCACTCCTCAACCACACGTAGAGGCCATGATCATCCCTGCGCTCTATGCTCTCGAGGAGCCACATTCACCAATCCCTTCTCCATCGAGAGAAGAACTTGCCACTTCCCCCACTTTAGCCGAGGAAGATCTGGTAATGGTTCTCTCTTGCCTTTGGCCTAAGATTGCTACGTGCAACATGTTTCCACTCTCACAACCATCCAAATATTCCAAAAGACCAATTATAAAGCCTCACGCAATGCCCTCTAAACCCTTCTCTCAATTGGCTAAAAACTTAGGATTTCTCCATTCAAGGAACTTAGAACATGAGGTGCTATGGGAGTGACTTAAGGCTCCTTATCTTACACATCCCACTTCATCTTATACTGATGATCCTTTTATGACAAATTACCCCAAAGTCTCTGATGAGGATTGGGCTTCTACTTCCAAATATTCAAAAGCTCAGTCATCCACATCTCAACCTAAACCCTCACAAGCATCCACCATGTTGAAACAGATTACATCTCTCAGTGTTTGCCCCATATCGAGTCTCACTCACCCACAAGTGAAGGTAGATTTGAACCTCGCCCCTCATAGTAGTGGTCCTCACACTAAACTAAAGAAGGCTACTAAACCACGTCAGATAACTCCTCCCCCACCTTCACCATTACCCTCTATTTTGGGTCCACACCCTTTTACCTTAATAGGACTACTCCCTACTCCAACACCTAACAAAAAAAATTGCCTCCATTACTCCCTTTACCTTTTAAAAACATACTTCCTCCTAAAAATCCAACACTTTTCATCAATAAAGTGTCATCAACACGAGTAGCCACACCACCAACTAGAAAGATGGTACGAACTCCTCCTACAACTCCTAAATAGAAGTTGTCAACCTCTACTACAACAACAAGCGTAGACCCATTAGTGGGTTCCTATGCTTCATTATTATGCCAATTGTTGTAGTCTTCTATCATCACTCTCCCACCCATTAAACCATACCAACCCCTCAGATCAAAACCATCTTGGTTCGATGACACTCAAATCTGCCTATATCATTGCACACCTGGGCATGATACTAAGAATTGTTGTGATCTTAAGGTTATCATTCATAAACATCTAGAAAATGATACCCTTCTCATTAAGGATCATCTTGACCAACCTTTGAATAAACCACCAACACCATCCCATGTCTCTCAAACCTCCTCACCTTCATCGGGATCCCATCATCAGACTATGGTCCCTCTACCACCTTCTCCCCCTTTATTTGAAATCAACACCATTAATGTGGCCACCGGGTCACAAAACTTAAAGGATAAAGGAAAAGAGAAGGTTTCTATGCCTTGGACATATCCATTTTTCAAGCCTTCTCAACCACCAAAACCCAAGATTTCAATCTTGGGCACATCCCAACCAACATCTTCAGAGGTAATCCATGACTCCATGGTGAAACTTCTTCACCAAACTCCTGTGAAGATGTCTTTGTATGACCTAATTAAAATCTCTCCACAACATCACCAAGCCTTAATCAAAGTTTTACAGGTAGTGGAGGTCCAACCTGAAGACCCTCAACCACTGGCTGCTTTAGTCAAATCATTACCCACTGTCGCCTCCATTACCTTTAGTGATTCTAAAATTCCTACCTTTAACCTAGAAGATCAGGATGCTACCCTCTTTATCACAACTTACATTAATCGAACTCGCATTAAGTAGGTTATGATTGATGGAGGTGCTAGCATTAACATCATTTCAACTCACAAATACGATCAATTAGCCCTTCCAAAGAATTGCATGTCAAAAACTGACGCAATTCTTCATTCTTTCAATGATTCTACTGCCACTACCATTGGCACTATGGTCTTGCATATTCATGTTGGCCCACGTATAATCCTTAAATTCTTCTATATCATCAAGGGGGAGTTCCAATATAACATCTTGTTGGGATGACCCTAGATACGTGCCATGACCTGTGTCCCTTCCATGTTGCATTGTTGTGTCAAATTTGAACACAAGGGTTAGGTTCATGTCATTCCTGCTGACCCTTCCCCCTTCAAAACATGCAACATGACTTACCAACCTAATGATGTTCTCATTCCTTTGAAAACATCCACCCAAACATCACCTCCATCTGCGGAAGCCTCGACAAGTTTGCAGACACCGGTCACACCTACGCTTACTCCTCAAGTGACCACGAAAGATCCTATGGAAGATACCTTCCAATGTCTTTCGCTTGGGGAGTATCATTTGCTTACCCTTGACATGTTCCAAACTCCACAAGAATATGTAAAACTTCATCATCATCCTAATTATGACCATCGCATTGAAATGGTCATCCCATATAGTCTTCCCAATCTCCAAACCAATCTCATCTATGGAGGGCTAGATCAAGCTCCTACTATTGGAAATCCTCTCTCATCACCCCAACAATTCACTTCCAATTTCTCCTTTCTTGGCAACCCTATCTTTGCTCACACCTATCTTTATAGGTGTGCATCGAAGGGTTTTGGCTTTGGGTGTTATGAACAAGGTTCCCACCAGCCCGTTGAGCCTCCAAATGATGAGGCAATAAAAAATGCCAAGAAACGACATGGCATAGGTTTCGATGAACCTTCAAAAACCTCTAAAAACCCTCACCATGAAACTATCATAGAGCATTCTCCTCCAACCTCACCTATTCCCCCATCCTCACCTACGGAGTCAGTGGTCTCTATCCCCCCTAGTTTTTTTTGCATAAACACCATTCATTTGGAACCCCTGACCTATCAACTAGGTGGGGCATCAAGGTCTCTTCCTCTCATTTATCTAGACATGATAAACGATGAATCTTCTACCATCAACACTGTCCAATGCATGGACAATGATGCCATACTCACCTATATGGGTGTGGATGACTCCATATAATGATCACTTCCTTCAGAAACATAGGTTATGTTAAACAAATCAACTGTTGACATTAATCTCCCATCTTCCAATGTTCCTCATATTTTAAAGATTGGTCAATATTTGGATGCCCAAGAACAAATCAAATATACCAAATTCCTTACAGATCATAGCAAAGCCTTTCCTTGGTACTATAGTGATATGCCCGGTATTGACCCAAACATTGTCATCCACAACATCATCACAAACCACAAAGCTAAGCTTGTTAGGTAAAAGCTTTGCAAGATGCATCCTCACATCACACTCCTTGTCAAAGAGGAGCTTCAACGTCTTCTCTCTATCTCATTTATCCAACCAATTGATTATCTATAATGGGTGTCAAACATTGTCCCTATCACAAAAGCAACTGGGGGAATTCAAATTTGTACTGACTATCGTGATTTCAACCTAGCTTGCCTAAAGGATGACTTTCCTTTGCCTAACATCAACCAACTTGTTGATCTTACGGCCGGTCATGAGATGCTATCACTCATGGATGGGTTTTGAGGATATAACCAAATCTTGATTGTGCCAGAAGATCAACATAAAACCACCTTCATCACCCCATGGGGGACATTCTACTATAGGGTCATGCCTTTTGGCCCAAAAAATGCAAGCGCCACATACCAACGCGCCATGACTTATATCTTTCATGATCTCCTCCATAAAATCATGGAGGGCCATGTGGATGACCTGCTGGGGAAATCCAAACTTCGTCATGACCACCTAACCATTCTCAAAACAATATTCACTCGCCTCCTACAATACAACGTTTGACTCAACCCCAAAAAATGTGTCTTTGGGGTTCTCTCAGGGAAGCTTTTGGGTTTCATCATTTCTCTTCATGGCATTGAGGTAATTCCAACAAAGATTTGAGCCATACTCGAGATGCCCCCACCAACTAACCTAAAACAACTTCGCATCCTACAAGGTAAGCTTCAATCTATTCATCACTTCATTTTGCAACTATCTGACCGATGTCAACCCTTTCATCACCTCCTCAAGAAAGACATCTCCTTTAATTGGGATAAGGATTTCCAAGAGGCTTTTGAGGCTCTAAAACACTATCTTGTCTCTCCACCAGTCCTTATTCCACCAAAAGATGACCAACCCTTCTATGTTAATATTTTGGCAACAGATCATTCCTTAGGTGCAATGATCTCACATCGAGACGAACAACATCATGAGCAGGCGGTTTATTATATAAGCCAAACGCTCATTGACTATGAAACTTGGTATACTCATACCAAAAAACTTTGCTTAGCATTAGTCTTTGCTACCTCTAAACTCTGCCACTATCTCTTCAACCACAAGACTTATGTCATCACTCACACCGACCCTCTCAAATACATGCATTCCAAGCCATACCAAAACCAATGTATGGCTCGTTGGCTCATGCTTCTCACTAAGTTCAATTTGGAATTTATTCAAAAAAAGTCTATAAAGGGGTAAACAATCACTAACCAACTAACAGATGCCCCTCTACCTAATAACTAGCCCTCTAATTGTGAATTTCCCAATGAATCTATCGCTATGTTGTCCACTAATGACATCTTCTATCAAATGACTATGTTCTTTGACAGATCTAAATGTCAACACAGTGGGGGTGCAGGGGTCATTCTCATCCCTCATGAGGGTGAACCCATGCCTCTATCCTTCAAACTTGACTTTGAATGCACCAATAACATGGCTAAGTATGAGGCCTTAATTTTAGGGCATCAAACTGCCATTTTCTTAGGCATCAAGACAATCAATATCTTTGGCAACTTGCAACTAGTCATTAATCAGATTAATGGTTCATATCTTTGTAAAAATGAAATCTTGCAATGATATAAACATCGTGTTGACACATTGTTAGGGTCTTTCAACCATTATCTCTTACAAACTGTTCCTCGCTCTACGAACAAGTTTGCTAACACTATGGCCTCTCTTGCCTCACACATTCCATCTTCATCTGCTTCCTCAAGAATCTATGTCATGGTACACCATTTGGTGTTGCCATCATATATCTCAACTGACATCAACTTTGTCAAAAATATTGACTCTAGTCCACACGACGTTTGGTATAAACAACTTGTTGACTACCTAACTTATTCTATCATTCCTCCTGACCTCTGTAGCAATGGACAATGGGATTTTATCAAGAGTACTACTCGATACACCATACTAGGGGGTCTTCTCTACAAAAGAGGTTTTGATGACCTCCTTCTTCGATGTCTAACCTCCACTGAAACATCTCATGCCATCAAACAAGTCCGTGATGGGATTTGTGGAAGACATTTCAGTGGTAACTCAGTTGCAAAATGCATCCTCTATCTGGGCTATTATTGGCCCACTCTTCACCAAGACTGCAGTGATTATGTTCAGTGTTGTATCAAATGCTAGCAACATGCTAACCTACTTCACATCCCTAGCCATTCTTTACAAGTTGCTAAGGATTTTTGGCCCTTTTCACAATGGGGCTTAGATCTAATCGGTGAGATTAACCCTTATTCATCTCTCTGACATTAGTCTATTATAACCGGGATTGAATACTTCACTAAATGGGTGGAAGCTATTCCCCTTATCTCCACTAAAGCTAACAAAATTGTTGACTTCATTAACCACCACATCATCTGTCATTTCGGTGTACCTCACAAGATCATCACTGATAATGGTAAATCTTTCAAAAACAAAACCGTCCAAAAACTTTGTGACTCTTTTGGCATCAAACTCAGCTTCTCCTCGCCTTACTACCCACAAGCAAATGGACAGGCAGAAGCTTCTAACAAAATCTTAACCAAGATCCTAATGAAGGTGGTCAATGACACTGGAAGGGACTGGCACACTCACATTCCCTTCACTTTGTGGGCCTATTGCACTAGCATTCGAACCCCTATAGGTGCTACACCTTTCTCTTTAGTGTATGGAACTGAGGCCATCTTGCCTCTTGAAGTAAAAATACTTTCTCTTCGCATCTCCTTGCACGACATCCTCTCTAATGATGACTTTCGTCAAGATCGATTAGCACAACTTGAGTTACTCGATGAACGTCATTTTGTCGCTCTTAACCATCTTCATATCTACCAAGATCACATCAAGTGTGCCTACAACAAAAATATGAAACAACGAGATTTCAAAATCAGAGATCTCATCCTTAAAGAAAACCAACACGTGACCAATATTGAAAGAAGCAAACGAGAAAAGTTTTATCCTAATTGGCTTGGCCCTTATATAATAATGCACAAGTATGGATCAGGGACTTATCATCTATCTTCTCTCGAAGGCCAACCAAAACCTGAGACCCTTAATGCCTTGCATCTATGACCATTCTACTATTAACCAACTAATCATTCACTTAACGTTTAACTTGAGCTTATCCATTGAGCAATCCTCATCATCCTCATTCCTATTCCTTTCAACCCCTTTTCCTTACAAAAATTAGATAACCCTTTTTGCATAAATGCTTTGTCCTAATAAAAAGGAAACCCCCAAACCTCTATAGTCTAGTCTATGACTAAAAGTTTAGTTAATAAACAAAACATCAAATTGGGATGCCTAAAAAAAGGTTATAAACTATAAATGTAGATTGCTCCCTCGAAGGACAGCTACATTATTGTTGTAATCAATAGACTGCTCCCTTGAAGGACAACTATTCAAATAAAGTCAAAACATACAAAGTAAACTATAGACCATTCCCTTGAAGGATGGCTATGCCCAAATTTTGCTACAAACAGCACCCTCTTAGAAGCTTCTTGCATCAATCAGCTTCACATGACCACAAAACAAAACAACATCCCCAAATAGACTTCCTGCATTGATCAGTCTACAAATTATTAAGTCGTGGACTTGCCTATAGTCATTCTCAGGGTCACCTATAAAAGGGGCAAGGTTATCCCTACTAAAAATGGGTTACGTTATCTTGACATATCACCTAATCACACATATTACTCCAAAATACCCAAGGGATTTTGAGCTCACTTAACGTCAAGTGATTAGGGTACTTCTCTAACACAAACCAATGGTCAATGATGTAATGCATGAACGGGGATTTTGTTTGCAAAAACCCCTATCTATACTATCATTATGGTCCTTGTCAATGAAAGAGCAATGCACCTTTCACTTCTTATACAATTTTTCCACATGCCAATAACATTACAACCAAAACATTTTCTAATCACTAACATAACATCATGATTTTATTTAATGCAAATATCAATTTGTGTTATATAAATTATCATAGCCCATTCACATTAGTTTCTATGGAAAACAATACACATGGAAATTATCAACCAAACACAATTTATGTCAAGCATATACCATCACCAATATGGAAAACTGCTGAAACATAAATAAACTCATTTCATTTTTAGCATACATCCATCACCAATATGGAAAATTGTTAGGAATGAAAAACCACATAACCTATGTTATATCATACACCATCACACAATATGAAAAATGTTATAACATCATCATACATCAACATATCAAAGAATATACCATCAAACATATGGAAAATGCTAAAAATACTAACATAAAAACATCAAGTCACATCCATAACATGTCAAAAACCCAAAACATCTCATATATATTAACTATCAAATGAAGGGTACAATATATACATGTCTCTCTCAATATATACATCTCACATCAATAGCACGCAAGCCGATATATATATACATCTCAAATAATAACTAACTACTCATGGTTGTGGTGGTGGTCATGGTCGCGAAGACACTGAATCATCTCCACTCTCTGACCATCATCATCTCTAAGAACTCGAGGCAGTCGCACACGACATATATCTCTACTCAGCTAGCATCTCAGATTATTGCTAGATCTGAGGATACTACCTGATGGCACCCTCATAATACGTGATCTCATCTAATGTAGTGTTGTACCTAGAAATAGGTAAAGTCTGTGGTGGACCCATTGATCTTGATGCCATGCTTTGTAGCGAACTCTGTGGCTGTGGCTGAGGTGGCTCCTATGGTGGTGATTGAACTACTGACTGCACTGGCTGCTATGGTGGCGGTTGAATAGGGCCCTACCCTCCAAAACCTTGTCCTACTAAAACTTGTGGTTGAGCTGTAGCCAATTGCTCCTACAAAGCAGTAACCTACCCTATTAGGGTAACCACCTATGTTGTCAAAATTGTCACCTGCCCCTGAAACCCTGCCACCTATCCCTACAAAACTACCACCTGTGCACATGATGCATCTCTCTCTTAGATGGAAACATCTCTCTCTTTGTTGACTGCCTATAGATTGAGAGGTGGTCCCCTCTGAACCCCTGTATACTGACCTACCCACCAAGCCAAGTAGGCCACTGTACACCCCAAATCTACAACACTAGGACCTACGAGTATCTCCTCAAAAGTAGGTTGCTCTGTCTCCTCTAGCAGTGGGAGTGGTGCCTCTATATCATCCCACCTATACTATGGGAAAGCAGGTGGCACATCCTGTAACAGCTCGTACTAGCACCATACTCTCTCCACAGGAACTCTCTCAAGCTCACTAGCTCGCCTGCCCCTCACCCATCTCAAGCTTTGGACACCCACCAGTTGCTTGGCCTGATCTCTAAATATCAACTATAATAAATATGGTCTCTAGATAATATCAACTAGGATCAGGGCATCTAATACCCCCTTGTAGTAATCAATGTCTCAGACAATGCAGTCCACATGAGTCTATGCCATGACCTCTCGCCATCACCTAAAGCCAACTCTGAAGCCAACTTAGATCACTACTAAGAGGCCTAAAGGTCGTGTCACCACTATGTGATCATATGCCCAATAGTGCAGGAGATGGCCCACACACAAGTTGTACCGTCGCTACTAGTTGATCCCCCACAGCTCCTTGTATAACTGGGCTAAAAAGACTGGAGCCCATGTAAACACTGTCTGCTCCTCAATCATATCCATCAAAACCCTAGTCATCATGATCGGGAATCTCCCTCCCTCTACATCAAGAAGTGCATAAATTGTGATGCCGATCATCATCAAGATGGCAAGTCGATGCTCATCCTCATCTGCAGCATACACCAGCTCATAAGCAAAACTTGCTGAGTGGTAAGTCACCTCAGTAGCGTGCTCCCCAAATAGTGTCACCATATGTATGTCATGCACGTCTCTCGAGCACACATATAAATCCACCCCATGTATTGGTAACCACAAAATCTAATACACATCCTCAACTGTGACTATCAACTCTTCGATCAGTAGGTGAAAGGTGTTGATGGTGTGATCCCACCGCTCAATCAATGCCACCATTAGGCTCACATCCCTAGCCACTCAGTAATATCACCGCAACCCACCTAGCCCTACTATAATCGTGTGTGCCCACTCCTCTCTCGTCATGTCTCGATGCATTTGCATCAACAATGTCAGGAGATGATCTCGTAGCATCAATGTCTGCCTCACCTGCATCCAACCAACACACACACAACAATGTTAACAAATAACTAACAAACCTCTTTGACTCTTCTTCCCTTTTTGGGAGAACTACATTGGCCTGAGGCCCTTCAAATAGGGGCTATGTAGGCAGCACTCAGTTGACATGGGGTATTCTAAGGTTAGCTCGGCCATTCGCCCATTCGTCTACCTAATGGACCAACTAACCAAACCTATATGCCCATCACTACACCCGAGAGTACCTCAACATGACTTAGGCCATCCAATTATCATTTTCAACTTTTTAAAGGCCTAAACAACATTTTCAGGCAACTAACATCGATTATAGTGCCAATAACAACTCCTACCTATCGACGTCGACATCTATCTAACCAACATTGATCACTGGTTGACTGACATCAATGGAACCGCTGACATCAGCGATTGGTTTGGCCCTAGGGCCAAATGGGGTGAGCCCTAAAAATTAGGGATTCCCCATTTTGACTCCCAAAAACCCCCAAACCCTTCTAAAACTACCTAAATTACCCTACCTAACCTACCCAACCTTCTAATTAGACCTCCCCCCTTGATTAATCGCTAAAAACACAAAAAATAACAAAAATAAAATTCAATTCAAAAACAATCAAAAACTTAAATAAAACACCCTACCTCATCTTGTCATCACCGTCGAGGTGGTATAATGGGTGCCAGTGGTGGTGGTCCTCCTATAGGGCCTCCTTTGATCTCCACCATCTCCATCTACCTTGTCTCCTCAATCAAATCCCTAGTGGCCCACAAATGCCTCCCACAACTATCACAACACTCCAAACTCACCAATACTCCTAACCACTCACAGCCTAACACCTAACACTATTGCCATGGTCAACTAGACGTCTCTATCACACAAACACTTAGAGCTCTCTTTTTCAACACTTCAAAAGTCACAAATGACTTTTGGTGGGCATCCAATCCACTTTTGTCAGATTTGGTAGGCCGTTGTTGTTGGTAAAACCATGCCCTAGGCCACTGACGTCAACTAATTTCCATCAACATCGATAGCTAATTGCTTTGTAGATGACCGACATCAGTTTCCTAACTGACATCAACAAGCTCAAAACATAAGCCTTCTTTACAAATGCCCAAAATCATGCCCAAACAACCAGCCCTAACAGTAGAAGTCATCTTAGACTCCTCATGGGGCACATTAGAGATCATATACATCTCCCTAACCACAACAAACAAACACTTGAGATCACTTATATCTCAACTCGACTCGACCAATAACCTTGGAGATCATGACTATCTCCTCAGACCATGACCACTTTTGAGACAACTCTGCCTTGGTTGTTTTGATCGCATATGCTACCTCACAAATAGTTAGCAAATTTTCCACGACCCTCACGCCTATTTTCAGATCGCACCCAAGTTGATCCCCAATTTTTGTTACATTTTCATGTTTTTTAGGAGCACTTCCTAGGCCAGGATACTTGGAACATGATGACCATTGGAGCTACAGCTTTGATCATTTAACCCAATCAACTACCACTAATAAGCTAGGGACTGGTTACTTCAATTTTAGCACTCCTCGACCTTGCCTATGACAATTTGACATGCCTATCACGTGAAGTGGTATACGTGCAATCTCAATTATTGCAACATTAACACTCAAACTGCACCTTACCCATCCACTACCTATCAAATCAACACCCAATATCAAATTACCTTCCCTCGACTCCCACTTTGAGGGGGAATACCTTATCCCATACCTGGGGCAAACACCATCTATTTTTGTCTTGCAGTTCGTCAGGACAAACCACAAGACAAAAAGGGGAAAATGTAGACACCAATATTGTGTCAACCCCGCCTTGGTCCCCTTCTAACTCTAAACCCACACTTGCACACTTTATTAATTTAAAATAAATTACTTATTTTAAATTAATCATCCCCCCATGACACCTGGCCTAGACACCTCACCATAAGACCATTTCTTACCCTATGAGTCACCTTAAGACTAAATCCTCCAAATCCTAACTACCTAAGACCTATTCCAACTCTTTAACTAACTCTTGTGCCTAATAAACCCATCTTTTAACCATTCTCCAATGACAAATGCACTTGGAAAATGGAGAAATGGGCAAAGAGCTAAAAATAGCCCTTTTACCCATTCTCTAGCCACCGACATCAGTCAACTATCGACCGATGCTGATGGGATCATCGATGTTAGTTATGTAAGCTAGGCTCTAACCTTGAGTTCCGCCCCCCCTTTCGCCTCTTCACATAATGACGTGCAAACTCTGAGATTTAGCATCAAAATTCAACTATCACTCTCCTAGCTATAGAAACTCTACACAAGTGACTCTAGATTGGATTGGAACATTGTACGAGGACCTTGACATCAACCACAATAGGAGTAAGCACTCTGACACCCCTACGTCTTCATCATACAGCTACGTACTGGTTTCCATTTCAAAGTTTTAGAATACATTGGTAAATTGGTTTCTATTTTACTATTTTCTAAATATTGTCAAAGAGATCTGACTTCCTTTATGGAAGGGCTAAAAATCCTTCCTCTTATTCCCACCTCCTTTTACATACCAACCCTTTACCTTTACCCTTCTTTAGACCCTATTCTCCTTGCCACAACCCTGCATAAACCACCTAATTCCCAGACTCTTTTGTCAAGCATATAAATAACCTAAAACCTGTCTAAAAGCCCATTGCCCCTACCAACATCGGTAGCCTAACTGACGTCGGCATAATTTACTTACCGACATCGATAGCCTAACTGACATTGGCGACTGTGTAAACTAGAAGACTTATCAAAATTGCCCATAGACCAGACAAAAAACTTTTGACTAACCTGCTGAGACTCACAAACTTTAGGGAATAGGTACACAATATTCTAACTTTCCATTTCTTTAAGTCTTTTATCATTTCTTTTTATACAAAAACTCTCTTCTTTAAATATTGGACTGTCATCCCTTGTGGAGCTTTATGCTTTTGGGACCGAGTGCGTGCTTGGCAGTCCACCATATCATCTTCTAACATTTTATTTGTTTAAGTCTTGTTTTTATCTACAGGTGTTTCCTCCATAGCCAAAGAAGAGCTCCTACAATGCTTGGATATGGTGCGCAACTTAATCCGGGTAACGTACAAACCCCTAACCTTTAATTTTAGTTTCTTCTTTCTTCCAAATATAATTAGCAAAAATTTAGAGAAACACAGGGTACCAGAAGTACCACCTTCTACATCTATCTCTTTGATTAGTGCCAAGAAATTTATTCTCATGGTGGTCAAGCCACAAGAATATAAAAGGGCTGATATTACAGCACTGACTACATAAGCAACACAACAATAGAAGCAAATAGATATCGAGCTAAAGAAGTTCACAACCTTCCATCCATAAACTGATGGTCAGACAGAAATGGTGAACAATCAGGTATGCAATAGGAATCAAATCAAAGTAAAACTACCACACTTGATGAAAAATCTTGATGCAATGGGGACCATTGCTTCTCAAGGAGGGAGGAATGATCTGAACAATAATTCAGATGATAATTCGGGTGATGGGTCCACCCCATTTGATGGCTGAACTTCTGGGAGCCATAACTTTTGCACCGTAGCTCCAATTGACTCACCGTTTGAACTGTTGGAAAGCTAATAATGAGGGGAACATCATGATATGGCATCAATCTCTACTTGATGAATTTTTACCCCCTAAAATCCAACAAAAGTGTCCCAAATTTCAATTTTAGTAGTCTAGTCTAAAAATAGTAAGTTTCTAAAACTAGTAATTCCTCGAATTTTGTATTGTTGTAAATCATGGAAGTCAAACCAATTCATCTCCCTCGATATTGGTGACCTTCCATATCTTCCCCATACCCTCAAAACATGTATAAATTAAGATGTAACCTAAAATGGAAATTAGACATCTCTTCTCAGAGATAAGCATATGTTTGGGTCTGTAATTTTGATAAATAAAACATCTCTTTTCAGAGATAGCATTATTTGAATTATGTTGTTCTTATTTTTAAATTGTATTTCAACCAAATATTTTGAGTTTTGGATCATCACATGAGCAACATAATGCCTCTTTATTCAAAGTAAAATGAGGACCATGTGTTTTGTTTGCATCATTTATTTACACCAAGTTTTGACTCTAAAGAAGACTTTAATCTAAGACAAAACTAACTAATTAATCGCTCTTAGATCTTAAATTGACAAGGTTTTTTGGTATTATTGGAATCCATCAATATACGTCATTTGAGAGGATTTTAAGTGTTCATCCAAAAGTAAATGAGCATTATATAGTAGGTTTTTTACACCCCCCTTCTCTCAAATGATAATACTATGACATGGACCTTGAGGTGCACCTTGCACCAGTAATACTTCTATGGAAAGTGAGGATTTATCTAAGATACAAGTTGTCAAACTTTCTATGGAAATAAATTGCACAATGACTTTCACGTCAAACAATGCAAAAGAAAAGCATGGATTTTGGGTCTGTATCACTTAGATTATTAGAAAAAAGTCTAGTTCTTTCTGTAACCACTACATTATATTGTTATTTCAATGTAGTACGATGTCCAAAGTGCCATCCCACGTGTAACTCCAATATGGAGCCAATTAAGTCAATGCTAGGAGGTGAAACCCTAGGTCAAAGCTTCCTTAAAGAACTTTTGGGAGGTAATGACGTCCCCCTCGCAAGCCAAGTTTACATGAAATAAAGAAACAATAAAATAGAAAGACTTGAGGGTCATTGTCAAGGTCACCCAATACTTTTACACGTTTTTGGGGAGTGCTTTAGATGATTTTATTTTTATTCCTTGGACTAAGTAATTTACAAATAAGGAAAGTGATTTTGATTCCAAGGGTTCTCTAAAGGGGGAAAATAGAAGAACATACATGCAACATCTTTATATTTTATGAAAACAAAGTGCTAATTGAAAAAATAAAAATAAAATTAACTAGTGTGTTTAATTTTAAGCGCAAATGAAATATTTTGTGGTGTTCATTTGACCCCTTGGTCTTAAAATTGTAAACTTGAAAACTAATGCTAAAAACTTACTTAAGCACCTAAATGTTATATTAAGCACCAAAATAATGGCCTTGGTTCATTTTAAAGCATACAAAAGATGATTTAAACACATTTTAATAGTTTTCCAAGTTGGTTATGCAAGGAAAATGTTAGCAAATGGTTTAGATTTGAAGAATTTTTAAAGATGAAACAATTAACTTAGGAAAATGAACTCTCAGGTTAACATAGTCAAGTTGGGATTTGAGTCAGGATGAGTTAGGATCTGAGTTGGGGTGAGTTGGGATCCAAGTTAGGATCTGAGTCAGTGTGAGTTGGGATCCAAATATGGGTGAGTTAGGATCTAAGTCAGGGTGAGTTGGGTTGAGTTAGGCTGAATTGGGTCAAGCCAGGGCGAGTTGTGATCTAAGTCAGGGCAAGTTCAGATTTGAGTTGGGATCCAAGTAGGGGTGAGTTGGGATACAAGTTGGGATCTGAGTCAAGGTAAGTTGGGATCTAAGTTGTGATTTGAGTCAGGGTGAGCTAGGATCTGAGTCAAGCCAAGTCATGCTAAGTTGGGATCTAAGTTAGGATCCAAGTCAAGATCTAAGTTGGGATTTGAGAATAAAAATGTGATCTCCAAACAATAAGCTTTTTACTCAAATCTTCACCTTTTTTTCATCCACACTCCAAGATCCTACATGAAAATGGTTAGTATGTTAGTTGCAGGTGTTATTTGATCAAATTTTTGCGGTGAGATCCCACTGGTTGTGCCATTACGTGAACTAGGAATTTGACTCAAGAGAGGTGATTAGTATTGTTTTAGTCGAAAAATGTAAACAAATAGATAAAAACACACTAATTAGTATACATCTCTAGGCCTTGTCACTAGGCTGATCTTAATAACAAAAAAAATTGAAAATCAAACTAAAAGTTAAAGAAAAATAAGAATCCTTCACCTTCCTTGCATGCTCCAAATGCTTGTTGAAGTGGCTTGCTTGGCTTGTGATCATGAAGTCTTCAATAAAGGAGGCTTGGTTATCTCCTCTTCTTCTTGGCACCTTGTAACTTTACCTGAGCTTGGCTCAATATTTTGGCATCATAACTTTGGCATGTGAGAGCTCTTGGAATCAATTTGACATGGTAACTTTGCACAAATTAAGCTTAAAAATGATGTTCATGGCCTATCTAATTATAGATTTTTAAGAATAACCAGAATCAACCATGACCATCCATCTCAAGATTGAGATGTGTAGTCATAGATTAATTTAATTATGTAATTAAAATCCATAATTATCCTCATCATGGCTTTTTAAAAAGGGACATTAATGAGGCATGGGAAGTAATAATAAGGCATGGGAGACCCATAATCTTGATATTTATGGCATTTATGGCCTAGGGATGTCTTCCCAAGAGATGAGTTCACCTGTTGATGCAGATATTCAATATTAATTTATAAAAACAAGTTTTCAACAAGTTTTCATGGAATTATTAATTAGGCTCTAATTTGGTTTAATTAGCTCTTAAGCATGATTAAACACTTTGTGCAGAAATGACTCAAATTGATCAGAATGCCTTGTTATTAGTCCAAAATTTGATTAGATTGGAATTGGAATTCAATGTCAGATGCATTAGATCCATTATCCCATTTAGGATGTTTCCAACACCAAATAACAAAGACATGCATCTCATATAATAAATTTGATAGGAAAGAGAAATCCAAAGCACCTAGGTGAAAATTTGCCATTTTGACTCAAAATGATCTGATCGAAGTTAGTTGGCCCATAAATTATGTTGCCCCATTTATTGATACCCTAGCCAAAATTGGCACTTTAATATGTCAATTTCAACTCATTTAATGTGCTTTAGTGTTTTTAGGCCAAATTGTGCATTTTGGTGGAAATTGGTCAAAATACTGATTAGAGGTCATTGGTGGCTAGATTTAGGTGTCTACAACATTTAGATGCATTAAAGAATAGATTCATTTGATATTTTAGGAATAATTAGAAAGTAGAAGCAATAGATTCATCAAGAAATTCATAGTTGATTGGTCGGTTATTGCTAAGAGGTGCTTCAGCCAGCTGATCAATAATAATCTACCCTTTAACAAATTTGTAGTGGAGAAATTATAGATCAAACTCAGCTAGAAGCATAATCCATATGGCCTTCCATTGATTCCAGTAAGGCTTAGAATGCATGAAATTAAGAGGATTAGTACTCATAATTACATACATATTATGGTTAAGTAGGTAATGATGAAGTTTAGAGGCTCTAAGGACCAATGCTAGGCATAGTTTATTGGTATGTGAATAACGTGTTTCATATTCTATGAGGGCATGAATTATATAATAAATAGCTTTCTCTTTATTATTCTCATCTTGATGGGTAATAATAGCACCTAGAGCATGATCTATAACTATGATATAAAGTAAGAAAGGATGCACTTCCTTAGGTGTAGTGAGGATAGGAGGTGATAAAAGATAGTCTCTGACTACCTTAAAGGCTTATTGATAATTAGAATCCCATATAAAGTGACTATAATTATTTAATATATGGTGGAATGGTTGAAAATAATTAGAAAGATGGGAAATAAAATGATGAATTGATTGGAGCTTGCCTTATATGCTGTGAAGTTTATTAAGGTTGCACGAAGGAGGCATCTCTAAAATAGCCTTGATTTTAGCAGGATCCACTTATATTCTATAAATAGAAACAATCAAACCTAGGAGTTTACCCATCAAGATGCCAAAAATGTACTTTTAATATTTAGATGCACATGATACTAGAGTAGATGATCAAAAATAATATTAAGTACAGATAGGTGATCTTTGCAAAGATTTGACTTCCCAAAGAGGTCATCTACATAGTATTCAATAATTTTATGGATTATGTCATGAAATATATAATTCATGGCTTTTTGATAGGTGGCTCATACATTCTTTAGGCCAAAAGGCATAATGCGACGGTATAAAGTCCCCTAAAGAGTAATAAATGCACATTTATGTTGATCTTTTGGTGCAATAAGTATTTTATTGTAACAAAAGAAACCATCCATAAGGGATAACATTTCATGACCATTTATCAATTCCACTAATTGGTCAATGTTAGGGAGTAGGAAATCATCTTTCAAATAAGCAAGATTTATGTGATGAAATTTAGTACAGATGAAAAGTCCCTCTATAGGCTTAGTGATTCAAATGATGTTGGACATCCACTAAGGATAATCAATGGGTTGAATAAAGTTAAAATATAAAAGGCATTACAATTCCTATTTTACTAGGAGTGTGATATGGGGATGCATTTTACAAAGTTTTTACTTCACGAGTTTAGCGTCAAGAAAGGTGACAATATTATGAATAACAATTACAGGGTCAATACGAGGAATATCACTATAAGACTAGACAAAGGCCCTAATATAGTCTAATATAAAAGTGGTAAAATCCTTGATTTCTTGGGGAGTTAAGGCTTTGATAATTTTAATAATCCTTGGGGTTTCCTAAGACCCAATATTAATATTAGCGATGGCTTCATTTAATAAGCTAGACATTTTAGATGAAAGAGAATTACATAGATAAGAGTTTTTAGTGCCCAAATGAGTCAAGATTGACTCATCATCTTGACACTAAAGAATAGGAATGGTTAGTGTATAATGTCCTATTAAGTTAGGATATGTCAAAGGGATAATTCTGATTTTGTCATTGTGGTGAAAGATGAGGGGTTCTAAGGAGATCATATTGACTAAAAAAAATTCAAAAGGGATAGATACAGTGTTGCTTGTTGAGGAAGATGTATCAGATGATGAAAATTGTGCTTCTTCTTCCAAGGATGGTAGAATAATGGGTTTGGGAGAAGATTTATAATATTTTTCAAAGCCTAAGCCATGTTTTTCATGTGGTTTTTTTAAATCTCCTAATGTGACATCGTGGGGACCCTACTCATATCTACCCATGCCAAAGCCTTTCCAAACAAAATGACAAAGGTAGGTTTGTGCAAACTAGGGTTTATTAAGGAATGAGAAATTATATGTGAAGGGTTTAACATGGGTGTTGTTGTTAGGTCCTAGAGTAGTTTGATCAATTCCACCATATATTAAGTGGGTGCATAAGAAAGGTGGTCCAAATGGGATGAGCTCACCTAAGTTGGGTGAATAAATGGGTTTTTTGTTAGGATGGCCATATTCCCTAGGAGTGGGTAATGTGTGAAGGGTTAATAACTGATATTCCCCCATCTAAAGATACTACATCAAGGAGTCAATAGACTCTAGAGTAGGTAATTTTGAAGTAGGGATAGTCATGCTAGTCGAGGCTTGATTAGAAGATGAAGATGGGGTTGTGTTAAATGAGGGTATAATGACATCATATGGCCTAAAGGTGTAGTTTCATAATTTAAAGGGATGAGGATCAGCAAGGACTATGGAGGGTACATATTGCATCACATGAATCCATGGATGTCCTAATAAAATGTTGTATTAGAATGTCCCTTAAATGACATAAAATAGTTCATGGATGGTGCACAGACCTATGCAAATGGGAAGGACAACCGTTCCTATTGTGGGTGTTACCATGTCATTGAACATGCAGAGAATTGCTGAGGATTGGGAAATAATGCTTTATGATAGTTATAATTGTTAGAAAGCATGTGAATAAATAATGTTGATATTGGACCCATTGTTGATCACAACTCTTTTAATTTGATTTTGATTTATTTTAGCTATGATGAAAAGAGTGGGATCTTGATCTTTAAGCGATAAAGGAACAACCTTATAATAAATGAAACTAATGGATGACACTATTTAGAGGGCCCCTACGAATGCTGACAATGGTTAAGGCTCATCTATCTAGACTTCGATATCTTGGAGAGCTTCTATCATTGCTTTTTGATGGTGTGGATAGTTTTTGATAAGTTTATATAATGAAATTTTTATAGGTTTTTGGTGGAGTTGTTTTAGTATGGAGATTTATACCAACTCCTTGGCTTTGGTTGGGTTAGTTATTATAATAGAAACTTTAGTATTTTGTTTAGAAGGTTTAGGTGTATTAGGTGTAGAGGCTCCTTAAATCAAAACCTTAGCTTTATTAGGATTTGGTTTTGAGAATGGGTGGTTACATGGATGACATCAATATGTAAAAAAGGTGGATCTAAAGAGGCTACTGACTCCTTATCACTTATGGGACTAGGAATATTATGGGTGGGTAGAATGGATGGAATAGTGACATTTTGCTTAGGAGTTTGATCATTTAGATCATCAATTAAGAGGTCATCATCTTGGACTAACTTTTAGATTATTCCATTAATGGCTTTGCAATTTTTTGTATCATGTCTAAGTACTTTATGATATGCACATATTTCTTGATTTCTATACTAGGTAGGTCTTTAAGGATGAAGGTTAACAAACCTTATAGTTGGTAGCATAATGATGGATGTATCCAATAATTATTTCAATATTACAACATAAGATCCTTTCAAAGGGTCATATTTTGGTTTTACATGGGTTTTGATAACAAGCTCTTTTGGTAAAGAATTACTTGTTTAGTTTTGTCACTTAGCCTTTATAAGAGGGATAAATTTAAGCTCTTTTCCTTTAGATTTATCTAATGGTCCCTTAATGAAGGAAGGTGGATATTGAGATTTACGGGTACTTAACAATGGAGGGGGATTTTGTACTTACCCATGTGTTTAATTATAAGAACCTATGATAGGGGTAGTTACTCTAGAAGATGGATGAGCCCCTAAAATAAATGATGGAGATGATATAAAAGAGGTAGGCCCTTTGTTTTTTTGTGTGTTGAGAAAAAAAGGGGTATTCAGACTAAGTTTTTTGTCATTTGATGTTTGAGAAAGATCAACTCTAAATTGAGGATAAGATAAGGCTTTCTTTTGTGGAATACTAAGAAAATTTTCCTATCTATCGATGATAGGAGCTTTACCCTTTCCTTTAGTATTTTTAGGGTAAATAAGTGCAATGGTAGAAGATGGTTTCAAAGGGTCAAGGTTTTGGGAAAAAGGATAGGATCTCATTATATGCTTACAACGAAGATGTTTGCCAGGGATCAAAGGGGTGGAAAGTCCAACTCAATAAGTATCAAAATGTTTATCTATGACATCTTGAGGAGTAGTGTCATTTTCCCATTTAGGAGGTTCACTATGAGAAGGTGAAGGGAATGGGTCATGTGAATGATCCCATGTAATAATATAAAGGAGCTCTATAGGGATTTTGGGACTGGTTTTAATGATCTTAGGTTGACTCATATCAAAATCCTCTCCTATAAGGAGATCCAAGACTAAATGTTTTTATAGAACTTCTTTAGGTAATAACAGGTCATGGATTGTAGTAATCATGTGGGTGACTTGATTCTGTGTTTCTCCAGGGTTGGCTTGGATTATGTTTGATGTGGATGGATGGTTTGTAAATGGCTATTTGAAAATGTCTAAAGATTGGTTAAGAAGAGCATTTAGATTATCCAAATAAAGATCCCCCTTGTTAATGAGGTAGTGTACTAGTCATTTAAGGGATTGGCATCATTCTGTGTCATGTCATATTACCCTATGATAAGCACAAAACTCATCTTCTTTATACCAAGTGGGTTTAGGATGTGTATCATCAACTGGTCTAATTAGAGGGAATTCAATAACATTTTCTTTTAGGATTTTATCTAATACTAAAGTATAAGGCTCTCCTATATGGTTATATTTCTTAGGGGGAAAATAATTAAGGCCCCTAGGTCAGTGTGTTTGAGAAGTAGAGGACCTTGATTGATTGGATGTTGGAGGGGAAGAAGTTTTTATATTAACTACATTTTTTACCCCTTTTGGTTTAGGATTATTACTATTGCTTTTAGAGGGGTTAGATTTGAAGTTTTTATTATTAAACTTAATGTTTCCCTCTTCAATGCCATAGAGTTCAATTTTATGGGCCATGGTAAAGGCTTCGTCAAAAGTCATAAAAGTTTGAATGTGTAACATGGATGATATATGTTTTGCAAAAGAACATGAAAACAATTCAATTAATTTTGTTTGTGGAAAGGAAAAGGTTAGTTGGTTGAATAAGCTACACCATCGAGCCACAAAGTCTGATATGGATTTATCGTCAAACTTTATAGTAGCATAAAAATCCATGATAGTCACTTTTCATGTAATATTGATTGAGAAGTGTTCCAAGAAAATTTAGGTCAACTGCCCAAAGGAAAAGAGAGGATGTTGAGGAATGGAATTGTACTAATCTAATGTAGATCATGCTAACAATATGGGAAATGTTTTAAGTAGGAGGGCATCATCATGTGCTATAAGATAACACGTGTCGAAAGGATCTAAGGTGTTGTTGGGGATCTTCTTTGTTTTGCAATTTAGAAAACTTAGGAAGCTCCCATTGCAAGGGATACGGTTGGACAGGGACAGAGAGATGGATTGGCTCATTACAAATTTGCTCATATGTGAGCATTGTATTATGTCCAAAAGTGGAGGCTTCCAAACTCACCATCCTATTCATTAGGATGTTTATGATTTCTATCTAATTATTATTCTGAGGCACACTTCCTAAGATATTTTGTTGAAGGGGTTGATAACTTGGTAAAGAGGTAGACATAGGCTATAAGGGAAGGTATCTTATTGTAATAGACATAATAGGTTGAGATGTCATTACGTATTGTGGGACTTTTAGAGGAATATTTTAATATGGGAAGGACTATAAGTAAGTGTTTGACACTGGTTGTGACAAAGCCATGTACTAGGTAGTCGAGGAGACATACTATTGGAAAGGTTGGGTATACAGGATTTGTTTTGTGTGAGATATTTCATGTGAATCATATGCTAAAGTTAGTCTAATGGGTGGGAAAGTTGTAGGAATTGACACCACTAACATTTGGGGAGTATGGTGGATATAGGTTGAGTGGTATTTTCAATATGAGTAATGAGGATTGGAGAACTAGTAGATACTATGAATTGTTAGTTCTCTACAGGTTATGTTGTCTAAGCATTAGAGCTAGATGGAAGAGATTTGGTGAAAAAGGTTACCATGGTTTTGGTAAATTCTCTAGTTCTCTTAGTTCCCTTGAAAGGCATCCCATACACATGTGGAGAGCCTTGGGTATGGGGGAAGGAGAAATATGAATCACTCAATTATGAAGGTAATGATTGAGAGCAATAAGATTGTTTCTTAGTATTTCTAAAAATTAAGGATCTCCTCGACGATAATATTGTTGGAACATAAGACTCTCAAAGGACTTAGGGGAAGAGGCATGACTAGGTGTATGTTCCATGGGAGAAGATGTAACACCTTCTTCAACTTCTTTTTTTATTGTTGTCTAGTCAAGACCATGAGATAGAAAATAAAAGTAAAAAGAGAATAAAAAAATAAAACAAAAAGATAAAACAAAAATTTCTTTTTGAATTATCTCATTTTAATTATGGATGAAATACACACACTAAAGCCATTCCAAAAAGTTTTTTTTATTTTTTATCTCTTTTAACTTTAAGATGTGAAAGGAAATACAGAAAAAGAAAGAATAATGAAGGTCCTAATAAATGGTAATATAAGGATGGTTTTAGGTATTTTATTTTGGTGATCAAGAAATTATATATTGGTATCAGTACGTGGCTTGGTACTTGGGGCTTTCTCCCCTCACATCACAATCCCATAGCCAGTGTGGGTGCTTAGCCCAGATATATTGATGGTCCAAAGTTTATACTCAGCTAGATAACTCAATTGGTCTTTCCCTTGGTGGTGAAATCTAAGTGGGATCATCAGAGAAAGGTTGCCATGAGGTGATGAAATCCCCGTTGATTTCCTTATGTCAAGTGTTAAGATGTGTTTATTATGACAGTGATTTGGCTTGTGTGTGGATAAAATGATGACTATGATAGATTTTTTCCTAGATTATTCTAAGTTAAAGAATATAAATAGGAAAGATAAATATAATGTATGTTAACCTTAAAAAGGAAAAATGCAAATTTAATGCTTTTTGGATGAATACAACAAATAAAGAAAGGTAAAGAGACTAAAATTTAGAATTTGAATTTTTAACAATAAAAGTGAGACCTTAAGGGTCCCATCGAGTGTGCTAGAATGTTTTAGTATTTTTTTCTTTTTTGATGTGATTTAATTAACTACTAAAAACAAAGTACATGTAGGGTTTTTAAGATTACCTAGATATATTGAAGGGGTTGCTCACCATTGACCAATATTTGTGAGAGATCTTCTTTGGTTGGGGAGGAATGACCTACAAATCACACTAACTCACAAAAATGAATTAATAGAAAAATAAGTGGGTTGCCTAGTAAGAAACCAGTCCCAAGAAGTGATACACTTCCTTAGATGGATGTCAGCCCTCATTTAACATTCAAGTTTATAAATAAACATGAAATTACAAAGATATATATGGATAAGATATACATATACAATGTCAAAGTTAATTGATCAATAACATAGTTTATGTAATTAAAGTAAGCATCCCAGAATTTTAAAAATACATCAACATCCTCTTGGATTATAGCCAATTGTTCATGAATGTATTCAAAACTACGTATAAAATCCATAATTCAAAGTCCTAGCTCAAATGAAATGTCATTCTGATCTTCAAATATAGGTTGAGGGACTATGGAAAGATCAAAGATACTAACAGAATCATGTACTAATCTAGGTAGGGTTGTCTACATGAAAAGATATATTTTTAGCAAACCAGAATGTAGATTTAACAGATACTAAAGATGTAAAAAAAATTATTTAAGGATATTTTTATAGTTTAACAGGGATCGATGATTATCCTATGAGATCAATGTTGATTCATATGAATCAATTTTAATTTTGTGTAAAAGTGATGAACTATAAAATAGACTATAACGACGGCCTATAAAATTGATAAAATAATCAAAACTAAATGTAAATAAAAATACAAAGATGCAAAAGATAAATAAAAATTAAATATGAAAATAATACTGACCTTGGATGGTTGAAGATGTGCAGAGAAGGAGATACCAAAACAAGGTCGATGGCCTTAAATATCACCTGATAATGTCACCAATCAGGGGTTCTTCAAAGTGGCAAGGTGTTGGTAATGTCTATACATAGATTCAAGAATGGTTTGGATAGAATTTCATGATAAAAAATGGCTTACTTCCTTTCACGTTCATTCCTCTTGAGCAATGGAGTTTTGTTGTATATTTATGGATTGATGCCGATCTAAGAGAATCGACATTGATCATGGAGGATCGATGTCAATTACCCTAATTTTGGTAAAAAGTTGGCTATGGCTATTTTAAACCATGTGCCAAACAAAGTGAGTAAAACACTAAGTTTTTTCACAAGTTTTTGATGAGGGTAGGTGGTTAAGAGGATGGTTGGGAGGTTTCACAAGTTTTTGATGAGGGTAGGTGGTTAAGAGGATGGTTGGGAGGTTGGGTAAATTTCTTTTTTTTTTTTTTTAAGATTTTTACAATTAACGATGGTAGAAATAGGGTTACTTACTATTTAACCATGGTAATTACGTTTAATTAACCTATGTGTTAAAATTGAAAGGGGTGAGGTGAATTTAATTATTTTAAATAATTATGAATAGGGGCCATTGTGTTAGGAATAACATAATAATTTGATGACACATCAAGTTAATACAAAAGGGTGTATAAAACTAGTGTCTACATAGGGTTAGTAATATGAGGGTTTTTGAAAATTTATACTATTATACTTTACAAAAGGGAAATTTAAACTATAAAAATAGGAAATATTTAATCTATAAAATAGTAGGCTTTAAAAATTAGGAAAGTAATAAACATCTAGAAATAACCACTATCATGATTTAAGATTTCTAGTGTATGACACCCTTTATTGGAAATGGTGCCAAAAATGACTAGCAATAGATTCATAATATAATAGAATTCTCTTGATATTTAATGAAAAAGGAGAGTTACCAAATACCTGTACCTTTTACTTTATTTAAAATTCAACCTAAGGATGTAAATTTGACAGGATGGCATCATTGTATGTGTACACTTAATCTTCTAATTTGACATTCTACTGATTATAATCTAATATGTTGGAAATTATACATGAAATGAAATGTTGAATTGAACACTCATATAAAATTATGAATAAAATGATTACATTACTTTATGTTTGTAAGTTGCATGCAATAAAAAATGCATCATGTTTATAAATCAATTGGCTCAAATAATATAGAGCATACCTTCGCTTTTGATTGAGAATACATTTGTTAAGTGAGAGTATGACCAATATGGATATCCGTTACACCTGATTAGGGGATTGCTTGTCATAATACACCATGTGAGGTAAGGTTCCAAAGCTTATAGTCTAACACAATCATGAAATAACCTTAAAAGAGTCCTACATTTTAATATTTCACCTATGTCTAATAAACAAGAAAGTAAATCTAATCTAGTACTCACCAAATCTTGTGGCATAAATTTGGGGTTAGAAACAAAATAAAAAAACTAAACTAAACATGTATAGAAGACATATACTCACATCAATGTATATAGAATCTTAATATATGGAATAAAGAAGCACAATTGTGTTATCTATCTACTCTTACAAAGGAGAAATAAATTTAAGAATACTTACCTTGAAGATGAGCCTGTCGAACCTCAATCCCTCCCTTAGCCAAGGTGATTCATAAGAGATTGTTGTGGTATGTAAGGATAACAAATATAAATCAGATCTAAGATACACAACGTATTTATGCATCCAAAATACTTCTCCACAAGACAAGATCTATATCTCCAAAGAATGTATGGAACCCTAAGCTTTATTCCTCAAATAGAATGGTCAATAAGTAGATGTTAATTTGCACTTGTTCTTATTCACTTTTCATCTCTATATATGGTAAGAAATGAACTTGTATACATAGGTAGATTTTAGCCTAAATCCTCCTAAAAATGTCAGTTATATAGGGTCGACCATGGTTGACCCTGTATGTTCTTGGGCATAATTCACTAGGTGTAAGCTAGGTCAGTCAAAAGGCTAACAAACCCAAAACGTGAAAAATACCCCAAAACTATACAAGGTCAACCATGGTCGACCTAGTATAGCTGATAGTCCAAAAGGGAATTAAGGTAAGAAAAAGAGGAATGAAAGAGGAAAATGACTATAATAGGTAGGACTGAGAATAATAAGCTTAGGTTTAATGGTTTTAGGAGATAAGTATGTAGATGGCAAGTGGTAAAAGGGACAATAATATTATGAATAATAGATGGTCTACCCACCCCTTTCTTGGTGCACCCCTTAAAGCATGTACTCAAAGAGATTGAGACTTGATAGGTTCATACAAGATATAAAGTATTAGTAATCAATAAAAATTTTAAAACATTATGTGTATACATATACCCTACTCGAAGCTCATCACGTGTCACGCAAGTATAACATAGGATGATGCTTTGGGAAATAGAACAATATAACACACAACACTAATGCTAAGTAAAGTGTAGTAAGCAAAAAATAAGATAAATGAAAGGATAGAATTAAAAAACACATACCTTTACTTACCTTAGTTTTGTAGATAAAGAAGTAGACTGTAAGAAATGTGAAGGTGTCCAATGTGAATAACACTAGGTGAACTTGTAGAAGTTAGTGCAACAAATAGCCAAAAAATAAAATTTTTGGAATATAGGAATATGATAGTGGAAATGATTTTATACATCATCATGAATTCAATGCATTTTATGATTTTCAAAATGGATAAGTAGAGACAAAGATATGGTAAAATAAGGAATTGAAGTAATAACAAGGTAAAAACAACTAGCTCAATCTAGTCGACCTAGTAGGCTAATATTTTACTAAAATCCATACTATCAACCTAGTATGTGCCAACCTAGAGTGTTTTTTATACTACCAACTTAGTACATGACTACCGACCTAGTAGAAAAATCCACTCTATCAACTTAGTACTATGAGGGTAAAAAGTAAAGGTTTAACTTAATTTGTTAAGTCAAGATTAAGAATATTTAAGGAAAATAAATGAAAAAATAATGATAAATGAATGAAAAATTATTTTAAAACACAAATAATCACATTGGAAAGCATGGAAAATATAAATGTCATAAACAATAATGTATAACATACTAAATCACGTTAAGAAGTATGTAAAACATGAATGACAAAAAGGAATGTAGAACATACTAAATCACATTGGGAAGCATGTAAAACATGAATGACAAAAAGGAATGTCAATGTAAGAAAACTTGAACAAAGATATGTAAGTGAAAAGTAAGCTTATGTAAGATAGGAAAAAAGAAAAACATGAAGACTGAAAATGAAATGTAAGTAAAGATGTGAGACAAACATGAAGAAGGCATACATAAAGACAAACATGTAATAATGGCAAATGTCATATTTAAGATAAGTGAAGTCCACAAAAAATCAAACAAGAACATGATGGATAAATGAAAATAAGAAATATATAAAGGATTAAGACTCAAACTTAGTGCTTGTTCGAAGATGCAATGTAAGAAAACACAACCATTGAATAACATGACTAGTATGACAATGAGATGGTGTGGTAAATAAATGATGTAAGGGTGTAATCCATAGTTTCTCAAACATGTTGTTTTTCTCTAAGGATAGATAAAACTAAAATAAATTAGTGATAACATGTTTTTAAGAGGCAAAGTATAAGGAATAATAGAAGAGGGAAAATAGATGTAGAATCATAATTTGCCTATCAAGGGGGGAAATGAAACGGGTGGAGGGGAGAATTAAGGAAAAACCAAGGTAGAGAGAACTCTTTATCAAAGTCAAGGCACTGAAATTAGGTTTATCAAAACAAGAGTACTTTCAACTTTAAGGACTCTAAAGAACTTCTCTTAGCCATACACGTCTTAGGTTAACAAATGCAATATATAGATCATCCCATGAAGCTTATATGCATGAAAAGTAAAATGAACGTACCTTCCCAAAATGTATTTCCCATTACTTAGGATGCCTTACAGAACCATAAATCTATTTTGAATATTGAGTAATTGTATGAGAAAGTAGGTATCACCATAGAGTTTATTGAATTCTCCTATTCCAATCTACTAGCCTATCACACCCCAAAGGACCTCAGCTCTATGTGAGGCCAATTATAGAGTTTGAGCTTTGATTAGAGATAAGATATGTTCTTGTAATCACATATATTGGTGTGAATTTTACTTATAAGATTTGTATGTTACCTTTTAAATATCATTGCCTTTTCTTTCAAATGATTTCACTTTTAACTTTCTTGATGGCCTTTTCTATTCCTCCTCCATACAGATTTGGAAAACCAAACATGGGTGATAAATATGAATTTAATTTAAATACTTAGGACAAGGTTTCTAAGAGAGAGAACTTAAAAAACCATGGGGTCTAGAAGTCTCATAAATCTAGGTGAAATAAAAGTGTTATCTTGACTTTGACCTTGTTTGATCCAATATGGACTGATAGAAAGGGGAAATCAAAAGGAATGACACATTGAAAATTTTGAATTACTTCAAATTTAAAAAAATGTGACAAAGGTAAAAAAGGGATACAATGACATTAAAGTGTGATTCCTTATTATAAGAATAAGGGAAATGGATGAAAACATGCTAACATAGATTGTTATGTAGATTTTAGCTAGTAAGAGAAGTAAAAGATAAAGTTGAGAACAAGGATCAAGAACATGAAAAGGTGGTAATTTTATGAGGAGGTCTGGGTCCTATCCATGGTCTTATGAAGAAACTCACAAAATAAAAACCTAAGGGGTGAAAAAAGGGAATGTTAAATAAGGGAAGAAATAATCATGAAGCTACTAATGCAAAGAATGACATAAAAAGACAAAAATAAAAGAGATATGTAAGGGCCAAAATGAAAATAAATGCCAAATGTAATGTGTAATAAAACCAAAGATTTTAAAGGAAAACAATGATGTTTATAAAATGAAAATAAAATAAAGTGCACAAAAACAAAGAAACATGAGAATATTCATTCGTTGTTCAGCTCTAGCAATGAGGGGTTCATAATGAAAGTTGATATTGCAAAAGCATATGACAGGGTGGACTAGTTATTCCTTTCAAATAGTCTTATTGCCTTTGGCTTTGAACAAAGAGTGGTTGATATTATTAAGCAGTTGATAGCTACTACTTCTATTGCAGTGCTGGTAAATGGGAGTTTGTCTCGCTTCTTTAAACCGTCAAGGGGATTGAGACAAGGGGATCCTATATCCCCTATTCTGTTTATTATTATGGCTAATAGTATGGGATGATATATAGGGGACTTAGTCCGTAAAGGTTTATTTAAGGGTTTGAAACCCTCTTCGCATCCTTTAATATGCTCCCATGGTCAATTTGTTGATGATACTATTTTCATGGGGCAATCTAAAGTCACAGAAGCAAGAACTTTGAAGAGAGCTATAAATTTATATTCAGTTGCCTCAGGACAATTGATTAATTGGAACAAAAGTGTAGTGTTCTTCACTAACACCCGAAGTCATAGACATAACAAAATAGCTAAAATCCTTGAATGCTCCATAGGATCTTTCCCCTCCTCTTACCTGGGTCTCCCTCTTGGGATGAAAGTTCCTGAAGCTTTTTGGGAAGGACTTATTAAAAAATTTAGCAAGAAACTTGTGGGACGGAAAGGTAATTTTCTAAGTCAGGCAGGAAAGCTTACCCTCCTCAAAGCAAGTCTTCAAAGCATACCCACTTATGCTTTGAGTCTTTTCATAATTCCCACCAAATTTGTAGAAGCTATTGAAAAAATTCAGAGAAACTTTCTTTGGACAAGTACTGAGGAGAAAAGGAGAATGCCTTTAATTACATGGGATAACATTTGTAAACCTGTCAGGGAAGGAGGACTAGGAATAAGGAAAATTATAAGTATGAACATAGCTCTCTTAGCCAAGCAGGGATGGAGGGTTTATCAGGAAAACAAAGAATGGAGCAATATATGGAAGCATAACTATTTATTCAAGGCAAAGTCCCTTTCTGATTTCTTTTCTTACCCTGACGTCTCCCATCCATCTGCCATATGGGGGGCAGTTCATGGTACTAAACAAGTTTTAGAAGATGGAATCTCTTGGAAAGTTGGCAATGGAAAAAAGGTAAAATTTTGGGAGGATGTTTGGTTAAAAGGAAAACCTTTGATAGATGAAATCCAAGATAAAGAAGCAATAGACCGATGTAAGCAAAGATTGGGAATAATGGTTAGCCAATACTGGCAGAACAACGCTTGGGTGAACCTTATTGATCTTGATCAAGATTTCAAGGATATACAACTATCCCTAAATGTTATATCTCTCTACCCTAATCTTGAAGATAAGATTGTTTGGCATAATGAGCCTAGTGGACAGTTTAAAGTTTCTTCCATTTTCACTTCAAAGGGAAATGGCAAAAAACCTTTGTGGATGAAGGCCTGGATAAAGGGGCTTATCCTTAAAATCAAAATCTTCTTCTGGACCCTCTTCCAAAATAAAATCTTGACTCTGGACAATTTACAGAAAAGAGGAATATATATTGTGAACAGGTGTATTCTTTGTAAGAAGGGCTTTGAAGATAGAGATCACTTGTTTGTGAACTGTTCTTTTACATAGCAAGTTTGGAAAGAAATCCTCAATTTGTGGGGTATTGCTTGGATTCACCACAAAAATGTGGAATTATCTCTTAAAAGTTGGTATTGTCCCTCCAAGAATCCTGAAGTTATATTTTTATGGAAACTAACTCTTCCCCATATTTGGTGGGGAATATGGAAGGAAAGAAATAACCAAATTTTTAGAAGTAAAGAACTTCCCAGATGGGTGGTGGGGTAGAACATCATTAGAGCTATTAAGGAGAATTTTTCATTGCAAAGGAATCCAAACCCAACCTTTTAAGTGGATAATCCCTTAAGAATGGAAAATTCTAATGGTAAACCTGAAAATCCTAGACTAGGTGTTATTTGGAATGTCCCCCCTCAAGGGTGGATTAAAGGAAACTTTGATGGAGCTGCTAAAGGGAATCTGGAGAATGCAAGATGCGGAGGAGTCTTGAGAAACCATATGGGAAATGTAATCGATGTTGTTGCAATCCCCATTGGAAAGTTGAATTGTCATATTGCCAAAGCTTCTGCTGCCCTTCAAACCATCAAACTAGCTGTGGATTTAGGATATTCTAAATTATGGCTGGAAGGGGACTCCTTAAATATCATAAATATTCTAAACAATAAAAATTATGTGTCATGGACTATAGAGGCTATGGTGATGGAGATGAAAACTTTAATCAAAAAATTTGAAAAAGTAACAATTACCCACACCTACCGTGAAGCCAACGGAGTTGCAGATTGGTTAGCTAATTATGCAGTCCGAATAGGACACAAAGTGAGGTGGCAGGAACCATTAAAAAAGAATGTGGATCTTAGAGCGCTCATTCATCATGACGCAACTCATGCAAATGAGGGAAATATTAGCTTGTAATAGAAAACTAATGAGTTGGAGGAGTGGCTTCACAGAGAGAGGTTTACAATCATTAAAAAGGAAGGCCCTCAAGAATGAGAAGCAGATCCTGAACATGCCTAAAAAAGGTGAGCTTTGAACCAAATTGGTAGCAGGTGGGATCATTGTATAGTTTACAGTGAGTGGGTATCAAAGGAAATCTGCATGGCTCGCGTAAGGAAAGGAGAACCAAGGAAGCAAGAACCCAAAAATTGCGAAGAGTGGAGAGTGAAACAAGATGTCTAGAAAATCCTGTAGAGAGGGAAGGTTGTGAACTATATGGAAAGGCTCCATGGTTCAAAACCTCATATTACAACGACTTTTTTCAAAAACTGGATTGATGATAGGGTTACTCTGCATGGCATCACAGTGAATCTAACAGAGGAATTTATAGCAGAGGTTACGGGGCTGCCTACGCAAGGAATAAAATTCTCCAAGCAGACTAGCATTTCAAATGAGGCCATTTGCAAATTCCCTAAGATGGACATTGAAGAGCAGAAGCTGGAAAAGAATGGGGATTTCTTTGAATTGGAACAGATTAAGGGCATTTGGAGGGATGTCTTATACTATATTTGGGAGTACTTCATACTCGATGGAAGAAGCAAGAGAGTCCACAAATTCCACTTTGTATTCCTAAATCATTTCAGACATAAATTAAGAATTTCCTTTCCCTTTTATCTGCGTTTCTCTTTGGTCCAAAGTTTATTCACCCGCAGGAAGAAGGAAACACATCCTATTCTGCATGAAGGATTAATTCTGATAATTGAAGGCTATTTCAAGAATAAGGCCATGGTTATGAACCCTTATCTAGGGAAAAACAAGGATTCACAGAGTAACAAGAGTGAAATTGTTAAAGGGAAAGATAAAATCAAAATCAAGCCCCCTAGTGTCAAGAATCAGAATGTTGATGAGGACACAGAGTGGGAGAGAACTGATAAGTCTGGGGAGGAAAGCTTGGAGGAGGAGGGAGGAACAGAAAGCAGGAATACAAGTTCCAATGAGGAAGAAGAAGTTCAAGAGAAGAATGAGAAAGGAGTCAACATAGAGGAAGAGTCTAAAAATAGTGAAGATGACTCTGAGGAAAACCAACAAGTATTTGAGGATGATAAAGTTCTGGATGACCCTGTTGAGGACCCTATTTCGATAAATGAGAGGAAAAACATAGTTTAGGCCAACAACCAAGAAATGGACCTAGGAGTTCAAGCTGAAACTAAGGAACAGAATCAGAGGGGAAGAGAGGATCACATTGAAGAAGGCGGGAACAGTCCTAATAAGAACACAGAAGAGTGGAGTGATAAAAGGCAAAATGATGGAAGGCATACACCTATGAGATGGGTTAATTGCAAAGCAGAGGCTATCCTCCAACTTGATTCATGGATGTTTAAGGAGATAATGGATTTCAAAAGGAAAATGGAAATAATGGAAGACAACTAGAAGGCAGTTTGGAACAAAATCAATAACATGGAAAAATAGATGAGAGACATCCCCATCAAGCTCAAAGACTATGAGAACAACCTAAGGGAACTCATCAAGGATAGCAGAATGAAAATGGAGGAAGTTACATCTAACATATGTGCTGCAGCTGTTAATATTGGAAAAAGAGCTAATGAGGAGATCAAATCCTTGGAGGGGCCTAGCAAGAGGACAAGACAGAGCTCAAGAAAGAAAGCTATGCAAGAGGGAGCCATGTCGACAGATACTGCCATTCAGGATATTGCTGTGAAAGGTAAGGAAGCAGTGAAAATGATTTTGGAACTGGAAGAATAGCCTGGTTCTTCTAGTTGGTTGTGTTATCTGGTCTTGTTTCCTGGTTTTTTGTAATCTTTTGACTATGGTGTAGCCAGGTCTATGTAAAACCTGGATTTTGACTTGTGGTCTCTCAGGTGGTTTTAGGTCCATTTAAAACCTATTTATGTTACTTCTTTGTAGTAGGTTTTAGGTTTTGCCTGTGGTCGTAAATGCTTCATCTTTCTATCTTTGTTTCAGGGTTTCGGGGTCCCTTCAAAACCTGTTTTTACCTTAATCTAAAACATGAGATAAAAGGAACAAGATATATGCTAACATATGTATCCAAGATGAGCATATGAAATACAAGTCTATAAGTCTTAGAAGGTTTATTGAAGTTGAATTTGGTTGTTACTATGCATTGTAGAATAAGAGTAGGAATCATAAGATGCCCCAAAGGGTAAGTGGATGCAAGGATGGGCATTGCAAGCTACCCTAAAGTCTGAAGGGACATGTGGATGGGAATTGTAGGATGCCCTAACATGTGATGTGGAGTGAGTAACATTGAACCATTAAAATGATTTGCATTGGGTTCGTAGGTGCATTTGGAGATAAGTAAATGTGTTGGTTTCTTATATTTTAAAGAGGTTGAATGAGACATATGATTTATAGGAGAGGTATGAGGAGATAAAGGAGGTAAAGGAGGACCATGTATGATATTCTTTGGATTAGGCATTTGAACTAAGTACTCTTTTGGTTCATGTGACTTAATAGGTTGAGGTTCAATAGATGCCACAATATGTTTAAAGTTATTTATTTTAGTTATCCTTTCCTTATTGGTGTAGGAAGAATGATCAACTATGGTTTAAAAAACATTTTCAGATTAGGTATAAGTATGGGATGATTATTGTTGATCATTATTTATTTTATTTTTATGTGATTTTAGTTCTTGAGATTTAATTTGAGAAGCTTTAATATATTCTTGATAACATTGTTTTGCTAGAGTATCAATATTGAAATACGGACCAAGCAAGGAACAAACAAGAAAATGGTGAAGATCACAACAATAATCATGATAAATACCTATAGCAGCATGTCACCAACAAAACTTATTAGTATTGTACCATTTTAGAGGAGGGTTTTAAGGATCAAAGCTTATGGGTTTAGATGGTGGAAATTTCTACTTAAGTTATTCTAGACTCAAGGAAGGGTGGATTGGGTTAAAATTGTTTGAATTAGATACTTCATTTTGAGGTTGGGGAGACTTGGATGAATCAATGTGATGAGAAAATGATTGAAAATGTTCTTTAATAGTTGTTTGAGGTTGTTAAAATTAAGTCATAAGAAAGTCTTACCTTTTTACTTTGTCTAAGGCTTCATGTAAAGTTTGAGGTGAAAAGATCTAAACTTTGTATTGATAGGTAGGTTTAAGAGTAACAATAAATAATTTTAAAAGAGCATCATCATTCATGTTATGTTCCACTTTATGAGAAAAAGACTTTAATTATTTTATGAAAGTATGATAAAATTCATTAGGAAGTTGATTGGCATTGATGAAATGGCTAAGGTAATTTTTAGGAAGGTCATCATGTTGGAATTCCTTCACTAGAGCCTTGAACAAAGGTTGTACCATTCAAGTGAATCACCCAAAAAAAAATGGATAAGGGTTTGGTGGTAGCAAAGGTGTTAGTCTAGACCCATTTCTTATAAATATTACCAAAATACTTAAGAAAGATAGTAGGGTCTTTAGTCTCATTATATGTGATAGTCAGAGAAATGTTTCAACTATCTATATATCCAATAAATGGGCATAATGGTTAATTTTGAATATGTATAAGCATTTTTTTATTCATTAGAGGTCGAGTTATTATATTCTAATTGGCATCTCTAAGAGGAAGAGGGACAAAATTTGGATTTGGTTGAGACATGATGACTTGAGGTAGTTGACTAGTCATCTTTAATAAATATTTTTGCACATTCATTAGTTGAGATTGATTGGTTGTTTTCATGATATTTATTTTTTGTATGACTTGTGTAATAAGTTTAGTTGTATCAATAGGTGGGTTTGAAAGTGGGGTATTAGTGTTGTTATGAAGAGGATTGTTAGTGTTGGTGGGAGGATGATTCTTTATAGGTGAAGGATTCCTTACATTAGTCTTAGTTGCCTTAAGTGTAGCAGAAGAATAAATAAGCTTGGTAAAGCCACCATTATTATGAAGAGTGTAAATATTATGATCATTAAGGTTTTTGAATAATTGGTAACTATCTCGATTATCAATTTGAGTGGTTTAAACATGTTATTTTGGTAATTGATAAGGCTTGGTGATCTTGTTATGGGTGTAAGAAGAGGATTGTGATCATTGGTTGTAAGGGTATTAGTGTTGATAAGAGATGGATTAGTTGGTGGAAGATTTCCAAAATTGGTATTGGGAAGATGATTAGTATGAATGACCTCAACTATATTACATTGTGTAGTGATTGGTTTTGGTTTAGGAGAAGAGAAAGGAAGAAATTGGATAGTTTCATCTGAAGTAATAAAATAAGTGAGGTTATTATCCAAATCATTCATTATGAAATGTTATAGAATAAAATAAGGATAAAAATATTTCATCATGATGAAACAAGACTAGATAACCACACAAAGAGAACAAAAAGTGACAAAAATAGTATAAGATCAACTGGATCAATCTTGTATAGTAAACAAAAACTAAAAAGGTCTAAAAATAGTATAGGGTTGATCTTGTATAGAAAAAAAAGGTTGGAAAAGGTTTGTAAATAGTAATTGGTCAACTAGGTTGATCTTTTATAGTTAATATAGGCTAGAAAAGGTATAGGGTTGATTGGGTTAACCTAGTACAGTAGACAGAGAAGTTGAAAATTTTTTGTAGCTAATCTAAGAAAGTAATAATTTGAGGTAAATAAATAGTCAATTGGATCAATGCTAGCTAATCTAATTGAGGCACATAATATAAAACCTTGCACTAATGTTGGTTAATGCAATTTTTTGCACACATAATTGAGAAAAGAGAAAGCAATCAACTTGAAAATTAAAGAGCTAACTACTTAGTCAATCTAAGGTGTTTATTAGATTATTAATAAATGATTTTAAATATGATGGGAAGTTGGTTGTAAAGCAAGGAACTAGATAGCAATCTAAAGATGGTCTCAAGTATTTTGGGCTGAAAGGGACTATAGTGGAAATGATACAAGCTTGGTATTGAGGCCTACCTCCTTAATTAACAAACCATAGTGATAAGGGTATTGGGTGCTTAGCCAGAATATACCATTGACCACACATTATACTTAACTAGAGTATCAAGTTGGCTTCCCCCTTGGTGATGAAATCCAAGTAGGGTGGCCTAAGGTAAACATATGTTAAAGTGATTTTTTAGATTATGTGATTTGGTCTTTTGTGCATAAAATAATGATAGTGAAAATAAACGGTTAATTAAAAACCTCCTAATTAGACTATGTGAACTATTTTAAACATGCAATTAATAAGAAAAGAAAGGTGTGAACTAATTACTAGCATAGAAATATTAATTCAAACTAGAAACAAGGTATATTATTAACACTATATGCAAAAAATATAGAATAGGGTCGATAGGGTCGATCTTGTATTATAGAATCAAGGTCTGAAAATGTATAGGGTATGCTAGGGTTGACCTAGTTAATCAGACAACACATAAAACAAATAACTAGGTCGACAGGGTCGATCTAGTTGACTATGCAGGGGTGGTTTTAAAGACTACAAATGTAAAAGAAAATATAGTAAAATAAATATACAAAAAGATAGAAAGGAACCTTGGTGGATCAGAGATATAAATAAAGAAGATTTCTAGTCAAGAAGCTTAGAATATGCTTGAAAACTCTATTAACTAGGTCGACTAGATCGATCAAGCTTTGTGAAATCCTACTGCTAAGTGCTTTAAATGTACAAGGTCAACTAGGGTCAACTTAGTATGTTGAACTAGATGCTTTAAAGTGTACAAGGTTGACTGGGTTGACCTACTAGTCTAAACTAGAAGTCAAGAAGTCTAAAGACCTATACTAGGTCATCATAGTTGATCTAGTTACCTATTCTTGAAGACCTACACATAGACATTAGAATTGGGTCAATAGAGTCAATCTAGTATGGTAGATATATGATGAAAATAATGTTAAAAACAATGAAAGAAAGTGAAATAAATATTGTAAGGGTTAATTTCATGTCAATTTCACCAGAATGTATGCAATCAAAAATTCATCATGTCTATAAATCAATCTTGGCTTGAATAAGATAGAGCATACCTGCACTTTTGATTGGGAATGCATTTATTAAGAAAGAACATGACCAATATTGGGATCCACTAGACTTGATTAGGGGGTCACTTGTCAGAATATACCATGTGAGGTAGGGTTCCAAAGCCTACAATATAACACAATCACATAATAACCCTAAAAGAGTCCTAAGGTTTAATATTTCACCTATATCTAATAAACAAAAAAGTAAATCTAATTTAGTACTCACCAAAGCTTGTGGTACAAAGTGGGGTTTATAAAGAAAACAACTAAACTAAAAATGCATAGAAGACATATGCTCATGTTAATGTATACTAAATCCAAATGCATGGAAGACAGAAGCATAATTATGTTATATATCTACTCTTACAAAGGAGAAATAAAGTTAGCAATATGTACCTTGAAGATGAACCTATAAAATGTCAATCCTTCTCTTGGATAAGGTACTTTTGAAGAGATTATTGTGGTATGTAAGGATAACAAAGATAAATCAGCTCTAAGCTACACAACCTATCTATGCATCCAAAATACTTCTCCAAAAGACAATATTTGTAGCTCCAAAGAAATTATGGAACCCTAGCTTTATTCCTCAAGTAGAATCGTTAATAAGCAGATGTTCATTCTCACTTATTATTTTTCACTTATCTTATCTAAAAATGGCTGGAAATGAACTTATATATATAGGTATATCTTGCCCTAAATACTACTAAAAACATTAGTTGTATAGGGTTAGCCATGGTCGACCTTGTATGCTTTCATGGATAATTCATTAGGTTTGAGCTAGGTTAGCTAAAAGGCTAATTAACCAAAAAAGTGAAAAATACCAATAAACTATATAGGATCGACCATGGTCGACCTAGTACATTCGACAGTCCAAAAGGGAATTAAGGAAAAAAAAGGAGGATGGAAAGAGAAAAATGACTAGAATAGGTAGGACTGATAATAATAATCTTAGGTTTAATGGTTTTAGGATATGAGTGTGTAGATGGTAAGTGGTAAAAGGGACAACAATCTTATGAAGCATCCATGGTTTGCCCCACCCCTTTCCTAGTGCACCGCTTAAGACATGCACTCAAATAGATTGAGACTAGATAGGTTATTACAAGACACAAAGTGTTAGTAATTAATCAAATTTTGAAAATATTATGTGTATATAAAATCTCCCTTAAAACAATCACATACAAAGTTGAAAATCACACAACTAGAAATTAAACAATCAACACATAAATAAAATAATTAATATGCATAGATAATTAATGGATTATATTGTCACTAAAAGACTTATAAATTGGGTCCTTCCTATTGATTCCCAATCCAACTAATCTCATGCACTTGATGGTTTAATCTTGATTGTCCCTACTAAGCTAGTTACACTCTCTCTAAATCACAGTGTTTATCACCTTGCTTAAATGAAATATTCTCCTTGTGGTTTTTTTTATGTTTTTATATCCCTCACTTAACATGCACATTTTATCTCTACCTCATACCATTCATATTTTTCACAAACTTGATTCCAGTCTCTTGCTAGTTGTTTACTAGACAACTACCCCTAAGGTCTCAAGGACCAAAACTAGAATTAGGTGTTAAAAGGTGAAAATTAATTATTATATTTATTTAAAATATCATATCTTACCATCTCCCTTTAAGGGATACAACTCATTACAACAATCTTTTACATTTCACAGTCACTCTACAACCTTTTAGGCTTGTAACCCTTTCTTATCACAATTTTTTCTTATTGGAGTAATATTTCACCTATCATGAAGAAATAATAACTATTTATATTACCCTATATGCTTCTTAATGCTTCCACTAAGTTTCATTAATTTGTTCAACCATTAAGCCCCTTTTCTAGTCTCCATTCTTTGTAGTCAGCCTTGAATTAGGCCTACTTTAGCCCCATTTACACTCAGTTGTAAATATCCATAAAATACCACACCCTTTCACTCCAAAACACTTTAATCTCTTCAAGCATGATTATATGACCAAAAATACAAATTTTTGTAAATTTTTGACAGTTGGAACTCATTATATGGGCTCAACCCTTATCTAGGGTTTCCTAGTCTATACACAGGCCCGATAGGATTAGAATTATATAACTTGACTTGTATTGAAATTCAAAATACCAAATCACCTGGTAAAGGTATATTTTAAATTATTACTCCCTATCCAATAGGATTAATCCCCTTTCTCTTTCATTTCATACATAAAACAATGAAAACTCAATCATCATGTGTTCTTTTAGTGATTGCGTAAGGGTTCTTTCATCAATCCTTTCATCTTCCTGATTTACTCTTACCTTGTTCATTCCTCAAGTGTCAACAATTTTCCCCATGCTATTGTTGAAATCCTATAACTCCTATCCTCTTACCATAATCCATTACACTTTCCTTTGTTCATTGATTGTGTATATTCAAGTAATCTATAGACCTGTGACAATAGTTAGGTTTAATTATCTACCCTCAAGATTCCCACAATGTGTTCAAGAGATTCATTATCTAGATATATGTGAGATAATAAAACCTAACTAAGTGTACAAAGTTTCTATCTATATAGGACTTCATAATAGGGGTCTACATATATACCCAAAGAACTCTAACCTTATAAATACAATTCACTAAATTTACTCTCTATCCTTTATATCCATCCTTCATCTATTTATTCTTTCTAACAAAACAAACAACACCACTATGTGAGGAACAATCCATTTCAGGTTAAACTGTCACAAGCCAATAGGGTATATGAGTAGGGTTATATTTTCATTGATTTTCTCTTACTTTAGGGTGCTATCATAATCATCAAGGGATATATAGGATATTAAGACCTACAAATAACACTTACACAATGAAGGTTCTCCTTCAACCATTTCAAATGATGATTCATCACTCTCTTTTGTGACTATATTCTATAGTCTACTAGTTCAACCTGTAAACATACACATAGAGAATTTGTGTACATGTAGCCTTCAAGGATCACCTAAAATCATGTAAATACAAATTAAAATAAATATAATAATCTTTTAAAAGAAACAACACAAATATCATCATATCTTTATTATTTGATTCAACATTTCTTTACAACTCAGTCCATCAATGGACTTTGACAACTTGTTAAGGAGTTTTATCAACTATTATACCTTGCTCCTTGTTTTTAATTTTTGAATCACTCTCAACTTCTCCTCCTACTCCAACCCCTTGAATATAATGAATCATCTTCTTTCTTTCACATAGGCTTTTCTTTGAAGTTACATCAACTTCTTTTTCCATAACTACCTTAACATACAAGGGTGACTAATCTTGTTTTATTTTCTTGCTTGTTTATATCTTGATGACTTATGATAATATAAGGTCCTATATTCTATTCATTAAATTTTTTTATACCTTTCAAAATATTTCATTTCACTTAGACACCTTGGACCTTGGTTATACTCTTCTAGATTATTCTCAAATATTTGAATTTTTAAAATATTAGTTTTGGAGGGAAAACTTTAAACACCTTCACAACTTAACCTATGACCCCTAGGGACTCAAAATGACTCCGTATACATTAATTTACCATTAAAATGTATATTAACACACATTACATGCAATCATTGACCAAATTTTGACCTATAATGACCCAAAACATAAAATTGACAACTTTTACTTGATTTTCCTACATCACTCGAGCTTTAATCATTATTAAATTAATAAAATTGACTCATAAATAGTTTCTCATATTAATAAAATGTATCAAGGAATTTATATAGAAAAATTAAAATAATATATTCTTCTAACTTATCTCTAACTACCTCTCATCCCTATTGCTACATGTATATATACAACATGGGAAACTATCTTATAAAAAACATAATACATTTAAAATTAAGAAACATTCAATAGTAGGATAATGGAAATTAGTTCCTTTTGCTAAGGCTACCATTTATATGGAACTTGTGATGCTGATTCAAGACAATCCAAGTTGTTCATCCTTAACTGAATTTCTTCACCATTTTCTATGAATGTTGTTACAACTTCTATGAGTCGATTGATTTTGGAATCAAATTTTGTTTGTTTACAACTTCGGTCATGTAGTGGCTATAGGATGTTTTCTCATGGATAATTTCCTTTGATATAGGATAGACCATGAAATATTCCTTTGAATTTACCTACTACTTCAAAATACCTTTTAAACACATTATAAATAAAAACATCCAATAGTAAAAGATAAATATTATATACTTGACTTTCAATACAAAAAGTCTAACTATGCAAAGATACATGATAACATAATGCTATTATAAAACATGGTCATCTTATGATAAAAACTTATGGGAAATGGTTTAGAAACATGGTAAGCTAATATGGTAAATGTGGAAAAAAAATCATGACAATTATGGGGCTCATCAGTGCATAAAAAATAATAAGACATTCATAAGAGCATAAACAAGTAAAGAGAATAATTAAGTTTTAAAAACAAACATGGGGGCCAGAGGAGGAAATGGAGGAGGTGAATCACGAGGATGGTCACCCTACCCTCCTTGATCATAGGGTCTTAATCCATAGGTAAGCTCTCCCAACCATCATTATGATGAATATTATTATTTTCTTCCTTGTGTCTACAGGAAAAATATCAAGATCCAACCCTTTCCATCACCTTCACCTCTATAAGATCCACTAGGATAACCATGTCATGAATATGACCAGCATGATGGTGACCACTGAGGAGAGAGGCTCTAGTGCATGTTCTTGAAATGTCTCTAGCACATGCCACATCATCACCCATGAGGAGGAAACTATATACATGGCAACTCTAGAAGATGGCAACTAACATCACACATGTTATTCCCCCATTGATCAATAAAATGCTAGAGGTGGTTAAGATCCAAGACAAAATTATCAGTCTACATTTGAATATGGAAAGTAACATTTGAAATGACATTAATTTTATTAAAAACATAAAAATACATTCCATTTCCTCATGATTAAAATAAGTAAAATGTATAACTTTCTAGATTTGAAAGAGAATATCAACACGAAAAATATGCTAAAATATATTGTATCTTGCAGGAAGAAGGGCAAAGCCCCTAAATAGATCCATCTTCCACATAAAAAATCAAGCCTAAATATCTAAAAGATTGTATGAATCCATTACCACATATACTAAGCATGGGATTAAAACTAGAAAAGGTACTAAATAGTCTCAGGTTGAAAACATGTTGGGAAAATGAGATTTGAAACCCTAATGTGCTTAAGTCTATCACCCATAGGCAAACCATGATAGAAAATCCACCAAAAAAAGTGAGGCTTAGGCTCAATAGGAGCATCCCACATAGTGTGAAATATTCTAGACTAGACCACATGGATAAATATTGAGAGTATCATCTTGAATATGTTGGGGGATAAAACATTATACACCAATTGAGGAGAATAATGAGTAAAGGGAGTGGTTGCGTGACAATGATAATCCTACCACTAAGGAATAAGGGATTTAAATCCAGTATTATGAATATACATATCAGGTATGGAGCCTTGAATTTATGTAATAGACTCAACATCTACATTATTTAAGTTAAATTTATTCTAAACTTGTTGCCAAGGAAGCCAAGAAAGTATCACTTTACAAAAAATATCCCCAATGGTTCTCACACCTTTATTGAACATCTTAACCCTTTGATCCAAGTAAAAGGAACATTATGAAAATTAATATAGGGAGACCACCAGAGGGAATGAAAATTAAGAGAAAGACAATTCCTAAAACACTCCCCTATCTAGAAGATATGGGTTTGAGTTTCTCCTATGCTTTCCAAATGCTATAAATAGTAAAAGTACCATTAATTTTAACCAAAACTAGGGTAATGAAAAGATATAACCATAGGTCTTGCCAAGCATGCCTACCACAAGGAACACCTTGATAGATATAGTTATGAAGCAATATATTATAGGCTTCATCATCTTCCAGTCCATGAATAACCCATTTAATGATGAGATCTAGATCTTGAATATTAATATCTAGGAGACTCATACCACCTACTTCTTTAAACCTACAACAAATATCCCAAGAAACTCTATTAAATCCCCTGTGCCCTTTATAATTGACCTAATAGAAATCCCTTAGGAGATTTTTTAGTCTACCTTAGGCAACATTAGAAGGATCACAATAGGAGGAATAATACACATGTGTAATTGCTAAAACCTTGAAGAAAATCTTAAACTTACCCACTAAGGACAAAGATTTTGTGATCCAACAAGAATTTTTTTCTCAACCCTTTAAACCACATAAGACAAAAAATTAACAAAATAATCCCAAAAATCAAAATTAATGCCAATGAACTTAAATTTCACCCATATAAGAATCCAAATCGATTGTTTTTCCTCCTATATATAAGGGAAATTGAATCTAATCTATAAATCAATCCTAGCTCAAAGAAGATTAATTGCACTTACCCTTCCACTTGTTAGTACATTTAGATAATCAAAGTCATGACCAAGATGGATCTGTTAGACCTAACCAAGGGATCCCTTACCATAATAATATCACTATAAATAGTTCTAAATCCTCTAGTCAAACAACACCATTCAATAACCCTAGCTAGGTCATATGTTTTCTATATTCACAAAGTAAAGTAAAATCTAAACTAGTTCTCACCAAACCTTGTGGCACAAAATGGGGGTAATAAACATAAAATTAAACATGCTTAAAATATTTCTACTTAGTCCAATGTAGAGGAAATACTATTATGTGAAGAGAAGTATATAATCCAACAAATACAAATCTATTTACTTTACAAGTAGGAGCAAGAGTTAGGAATACTTACCTTTGAAAATGAACCTACCAAGCCTCAATATCTCCCTTGGCCAAGATGCTTTGAAAGATGTTGTTTTGGTATGTAAGGATAATATGGATAGATTAGTTTAGGATACATGACTTCTCTTTACAGACAAGATTCATATCTCTAAGTGTAGTAATGAATCCCTGAGCATTGTTTTTCAAGTAGAATGGTGGATAACCAGATGTGTAATATATGATGTTATTCTTGTATCTCTCTATCTAAATGGTGAAAATAGATGTGTATATATAACTGTATCTAACCCTAAACCCTTGTAAAATTTTATCCAAAAGTTTCAACCCAATAGACCCTATATATTCAATTGATAAAAATAAGCTAGGTCTTGGACTGGGTTGACTAAGGCTAAACTAGACCCATAATGTGCTAATATATTTTAAGTACAATGTTGGTCGATGCTGACATTGTGTATTAAATGTCAAAAAGAGTTTTTGATTTAGGTAGGGGATGTTTAAGGCAATTAATTTATTAGAGGAATGTTTAATAGAGGTGTTAAATCTTAGGGACGTGTTTAGGAGAAGTTTATGTTAATTATAAGTGGTGGTATAAGGAACAACAATATTGTGAATCACCAATGGTCTACCCACCCCTTTCATGATGTACCTTTTAAGGTGTCCACTCATAAATATTGAGATTCAATGGGTTCCTACAAGATAAAAAGCATCAATAATTGATAAAGTTTGAAAATATCATGTGTATATATATGCCCCACTTGAATCTCATCACGTGTCATGCAGGTGTAACATGGGATGGAGCTTTGGGAAAAGAACATACCAACAGTCAAAGCTAAATCTAAATAAATTGCAATAAGAAGTGAATAAGATAAATTAAAGGATAAAATTGAAAAAAAAAACATACCTTTAATTACCTTAGTGTTGTAAAAGAGGAAAGAAGTGAAAGAAATGTGAAGGTGTCCAATGTAAGGAACATTAGGTGAACCTTTAAAAATAATATTTTTTAAAAATATACATGTAATATGTGAAATGATTCTCTATGATGTCAGGATTCTAGAACATCTTATGGTTCAGAAAAAGAGCTAGTAGAAAAAAAGTTAAGGTCTACAAATAGAATCTAATTATAAATATTTGAGATGTAAATAATTTTGAATAGTAAATATAAATAGGTTGAAAATTAATTCATTTTTTATTTTACTATTTTGATAAAATATTACTCTAACAGACCCAATTTGAGCCTAGAGATTGATCATGGTAAAGAGATGATAACTATGACATGGAGGATGCCTAGCGACCGTGGTGGGTGTAGCACAGGTAACTAAAGAATTAATTTCAAGTTTTTGAGAAATTTTAATTTAAATTAAGATAAATATATAAAATTAGATGTTAGGAAAATTATAGACACCAAAAAAGACCCTATAATTTTTCTAGATAGACTAGGGGTAGAAAGGGGTACTAGGTAGGAAAAGATCATACCAATTAATGCCTAAGGCATTAATGGTAAATGGTTAAAAATTATCTATAGATGCTTATGAGGTGGGGGTGAGTTGGTGAGGTCACCTGGATATATCCAAGTCTACCAAGGTTTCATTCCTACTTAGACATGTGAGGCCAAATGTGGCCATTAGTAGTGGTATTGGTATACATATAGGTAGTTATGGTGAAATCATTAAAAAGGTGATATTGTCAGATAGTTTGAGTAGCTTACAGTTGGTGGGCTACAACATCCTACCTTGAGGTAGATAAGCTAGTATGACTCAATGGTTGGAGTAGTTTATGGTTTGTGGGCTATAACATCCTATCAAAGTAGTATTGTGGTTGGGAATTTGGGCTCTCGATTGTGTCCTAGACTAGTAGGAGCTCTTATTGAAAGCATATAGGGTATGGATCCCAACAAAATCCATTAACAATCTAATTTTTTTTCATATAGACTAAGAATAGAGTCGACTCTGTCGACTCAATTTTCAAGGTGAGAGAACCCTAGGGTGTCAAATATGTAGCAATGGGTTGATGTAGTATTGCTAGAGGTGGCTAACTACGTAGCATAGGTCTAATCTAGTTGGAAATAAGGAAATGGATGACATACTACCTTTAAGCTGATACCACATATATTATGTGGCTAATAAAATTTGTTGAATGAGGTTGATTGTGTAGTAGAAGGTTGATGTAGTATGCTTAAACTAATAAAGGTTTGATTTAGTATTAAATAGGTCGATTACATCTTTAAGAATGGGTCAAATATGTAATAAAAGTTTGATGTAGTATAATAAAAATATAATAGGTCTGATTTAGTATTAAATAGGTTGATTGTGTATAAAAGGGGAAATAATACAAATAATATAATGAAGTAGTTAATTTATAGTTTTTTTAAAATAGTTAAGAATGTATTTTTTATTATGACATCAAGAGATAATACATTCTCTATTGTTTGATATTTTTTTGAGGTGAAATATATTTTAGCATTGGGTGGATACAACTTGGCTACCAAATTTATTAGAACATTTGTTAGACATGGATAGATATTGACTAGTTGCCTTGGGTTTTAGAGGCATCATGGATATGAAATAGATCCCACAAAGCATTGATCTCGTTATTCTTAGGAGCATGAGAATGGTTGATTGACACTTTTTAGTGGGAGATGGAATAAGATACTATAGAGGTGATTATCACCTTAGAGGATGTCCATGCCTTGCTTTGACTTCCTATTGATGGTACACTAGTGATATGTGATATAATGGAGTCATAGGATGAGAGACCATCCTGAGTTTAGTGAGTGACATTATTGGATAGGATATATCTTAGTCTAAATTTTAGCTTATTTGATGTTTATATCATGTATATTATGGATATCTAAAATTCTATGATAGGGATTGTAACAACACAAGTGTTTTTTCATAAGTTGTATGGCAAGGTACCACTGTATGTGATAGCTTTGTGTCAATATATCCCAGATCAAGGTGCCTTGTATGATCTTAATTATTTCATTTGGGTATATCTCATGCGTAATGTATATGGGATGTTTAATTGGGGGTAGAAGATGATGGACCGAGTCATTCTAATGAGCACATGGATCTATGATAGATTTCCTATGTATTGATTGACTAGGTTACCCCATAGTGTCGATGATAGGTTACCTTGGGTTGTAAGGTAGAGGAAAGACCATGTATCATGTATCATGCCCCATGTTCTATCCTTAAATATTATTACATGAGGGAAGATAATGTGCTAGACTTACATTTATTCTATATGGCCATCTTAGGAAACTATTATTATTGGTTTAGTATTTGTGTAGATCATGATCCAATACATAATGGGTGGAGCCACAACTAGTTACTTATGTACCTAGATAGTTAGGTATACCATATCTAATATCCCCTCTAATAGTGCCTACTTATTATTCATGGCACAATAAATTGATAAGATGGAGAAGAGGTGTAGGGATGTCAATTGAGATACTTATGATTAGTCCTTGATGAACGAGATCATGGGTAGGTCAGGAATGGTAGTAGGAGGCATCAAGGCAAAGAGTAGGTGATTCCATGGATGTGGATGTATGAGATGTGGGATCACAATAGGGACCATAACATAGGTGATATCAACTACTAAAAATGTATCAAATATGGAGACACTATCAATGAGAGGATATATAGGTGGTAGTAGTTGTATAGGGTGATCCTATAGTGGCTCCAATACATAGTTAGTATATAGAAAGGCCACTAAGGAGGCTCGGTCACAATGGGATTAGGTGGTGACTCCTAGTTTTGCATTGGTACATAGGTAGCTAATAGAGGAGGTGATATGTGGATGAGAGGATGAGTGGATAGGGAGACCATGGTTAGTGATATCAGCACTAGTGAGAAATGTTTTAATTTTCTTTAAGTTTTTAATATAAAAAATTAGTTACATTATTATTTATGATAGATAAATTATATATATATACACACACACACACACACACACATGAGATATGATGTATATTTGGTTTCTAGTGTTGTAGATATTGATACTAAGGAGATCAAGTAGGGAATCCTAATTATCATTATGCACCATGATATTTTAGATGGGGTGTTGTCACATTATGAGCGTTACACTTTAGTTTATCCTATGGTAGCATATTTCCCATCTCATTCAATCTAGTTTATACTAGTGGGAGAGGTTGTGCAATAGTTTTAGGCATAAGGTGATGGTTTACAACCACCTGTAGGGGTAAGAGCTATAGAGGGTCAAGACTAACAAGATTTAGCATAGGAACCAACCATGTACATAGTAAATAGTATATAGATAAGATAGGTACATGCCCAAGTGGCCAAATAGGTTTATGTTGTTGGTTTGAGATATTGAATTGCCTCTTTATAGTCCACTATTCAAAGGGGTCAGTCTCAGGTGTCTATGGGTAGCATGGCTATACCACAGGATAGGCATGCTGGAGCATAACTATAGAGATATATTTATTCTATTTTGTACTTGTATTGTATAAAATTCATGGCATATATATTGATATGGACATCTCATTGAACTATGATTTGTACATGTATGTGTATGTGGATGGGTGCATGGATATATTTCCTTTCTAGCACATGATTTTTTCTTTTATTGTAGATGCTATGGGAAATATGTGATGTATGTTTTATTTTCTAGCATTATGTGATACACATACATGGTTAAAAAGAAAAGGCAAAAATGATTTGGAAAAGTATAAATAATTAAAATAACTGTAATACACACTATATCATGATGTTAAATGTGTAAAAACTAAATATGAATAAATATAATAAACCAAAATGGTAAAGTAAAAGGTAAAAAATGTTTTTAAACCATAAAAATATTTTCACCAAATTAAAACAAAATAAAATTCATACTATATCACATTGGGAAGTATGAAAATTTGTAATTAAATTAAAGGTGCATGAAAACCAATGGTATAAATAAATAATACAATTTATTAATCATACTAAATCAATACAGGAAGTATGAAAAGAAATATAAAATGTAAGTGTAAATCAAATTTACCATACTAAATCAAGCTGGGAAGTATAATAAATTTAATAAAATGGTTGTAAACATACATGCAATCAGAAAATAAGAAGATAAAGTGAAGTGCTTATGAAGTAAGCATAAAACATACTAAATCATGATGAGAAATATGCCAATGATGTATAAATCATAATATAACACAAATTATCTCAAATTTGAAGCATTTAACGTGGTTATACTATGAACTAGGTATTGGAATATTTTTTGAGGAGGACTTGTTCCTATCCATGGTCTTACATTGTAACTCACAAATGGAACACCAATGAGGTGGAAACAACTATGGGAATAATTAAAAGATGATTGAATGTGGTAATTTGTAAAAGAGCCTAGTCTTAGACATGGTATTACACTATAAATAAAAAGGGGAACACCAATGAGGTGAATTGTAAATAAGGTATATAATAAGGAAATGTTTTATTATGGTAATTTATGAGGAGAGTCTAGTCCTATCCATGGTCTTACACTCTAACTCAAAAAGGGAAACCCTATGGGGAATGATTAGTTAATAAAATAACATTTCTCAAGGGGAAATAATAGGATTGTTGTATTGAAAGAGGGAATGTAATAATAATGATATATGCATCAATGATAAAACCTTAGTAAACATGGGGCATACTAGGTACAAAGGAGACACACTAAGAGTCTAGTGATCATCAAAACACAAAGGATACATGCTCACAATAAGTGAAAAGTTGTATAAGAAAATAGGTGAGATAATAAGATCAAATCATGAAGATTATATGAATAATAAAATTAATATGGACCTACTTTTCCAAAATATGTTCCCCATTCTTCAGGACCTCTTATAAAGCTATTGGTCTACTATGAAGAATGGGTACTTGTGTGATAAACTAGGTAGAACATATAGATTTTTTGTTCTCCTATCTCAATGTACTCACCTACCATACCCCAATAGACCTTGGCTCTATCATGGGGATAATTTTGAATTTTGAGTTTCAATTGGGGATAGGAGATGTGCTATGTGTGAGATAATAAATTCAAGTAATGGATTTTGATTATTTAAATTATATCAAAAAATCATAAATCTACAATCTACAAGTAAATTCTAGAGCCAATTAGGATAACAATACAAAGACATAATGAAGCATTCATACTAGCATTACATCCTAAAATATAATGCTTTAAATCAAGATCAAAATAAAGAAAAGACTAAGTGATATTGATAATATATTGCTTACAAGTAGAATCATAATTTCATCATGATGTTGGTTTGATCAAGAGACTTCGATTGCACTGATTTCATTGATATGTTTATGAGAGAATGGATTGGTGTAGCATGTATTACTTTCACAGTCATTATTCATTTGGAATGGAGGGAGATGGTGGGTTTAAATATAGGAGAGAAGGATGATTAAAAAGGAATTAAAAATTCTTTGAAAGCCTCTAGAATTAGAGGCTTCTAGAGAGGAGGGATAAGATAGAGATTATTATAGAATTGGATAATTATAAATCCATTAAGAGGATAAACAAGATTAGTAAATAATTAATTGAGGTGATTATATGGGTGATTAGGGACTAGGGATGTAGGAGAACCTAATATAAGGCTAGGGTAGGTGGGATTAGAATTTAAAATTATAATATAATGGACAAGTGGGATTAATTAGTGGATAATAGGGAATTAAAATTAATTGATTTTTGGGGTAGAAATAAGGTTAGCATATGAATAATAATTAAGTGGTATGTTATATAAATGAATATAAGGTGTGAAATTAGTATGGAATTGAAGGGGATAAATGAGATTAAATGAAATACTTGAAATTAGTGATGACTAATGGTAATATTAGTGATTAAAAATTAAGTGAGTAAATTTAGATGTATATATTATGAATCATGTATTTTGATGTGATTAGATTTTTAAATTTGTATGTTTCCTTTTGAATCATTTACTTTTGTTTAAATGATTTGGATTTTAAATTTTTTGTGGCTTTTGTGATTCCTCCTCTAAACAAATTTGGAGTAACCAACATGAGTGATAGAAGTGATACACACAAATGAGATTTAGCCTTTGGTTTAAAGGAAAATAAGTAACTAGAGATATGACTAACTAAACACTTAAGCTTACCTATGAACCAATATTTAATCCCAAGTCTCAATAATATGTATGTTTAGTATGTGAAAGGAAGATAAGGGGGAAAATGTAGATCCAAGATATATCGATATATGGTAGTAGTACAATGAGAACTCTTGTTACTAAATGATCATATGTTAGAGATAGATTAACAAGGGAATAAAGGTTGTATAACCAAGTAAAAATAATACTTATATGATTTTTGAGTGTAATAAGATAACAAATAATCATTGTAAAAGAAAATAAAAGAATCTATGAAATAAGTGAACTCATGATCATAAGTGTGCATTCATGAAAATAATGATAAGAATCCATACGAAAGGTGAAAGTAAATAAAACTATATAAAACACATAAATCATAATATAATGATCCATCTAAAGTAGATAAGTGAAATCAAAATTTGTCACATATTCAATTTTATAAGATATATAAAAATGGATCACAAATCCAATCCAAATCATAACATATAACAATGTGATATAACACCATACCATGTTCATAAATACTAATATATTTGACCATAAATATTATTGATAACATCCAAAACATCTCTATGAAGATGGATTATGATGTTAGCTAGAGTGCCATCAATCTTCATATAAAGTTATGTAAAGATTTTCCTTCCTTATCATATCAGATGAAAAGGTAGGTGTATCTGATAAAGATTAATGCTTATGTGGGATCTCATGAATAATATACTCAGGTTAAATAATGTATGTCTTGATTGGAATAATATTTATAGGTCAAGAAGGTGTAACCTATGAAGGAGGATCATTCTTACATGTTTGACCTATAGAAGGAGTAATGGTTGACCTATAGGTGTCGAGTGTGGGAAGTCACGAAGATGCTATTGGATAACTTGGTAGTGATTAGTATGATGTATACCAAATTGGTTCCAAAGATAGTATACTTCCCCATATTTAGGGATATACTCTGATAATAATTTAAGAGGATGTATGGACTTATATTTGGGATAAATAGTGGTTGGTAGTAATGAGTCGATATACTATCCAAGTTTTTGAAATTGGTTGGAAGAATGGTTGTCTATCCCATGAAAGTAAAAAATATATTTATCAATAGACTTTGGGGGCCTACTAGTTGAAGGGGTGGAAGGAGAAGCTTGGGGAAACTTATATAGCTGGTAATATTTGGTCCAATTATCAACAAATTTGTGGATATCATAATAAGGTTGATATACCCATCATGTGAGCTTGGGATCAATATATGGTAAGGTAACAAGGCCATCACCAAGGAAAGGTCGGGTTGGATCAGAAATTAAGTTAGGCTCATCAAAAGGTAAGGTTAGGTATGTAGTAAGTTTAATTATAGTGTATAACATCTCTAAAGGAAGTAGAATAAAATGGTCATGGTATCTAAAAATTTGATAATGTGTTATCATGACATGATCCATGAGCATACTGTTCAGGGGCTCTATAGTGACTAGAGGTATACTGTGTGAGTGCTCCATATATACCCTATGATAAATAGTAAAAAGATTAGTATTAGGTATTATAAATAAATAAATGCTAAAATATTAATGAAAAGACTAAAATAAATAAGAGTGATATCTAAGAACTTTGGAATTTATAGCTTGGAAAAATCTAGCTAAAAATGGGTCATCTAAAGCATAACCCGTGTCTTCAATTATGGGGGAATTTGATGCATTTGCATGAAGATGAGGTAACTACTCTCGTATGATGAGTCCAAGGTCAATCAAGTAAGATGTTGTAATAAAGTGGAAAGTTAAATATCATAAATTTCATGTATATGGTGACAAAAGGAATGATAATGGGAAGCCAAGTTTAGTCTAGAGGAGGCATTTGCCATCTATTATATCCTTGACATGTGTTATGTGTAAATATGAGGTTGCATTAAGAATATCAAAGTGCCTTAATAAATTCATGGGAGGAAACATAAGTGATTTAACCTTCATCAATTAAGGCACTCTTAATTTAAATATTTCCAATTTGGATACTAATGAATAAAGGATGATTATACACACAAAGAAGAATGTCATCAAGAATCATGGAAGCAATAAGAAACTTATGTGAATGATAACTGTCCACTATTTCATCAACATGTATTTACTTCTCTTCACATTGTTTAAGTATACTAACAATATAATTTCTTCAAATCCAAATAATGTGGCTTTGCATCCTACCAGAGTAGGATGAGGGATGTTCATTTCAAACAATTATTGTATTAGATAGTTTCAATGATGGGGAGAAGTTCTCATTAGTTCTAAGAAAGGTATATTAGATGGGAGATAAGATATTTCTGATATGGGATCCCATTCATCATAACCCATGGGAGGATTTTATGTAGATAATGTGTAAATAAAACATTTTTAACCTTATTTCTTAATCCAACTTCCTTAAGCAATGCTTATAAGACAACTTCTTTATACAAGATTCTAGACTTCAATTCTCTGTTAGGAGGATTCAAATAGTTTTTTGTCTATATAAGGTTTCATTACCCTCTCAACATTTTTTAATAACCTTTTATACACAATTAAAGATTGTCAAACACTTCTTAAGTTTTATTTCCTTTTTCTACACAACCTTGCACTCAGTCTATACCCTCCTTGTAGCCCTATTTATGGGTTTTCTAACCTAGTACATAATTTTACCTTCATAAATCTAAAAAAAAAATTTTGATACATATAAAATTTTCCAAAATATCATTATTTTCTAATTTCCATACCCTAAGAAGTCATTTTAGCTACTTTAGTAACTCTTTTTACCTTATTATTTACCCTTTTAGGTCTCTTCTAGGCCAAGAGTACACTCAAACCTCAAAATACATACTTTCACATCCGTACACCATATATAATTATTTTATTTAGTTTTAAAATATAAAAATACCTTAGATTAAAAAAATTGGAATTTTTAAATGGTTGGAAATGCCTAAACCTCTCAAACCCTAGTTTAGGGTTTTCACTAGCTCTATCTCAACCGAGAGCTATTAAAATTCTAATTTGAATGATCTAAAGGGTTTCAAGGATTAAAAAATAGTTTTTTAGGTCTATATTGACCTTGGGAACATTATCCAACCCTTTTGTGTCATGTTTTAATCCACTAATAAGCTTTTTCACATCAATATCCTCTTGACTATGTTAAGAAAACTTTGGATATAGGCATGTGTTCAAACTTGATATCTCAAAACTTCAATATTACTTCAACATAAGACCCTTATAAAAATTATTATACTTAAATACACTTACCATTACACTCTAAAGTATTTTATAATTGATTCTTGGACCTTTCTTTTCAAAAACTTCAATTGCTCAGTCCACCTTATTGACAGTCACCATAGAAAATAGAGTTAGACTCACTAATGCTTTAAACAAAAGGATTTATTAACTGATGATGATTCCTTATACATGAAATATAAATTATAAACCCTTAAAAAACATGTAACACTACATTTTATAATGTCCTTATCCCATAAACAATAAAATATAGTTTTCATACCAAAGGAACAATACCCAAATCAGGGGTCTATGTAACCAGTTTGTAAAACAAGTATATCCTTCTTGTATTGTCTTGGAGAACATATACATTGTGTAAAAATTATACCTTTATCTAATTATGTATGAAACATTGGCCAACATCAATACCATATAAATAATATAAATACAATGGCAAAAAATAATATGTATCAATTTTAGCAAGGTCTACATCTACAAAACCAGATGTTGCTCACACTATTTCATGAAACTAATCATCCCCAATAGAAAAAAATCTTTTAAAAATATTTAAAACTTATTAGAATAAAATTACCACATTATTTACTTATCATAAAATCACATTCAATTGATATTCATGGCTTTTCTTTAACCTAATAGGGGTCTGAGCATTTAATCTGCAAAATAGGGTTTCTACTTCCTCACAGTTTCTTTCTTCAAACAAAGAAACATTAGTCTCAATATATCTTACATTCACTTAAAATAAATCCATTATTAATTCTATCATCAAAATCAATGTATAAATTCATCATATAAATAATGCAAAAGAGCAATATTTCAAATACCTTCAATAGAGGTTTGCTTTCATTCATTTTCAAAAATAGGGTTTTACAACACCCCTAGAATTGAGTTAATAAAACTTCTCTCTATCTAAAATTTTTATACACTCTAATGGAATAAACCACCTACTATATAAAACTGACTCCCTATTAACCTCCAATAAGGCATAACTACTTCTTGATCAACTTTGCCTCATAGATTTTCTTGTAGATTACTTTGTTACATGATATTATGTTTTGGATTTACATAAAATGACACCTCCAAGAATATGGCATTGAAATCATGATAATTTAATGACATATTAAAATGATAAACTCTTTAGACTCACTTGATACATTTTCTAACTTAATAATTTATTCAAAATTCACTCAAGAAGGCTTGTTAAGATTCAAATATTCAAACTATGCATTTTGGCAGGAAATGTCTAAATTCAAATTTTATACACCATTTGACACTCTAGACTCCTCAAATAGACTAAAAATGACCTATAGAACTTATCAAAAATATAATAGGCCAAACTAATAAAAACATGAATTTTTTTTGGGATCCTCAAGGGATGGCCCCGCATCATACTACTAAGTTGAAGAATCTTTACCACATGTATGGGATGATACATTTAGTATATGTTGTTGACTATATGCATTGAACTCTTATTAAATTTATCTACCTCCACTCTCCTCTCATAGAGGTTTACATTCTCTTGGGCTCCACATCTAGGCCTCCTCTACTTCACTTTCATACCAACACATGAAATAATAGTGTTAAATAACACATGTCTACTACTAACTTTCTCTTTCCATGCAGGTGTCTTCCATTCTTTTTCCTCTAAAAACTGATCCAAATTCTCCTTTTCTCTATCATACAACACTTTTGCAATTATTAACCCTTATTCCTTCACCAATACTCCTTGTGCTACCCATTTTATCTCATGTACTACTTGTGTTTGTCCTTTGCTTACCTAATACTCATATGTATTCTTAACTTGTTGTACATCAACTTCTTATTCATGACTGATCTATATCTTTGTACTTGCATAGGCTACATATTCATCTTCACTATCTCTTCTTCTTGATTTTTTCATGGGACTGATGTATATTTTCCATCTCTTGGACATCCTTCTCATGTTCATCATTCTCTTTCAAACATTCAACCATACCTTATTTTGATGGCTACTCTATACCTTCAATTTTGTCACAAATCAACATATGAGAAGTAATATTTGAAGCCTTAATGGATTCCTCATGGGCTGCCTCCTTCTTGGTAAATTTATCCTATATCTTCTTCTCTTGTTTGGTGTCATATCCAAACCATCTCCTTTCCATCTTATCTACAATGTAAAATTACATCTTGTTGTCCTCTCTTTCATGGACTTGGCTTTCATGCTTATATTCTTGTTTTATCTCACTCTTCACTTTCTTTTATTCCTTTTGTACCTTGACCAATCCTAAACCTTCCATAGCTTTCTTTCAACACTGCATCATCATCATAATTCTTTCATATTTTCTTCCCTCTTCACCTTTCAAGGTGAATAGTAAATATACCTCTCCATCTTGATTATTAACATATGTATTTGCATTCCCATCATGTATGGTATATATATCATACTACCATTGCCTCCCTAGCAACACATGACACATGTCTAAAGGCATAATATCACATAATATATTATCTCTATATCCACCTATCTAAAATTCAACCCAACTCTATTTACTTACCAATATATGGTGACCTTTTTGAACCCATGTAATTGTGTATGGTTTTGGATGTGGCATCTTCTTCAACCTACACTTCTACACCATCTCTAATTAAACTATATTGTTAGTACTACCACCATCAATAACCAAGTTGCATACCTTACCATGGGCTTTACATTTACTTCTAAATAAGCTCCTCCTTTGGATTGGTTCCATGTTTTGATTCTTATACATTAAGACTCCTCATGATTAATGACTCATTATTATCATGACTTCTCTCCTCATGATATTCTCTTAGTATATGATATTGCATAATATTTTTCATACCTCTTGGACACTCTTCTCCTTATGTCCATCTCTTTGGAATTTCCAACATTGCCCTTGAAATCTCTGTCTTGGTCCTTACCTCATTGGACCTTCATCTCTCTTTAACTATCATTTTCAAATGTTCTAACCTACCTTTCATGGTGTTTTCCCATGCCCTCTTGCATTACTATTGCATGTTTATGTGGTCTCTCTTGTACCACTTCTCTATTCTCTCTCATCCATTATTACTTACAAAGGTCCTACCTCACCTTCTTACCTATCTTCTCTTTCTTATCTCTTCCTAAGAATGTCATTTATATCCTTAATCTTCATCATCAATGGATAAATGATCTATTTCATCATCCTAACCAAATCATCATTTTCCTTGTTAGTTCTCTCCATGGAGCACTACACCTGATTACCTATCCTACAATCTACTTCACAACACATTGTTAATCCTTTCACCAATCCATAAAATCCTTCCCTAAGATATGATACCAAAATGATGCATAACATGTACAAATAAAATGGGTTTAACCTTTTTTTCTTAATCCAAGTCCCTTAAGCAATACTTATAAGACCACTTATTTATGCAAGATTCTAGACTTCAATTCTCTGTTAGGAGGATTAAAATAGTTTTTTTGTTTATATATGGTCTCACTACCATCTCAACCTATTTTCATAACCCTATATACCCTTTTTAATAATCTTAAACACTTATTAAGTTTTAATTCCTTTTTCTACATAACCTTTCACTCAATCTATACCCTCTTTATAGCCCTGTTTATGGGTTTTCTAACCTAGTACAGAATTGTACCTTCATAAATATAAAAACCAATTATTTTTAAAGGTAAAATTTTCCAAAATATCACTAGTCTCAAACTTAAATACCTTATCAAGTCCTTTTATCCACTTTAGTAACTCTTTTTACCTTACTTTTTACCCTTTTAGGTCTCTTCTAGGCAAAGAGTACACTCAGACCTCAAAATTCATAATTATACATTATTAAACCATATATAATTATGTTATTTAATTAAAACATATAAAAATACCTCAAATAACAAATCTTTGGAATTTTTCAATTGTTGGAAATGCCTAAACCTCCCAAACCCTAGTTTAGGGTTTTCATTAGCTCTGTCTCAGCTGAGAGCTATCAAAATTCCACTGTGAATAATCTAAATCATTTAAAGGATTAAAAACTATTTAGGTAGGTTTTTATTGACCTTGGGAGCATTATCCAATCCTTTTGTGTCATGTTTCAATCCACTGTTAAGCTTTTTCACATCAATATCCTCTTAACTATGTCATGAGAACTTTGTATATAGGCATGTGTTCAAACTTGATATCTCAAAACTTCAATATTACTTAAACATGATACAATTAAAACATTTAATATACATAAATACACTTACCATTACACTATAAAATATTTTAAAATCAATTTTTGGACCTTTCCTTTAAAAAACTTCAAATGCTCAATTCACCTTATTGACAATCACCATAGAAAATAGAGTTAAACTCACTAATGCTTTGAAAAAAAGGATTTCTTGACTGATGATGATTAATTAAACATGAAATATCACTTATTACTCCTTGAAAAACATGTAACACTACATTTTCTAATATCCTTATCCCATGAACAACAAGATACATTTTGCATACCAAAAAAATAATACCCAAATCAAGGGTATATGTAACCAGTTTGTAAAACAAGTATCTCTTTATTGTATTGTCTTGGAGCACATATTCATTTTGAAAACATTATACCTTTCTATAATAATGTATGAAACATTGGAAAACATCAATCCCATATCAATAATATAAATACAATAATAAACAATAATCTATATTAATTTTATTAGGGTCTATATCTACAAAACTAGATGTTGCTCACACTATTTCTTGAAACTAATCATCCCTGATACAAATAAAGTCTTTTCACAATATTTAAAACTTATTAAAATAAAATTAACACATTATTTCCTTATCATAAAATTATATTCAATTTATATTCATAGTTTTGATTTAACCTAATAGGGGTCTAAGCATTTAATTTGTAAAATAGCGTTTATACTTCCCCAAAGTCTCTTCAAACAAAGAAACATTAGTCTCCATATATCTTACATTAACCTAAATAAAATACATTATTCATTATATCACAAAAATAAATTCATACATTCATCATCTAAACAATGCAAAAGATCAAGATTTTAAATATTTTTAATAGAGGTCTGCTTTCATTCATTTACAAAAATAGGGTTTTACAACACCCCCAAAATTGAGTTATTCAAACTTCTCTATATCTAAAATTCTTATAAAATAGAATGGAATAAACCACCTAATATATAAAAATAACTCCATATCAACCTCTAATGAGGCATAACTACTTCTTGATCAACTTTCCCTCATAGAGTTTCTTATAGGTTACTTTGTTACATGATGTTATGTTTTAGATTTACACTGAATGACACCTCCAAGATTATGGCATTGAATTCATGAAAATTTAAGGACATATTACAATTTTAAACTCCTTATTCTCACTTGATACATTTGAAAACTTCATAATTTGTTCAAAATTCCCTCATTAAGGCTTGTTAAGATTCAAATATTCAAACTATGCATTTTGGTAGGAAATGTCCAAATTCAAATTTTATGCACCATTCGACACTCTAAACTCCTCCAATGGACTAAAAATGACCTATAAAACCTATAAAAACACATAACAGGCCAAAATAAGACAAAAATGAAAACTTTTTGGGATCCTCAAGGGATGCCCTTGCATTAGGATAGTTAGATATAGGCACATAATGTTGCAAAAACACCTAAAAAGGAGGGCTAGAGATATGATTAAACTTGTGTTGATAGGGTATATTTTATTTAGAATTATTAAAAATGGTTTGGGTTAATTTAGGTGATGTGATGGTTGGTTTAATTATTTATTGTGGTTGGGGTAAAATAAATACTATTTAAATTTTGGGGAATGATATCTTTTTATGTGTATGTTGGGGGAAGAGTAGAAATGGTACGAGAGGTATAATCAAGTTGTGTTGTTTAGAGTGATGATTTAATCAGTATAGGTTACTCTTGACCCAATTCCATTAGATGGAATGGGTAAGTGTCTTGAATGATGTGAAATGGTCGAGAGGTGTTATGCTTAGGTGTTGAATTTGAGTCAATAAAATCAACTACTCTTATCATGTTATTCATATTAACCATGTTTTTGTCATTAGAAGTAAGGTCTGTAATAATTTCAACATTATTTGTAGGAGTAGGTTTTTTGATGTTATCTTGGTGGTTAGGAAGAGGATATTTGTATATAATAAGATAAACATTAGCTTGGTTTAAAGCTTGGTTTTTATTTTGTGTTTTGTAAACTTTAAAAGCTATGTCATAAGCCTATTGACACTTTCAAATAAGGGTTTCATGATCAAAGTTTAGATCAATAATAAAATCCATAACAAGATTGCATAATTATTTACAAGTCTCATGATAATGGTCCCAATTTGTATGAAACCAACAAAAAAAATTTGGATCATACGATAATTTCATAGGATAAGTGGGGCCAATATCTTGTGATAGAGGTCTTAGAAGACATTTTTGAAGTTTTTCTAGGGATAATGTTTTGTGCACATTAGTGTGGTTGGGTTGAGAAAATTTGGGAGTAAGAGTGTTGTTAGTAGGGGAAACATGTTCTATAGCATTATTTGGAGCAATTGCTTAGATGGTATGAATAGTGTCATATGTGTCAGCAACACCATCATTAGTTTCATGATAGTTTTTATTTTTGATGAGCATACGAGTGCTTGTTGTAGGTTGAGGTAGTTCAATTTGATTAATGAAAAATTATTATCATTTGGCCTAGTTAGTATATTTTTCTAAAATTTTTAGAGAGAGAGTCTTAACCTGATATTATAATTTGGGGTATGGCACATTAGTGAATAAGTGTAAAAGGTTGTCATCCTCCATATTATGCTCACATTTATTAGAATTTTTTTTCTATTTTTTGATCAAGGCTTGTGTTGTTCTATATTCAAGTTATTTTATAATTTGGGCTAAGTTATTCTCAGGTAGATCACTAGTTTAAAATTCATAGACTAGTGAGTTGACCAAGTATTTAAGTCTATTGATAGATTGGGATTTTAATCAATTATACCAATTTAAATCATCTCCTGAGATTATTTTAGCTAATAGTTTGATAATAACAAAGGTATTAAGCTTGACCTAATCTTTATAACGGTTACCAAATGTTTTTAAATGGAAAGTGGGATCAATGGATCCATTATAGGTGATGGTGGGTGTGATACCTCCTATGTCAATATTATAAATTTGAGGTACTAGAGGTTTTTTTTATACATGTTTGATTGTTTTATTGATGAGTGGCAGTTTTTGGATACAGTTACCATGGGAATCCCTAAGGGGGGTGGGTGACATTAGGATTTATGCTCCTATGAAACCCATTAAAGTTGGTTTTGAAGATAAATGAGATTATTTTGCATCTACATCATATGATTTTCATTATTGATTTGAAATATATGCATTTTATTAATTTTTTTTAATAGGAGTTGGTTAGTTTGAGTAACATTTTGATTAGTGGATGTAACATGTGATGCACTAATATTAGTATTTATTTTTTGAGTTACACTATGAGTGTGGGATGAAGTAGTAGCATGCATCACACTAGTAGTATGAGTAAAATTGGTAGAAAATAATCACTAGTGGCATGATAATCATTAGTAGCAAAATATGCACTAGTAACATGGTTAAGGGTATGGGTATTTTGAATAGGCCCACTAGATGTTTAACCTACCATGTTGGTAGAAATTCTTGGCATGGAGATTAAAGAATACATAGAAGATGATGTCATGGTGTGTGAAGGAGACATAATAGAAGGAAAATGTTGAGATGCAAATAAATTGGTTCCCCCAAATCTATGAGAAAAGGTAGGGAAGGGTGAATGGGGTTATCCTATATGAGGACCCATCATGAGATTATAGATGGTTGTAATATCTTTTCCTCTATGTTGAGGGAATTCATTGATGAAAAAGAGAATTTCAATTATGTACTCTATATCACACTCATATTATAGTGAGAATAGAGGGTGAGGATGAATGGGGAGGAGCCCCATAGTTGGTGGTGTCAATGAAATCATGAACATTAATTTCATCCATGGTGGGTGTCATAATTTGTGTCTTAGGGAACTTATTAAGGTTGGTAAAACTCATCATGTCTATTTGATTTAATTCTATATTTTCATAAAAAAATAAATTCATGATGAAGTATAGAGATTAAAAACTTGATGGAAAGAAGGATCAATTGGTAAGATACAAATTTAAACTAATCGATAATGTTTTATCATACAATGCACATAATGAGGTATAAAAGACACAATCGTATAGGTCAACTATGTACTAGAGATAAAGAAACTAAATAAGCTAAAAATATACATAGTCATATAGGTTGAATTTGTATTGAAGATAAATAGAACAAACAAATTGTAAGAGATGAGTCGATAGGGGTGACTTCTGAAGATAGGGAAATGTTTTGTAATATAATAGCTAAGAAAATATAATTAAACACACAAGAAATAAGATGAATGCGTTTAATTTAATTATAGCACACAACACAAACCTTATATCAACATTGGCTAGTGAAAGTTTTGAAATACAAAATATAATCTGAAAAGAGAAAGTATAAAAAATACAATGCAAATTCTAATCTAAGTGGTCATTCCTAAATATTTTTAGCTATAATAAATTTTAAAATTAATGTGATAGATAGTAGGTTGTAAGAAGGAACTAAAAAAGTAATCTATGGATAGTTTTAGGTAGTTTAGAATAAAATGGATCTATATTTGTGATAATAATGGTGTGGTATTAGGGCCTACCCTCTCACTTCATAATCCCACATTGATAAGGGTGTTATTTTCTTTTCCAATACTTACCATCAACTACATATTTATAACCTGCCATAAAACTAAGTTAGCTTCCCCCTTCATGATTAAATCCAAGTAGGTAGACCTTGGGAAGTAATTATTTAATGTTTTTAAGTGTTAAGTGATTTGGAAGTGTGTGCAAAAGAGAAAAATAGTGTGACTAAACCCATAAATTAAAAACCTCCTATTTAGTATTTATTTATTACTCTAAGTAAGAAAACAACAAATATAAAAAGTAAATTAATTACTATCAACATAGGTTAATTCCTTCATTTATGAAGATTACCAAGTCATTTTAGGTGACACTCTATGCAAACATTAAAAAATAGAGTTGATAAGGTCACTAATATCTGTAGAAAAAAGATCTAGAAGAACATACATATTTGAATAGGTCGATTGAGTTTGCTAGATTGAAAGTAGGCTACAAAATTATTTCAAGATAGTTGATGCAGTTCATTGTAGGGTTACAATTTTATAGATTGAAAATTGTGAAAAGTAGGACTAGAAATTAAAAATAAAAATGAATAAGAAGTTAGGAATGAAAATCGATAATTTTAAATATGTTTGATTTTATAATTTTATGTTGCGTTACTCAAATACTATTTTTCCTAAAAATAGAGTCAATTGGGTCAATGAATTTTGCAAAACCTATATGGTAAAAATAAGTTGTGAACAAAGATAAATGGGTCAACAAAGTCTAAAAACCTATGGTTGAAAAAGATACCTACGTTGATCTAATTGATCTAGTTACCTATTATTGGATAAAACCACATAGAGAAACTAGAGTCTATTTTGAGTGACTTTGTGTTAAACCTACACATAGAATGTTAGACTGTATTGATAGGTTTGATACAGTGTTATATAAATACAAATAAATAAGATGATAGTAAATTAGTTCATGAAATAAAACCTACAAGGGTTAGATTCACATTGGGTTCACTAGAATGTGTACAAGGGAAAGTGACACTGATCTACAAATCAATCCTAACTCATAGAAGATAAATCACACTTACCCTTCCACTTGTTGGTATATTTAGAACATTAGGGTCATGAAAAAGATGGATCCACTAGACCTAACCAAGGGGTCTCTTAGCATAAGAATATCACTAGAGAGGGTTCCAAATCCTCTAGTCAATCAATACCATACAATAACCTTAGCTAGGTCCTATGTTTTCTATATTTAGAAAGTAAATACAAAGTAAAGTAAAATCTAACCTAGTGCTCACTAAATCATATGGCATAAAATGAGGTTAATAAACATAAAATTAAACATGAATAGAGGATCTCTACTTAATCCAATGTAGCTAAAATCCTAATGCATGGAGAGATAATCATATAAGCTAATAAATGCAAATCTTTCTACTTTAAGAAGGAGGAGCAAGAGTTAGGAATACTTACCTCTGAAAATAAACCTACTAATCCTTAATCTCTCCCTTGGCCAAGATGATTCACAAGAGGTTATTTTTGTATGTAAGGATAACAAGGATAGGTTAGATCTAGGTTACATGAATTCTTTATGCATCCAAAAACTTCTCCATGAGATAAGATTTGTGTCTCCAAGTGTATTATTGAATCCCTAAGCAATGCTATTCAAGTAGAATGGTGGATAAGTAGATGAAAAATATATGATGTTCTTTTTTTGTATCTCTATAAATGGCATAAATAGATGTGTATATATAGTTGGATCTAACCTTAAACCCTTCTACAAGTTTAGTCGATAGTGTTAGTGCAATCGAATCTATATCACTAATTGATAAAATCAAGTTAGGTCCCAGATTTGGTCATCCTAGGCTGACCTAGACCCATAACATGATAATATATTTTAAGTACATGGTTGAAAAAGGTTGACATTATTCGATAAATGTCAAAAATAAATTTTGGATTAGGTAGGGGTTGTTTAAGGTGGTGAATTACTTGGAGGAGTGTGTAAAGGAGGTTTAAAATATTATGGAAGTGTATAGTATAAGTTTATGTTGATTGCAAGTGGTGGTATAGGGAACAAAAATCTTGTGAATCACTAATGATCTGCCCACACCTTTCTTGATGCACCCTTTAAGGCATGCACTCAGAAAATTTGATACTCAGTGGGTTACTGCAAGAGAAAAAGTATCACTAATTGATAATTTTTTAAAATATTATGTGTATACACCTCCAACCAAGGGGGTTTGGAATAAATATACCGGTGATAATGCTAGATTTTTATCCATTGAATAGAGGACCTAGAGGCTGAAAAAAAGATATAAAGATAATCCATAGAATTCTTAACTAACTCCCCCTCTTCCTAAAGAGTGATAAAAGAGTCAACAAAGTTGCCATTAAAAAATTAGTGGTTAGACTAAGGGAGAGATATCCATTTCATAAGGCCTATGAAAGCATAATTAGCTAGCATATATCTTAACTCTTCAACTGATAACACATAAAGTGATGGAGATAAAAGACACCCTTTTCTGATAGATCTATAAAGTTTAAACTAAGAAGAATGGGCTTCATTGATAGTAATGCATGCCCTAACATCCTATAAAATCATATTAACCACTTACACAAACCTGGGACCAAAAATAAGGGCTTGGAGCATGGATAAAATAAAGGGACACTCAATGTATTCATAGGCCTTCTCAAAATCAATCTTAACAAATAGGGCCTTTTGATTGGTGACACAAGCCCATTCCACGCCTTCATATAAATCAATGACATTGTGTAAGATGCATCTATGTCGGATAAAACCTATTTTCTCACTTATAAGAATTAAAGTAAGAAGATGCTTGAGTCTTAGAGACAACTCCTTAGTAATTATCTTATAAGAGACATTGAAAAAATTAATGTCTCCAATTAGTAATAACTTTACATTCACTATCTTTGGGTATAAACTTGATGTTACCTTGATTTATGAGAGGTCCTAAAGAATTATTTAACACTAATTCAAAATAAACCTTATGAAGATCTAGATCTCTAATATCCCATAAGGTCTGAATAAGACACACGGGAAACCATTAATGCCTGGAGCTTTGTTAGTAGTCATATGAATAACCACCACTTTAATATCATTGAGGGTTAGAGACCTATCACAAGCTACCTGGTAAGCATCAAAAAATTTACAAGGAATAGATTTAAGGCACTAAACCAAAGCAACTTCATGCTAAGTCGAGTTGGTTTGGGCCAAAAAAACCTCATGATAATAATGAATAAAATATTACAAAATGTCAAAGAGTTTGTTAAGTCAAATAGATCCTTTCTTGATAGATTTGATTCTATAATCAATCCTTCTAGAGTGCAGGAGATAAAATAATTCCTTGGTGAACTTGTCCATAATTTTCAACCAATGCATCTAACCTCTAAATTAAACCCCTCAAGCCTTGTGTTCCTCTTCAAATTAAATATTATGATGACAATGATTTGATTGGGTTTGTAAATGGACGTTGAAATGAGAGGCTCTAAAATCCTATGATACATGAAGGTATTCATGATCTATAGCATTATGAAGATGCTAACGAAAAAGAGAGGCTTGCTTATCATAGACATAAATAAAGGTGGTAGTGTAGGCAAGATCACCCATTTACCACTTTATCTATCCAATATCCCCCTCAGGCATGGTATTTAAATTCCATGTTTAAATATTGTTCCCAGTGGTTCAATCATGTTTAAGGTGAGAAGTATTGAGAAATAACTAGTTTATAGTAGGCCTCACTTAAGGGGTAGATCACTCCAAATTGAAGTAGATAGGATGGTAATTTGATAAAAAGGTGTTAGGGAGAACATAAAATAGTCTATCATGAACAAGTGAAAGAAATAAGAGATCTTATTCAGATAATATATCCCAGTCTAGATAATGAAGAACTTAATCCTCTCCTTGGTCAAAACTAGACAAAGTAAACAAAAGAGAGTTGAAATTATTCCTCCAATGGTGGTTTGGATAAAAAACCTCAATTTGTTTATACATATAAAACCATGTATACCATTCACCATCACACCTACACATAAGAAGATAACCATATTTATCCTTATGAGATTATACCATGTGAAAATGCCCATAGAGTATCTAGTGAGCATTGGAAAATGGTTCTACCAACCATCTCCAAAGAAAATCCCAGTCCACAAAATTATTATAGGCATACAAATTTACTATTCCACAACCAGAGTCATGCATGGTATTATGAAAAATGGTCTTAGGAAATATTATCTATGTTGCATTCTATATGAGAAATCTAAATATCTTGACCTCCTATAAATAAATAAAATTCATATTACGAAAAGCTAACTATTCATGACTACATACTTATGTGATAAATCAATAAGACCCCTAACATTCCATGAATAAACTAACATTAGGAAACATCAAGGTTCATGTCATTTTATTCTATGATATTTTCAAGAGTCAAAAATTGATTGAGAAAGATTCATGATTCACAAAATCACCCATATGAAAAGGTTTCCTCTTATATTCCATATATTCCTCCTAGTAAGGAGAGGGACTTTTTTAGTACTAGAGAACTACTTTACGGTCTAAATTAATTAAATTTTTAACTCTTTTGATGAATTCAACCTAGGATGGGGTTGTGATAGTTGATCTTATAGATTTGAAGGTAGAGTATCAACCAAAGTATCCATTACTTGTTATGTACACATAAATAGAGGAAAAAACTTGTTATGCATAGTAGGTTTTCCACTAGGGGTTGAGGCACTAGGAACCATGACTGGTCGATAAGCAAGTGGCTAAGGCTTACCACAACCTCTTTATTAATTATTATTTTTATTTGTGATGGTGGTCCAACCATTAGTATTACCATTATAGGTTCTAGCTTTAGATCCTCCCTTTTACTAAGGAGCAAGAGGGGCATGCCCCATTAAGGGACACTCTCAAATCACATTATCCAAATATTGGAACCAAAAATAGGTATTTGGTAAATTTATATATAGCATTCACTATGTAAATTAATAATTTCCAATATGAATGTAAATGGAATTTGAGCTTATAAACTAGATCCACTTATACATAAACCCTTTTTTTGGGATGCCCACCAAAAAATTTGGCCTGTTCATGGCATATGAAATGCCCTATTCATTTTATGAGTTGGTTGATAAAAGCTCATAGGGGGAGAGGCAAGCTAGGAAATTCAACCTAAACTAGAATTTTTAATTTTTCTTTCTCTAAAACTTGAAAGTCTCAAGACTAGTGAGAAAACACCACCAACATGTTACGTATAAACCGTGTGACATGATTAATAATGGATGTACAATGATCTAGGTTAGTGAATCAAAATTAGAAGAAACCCTTGGTAAGGTTATATACTCATTCTAGTTTCACACCATGGCCTTGCCAATGGTTATGAACCCATTATTTCAAGAGACTCTTAGAGTCTCTTCCCATAAAATAAGCTATTAGAGTGTAATTCTCAACAAAAATAAAAGATTTATCAGATTCAGGTAGATAAATAACAACATTAGGTTAGAGATTTTTTGGGTTAGAATTTTTACCTTGTGAAAAACTTAAGAATGAACTTCCTCACTTGTTTTGATGACATGGCCTATCTCACTCACATCGTATATCCCTTCATCCAAAGATGTAGAATTGGATCTATATCTATTTATAGCGGCCACCTCTCCTTCAAGAAACTAATTACATAGTGACTATAGACATTAAACATATAGGTCTCATGCCACCCAGAGGGTGAATCACCAATAAAAATTAGTAATAAATGAAGAGTAAATCTAAATCCTACCTAGATCTATTGTAGATTAGAAATATGGTAGAGCAATATCCTAGGGGATCATCAATGTAGAGCAAATAAAACATAGATCCAATATAAGATATTTTTAAACTTGAAATAATTTTTAAAAATGTACTTTTCAAAAAAAAATTCCTCACCACAAATCCATGGAACTTAGTTTTAAATGGATGTTTTAATCCCCCACCCATGGTTCTATCTATGTTAAATTTTTGAAAAGAGGTTGCAACACAAACTTGTGGTATATGACATTTAAAGAGTGATTTAGTCTCCAAATTCATGGTATTACATGTTTAAGGTGGTTTAAACCATAAAATTCATGGTTCTGGGATTTAGAAGGTAGTTTTGATTACAAAAAACCATGGTTTTGAATATGGAAGGTGATTTTAGTAAAATTGAAGCATGGGATTTCCTATTGCAACTTTTTAAAGCCTTCTTACATACAAATATCATGTGTTAGAGATTTTTTGAGAAATATCCCTACATTTTCATACATTCATTAGGTCTTGGGCACACTTACAATAGATAAAAACTTAAGTTAAAGTGTTAATAAAGTGGATAACATGATTATGCAGGCTATTAGTCTTCTTGACACCTTAGATAAAGATATAAACACCTTCTTCATGAGAGTGAAGGAGTGGTACTTGTGGCATATTTTAGATCTGTAAAAGAATATTTATGAAAACTATCTATATGAGAGACTGGAAAATTTTGTGAAGGATAAGTCTAATTTGTCAAATGATTCCCTAACTAATTTTACTGATGTAACTATTGATACAGACAAAGCTCAAGATATCAAAGAGCCTATAAAGGATTCAATGGGATAAGACATATATCCTATTTATTTGATAAACACTAAGTAGTTTACACAAAGGGCATTAGGTGGACAAATAAAATATCTCTACATTACTAAGGATCTTATACAAGTTTTTCAAGATATTGATGATCAGTTTCTTAAGGATTCTAAGAGTAACCATGATGTGTCCAAGATGTTGGAGGCCAATCACTTGCATTATCACTCCAATTTTTCAATTAATAAAGGCATTATTGGTCTAGAACATGTAAATTATGTTATAACATGGAACAAGTAATTTAGATACTCTAACTCAAAATATGGATATGATATTATGAAGGAAGATAAGGAGATACATGCCTCTATCTTGTAAAAAATGTTAGCATGGAAAATAAACTTTATGACAAAGTGAATAACAATGGTATTAGTTAGGATTATGGTGGATTTTGAATGAATGCATGTTTTACTTGATGAAAATAATTATCATAAGTATAAAATAAACTCTTACTCTCCTGTGGGTTTTGTAAATCCTTGAAACATGTTTTATTCCATTTAAAACCCAGTATGTTATTCTATTTTTTATATTATCCTACATAAATACTCCAAATATATTTCTTATTCCCTCCATGTAGATAGAATCTCTCTCTCAATTTGTTGGTTGGTGAATATTGAGAACTTGAATTATGTAGTGTTTAAGCCAAATATAGTGACAATGTGCTTGAACTAGATGTAGAAGAACTTAAATCCCATAGGTTTGAGACTATATATGAGGTTCATGATCTAGGGTGTTTGGAAAATGAGAACAAAGATAATGATTATAAAATGATGAAGTGTATGGTCTAGTGACTGAGCAATATGAAGAGCATGAATTGCAGTGTTTGGAATTTAAGAAGAATAATGAATAAACCATAATAAATATGATACCAATATCCAAACATCTTTCCATTGCAAGAGAAAGAGATGCATTGGATAAATGTTGTATTAGTTAGTTTGATTGAATAATTAAGATGTGGATTAAGAATTTAACCATTCATAAATAATATATGAAATAAAATAAAAGGAGTACAATAAGGTACTTGAAAACTCTTGATGGATGGTCACTTGGTCTAAATGAGGAGCCCCATTTACCTATTGATTATGGTGATGAGTTTGATTCTACACTACTACCACAAGGAAAGTCTTCTTCATCTAGCATAACCCTAAGAAAAAGGAAAAGTCAACCACTATTTTGGAACAACATAATGTGAATGAGTTAAAACCAAAAGAGTAGTAGTCACCTCCAATGAAGAATCAAAAGTTACTTCCATAGTGGAACATGATTCTTATCATCAAAAGGAGTCTTCTTCTTCTTGATAACCACTCAAAGTCAATTTTTATCTCTCCAACATTCTATTTTTCCATTAAACTTATTTTTTAATCACTTGCAAAGGTTATGTTTTACCTTTTAAGCTATAAATGAAAATGTAACAATGAAATAGAAACACGTTACCAAAAAAATGCTTATGAAAGTAGTTATTGGGAGGTTACATAATGGTTTCATCCTTTTAAGATATAAATACAAACTCTATGCATTTTATATGGGTTGTATTTTTTGATAGCAGAAAGACTTTTAACAAGGTGGAAGGAAGGAGTTTATATGTATATCCCCATGAAGGATAAATACATAATTAATTTTTAGGACTTTATTCCATGAATGTTTCTAGTGGATGATATTCATGACTATGTCAATCCATTTTTATTCTTGATCTTTAACTCTGTTAAAATGATATTGTTAGATAGTCAACGAATGCAGAGTTTTTAGTGTGCAAAGTTTTTTTAATCTACATTAGGAATTCTTATGTTTTGAAAACATAGTGAGATTAAGAATATGATTTTATGCCTATTTTTATTGAAAAATATGATTTTTTTTATATATCCTTCTTTGTAATGTTATCCAATCTCATTGGTGTATGTTATCCAATTAAGTGTATACATTTTTCTTCAAATATTAAATAAAGTGTAGTTTTATGGATTACATAAGAAAAGAAATGTTTCTAAAATTATCATTTTCTATTTGGAATCACAGGCCCTCAAAATTTTGAAAAAAATTACAAAATAATTTTAAATATCTATTCAATCATGGAATGATGACTACTCACCTTCTAACTTCTAAAGTTTAAATGAGTTTGATTAATCCATCAACCCTCTCAATTTCTTGAGGCATCATAATATATTAACATATATTTTTCTAATTTTTATATCCATTCATTACATTTTATTGCTATGTAATATTGATTTTGAGAAAATATACTTTTCTTTGACAAAAACATGAATAAAGTGTTGCAAGGGAAGATCCAAAATAATAATGCCAAGGGAATACCTTCTTAAGAATTGACTTCTCATGATACACCATATGACTAGTTTTAATAAATATTTTTAAAAATGCACTAAAAACTACCAATAGTTCAAATAAAACAAACTAAATTAAACAAGTTAAGGGTAAAATAGATCAAGGAAAAGAAAGAAAGAAATAAGCAAATAGAACCAAAGAAAAAAAAACAAACAACTAAAATCAAAATAAACTACAAAGGAAAAAAAACCAAACTATATACAATATATACATACCACCAACCTCATGACCTTAATTATAAAATGGAATTGTATGGAATAGCTAAGATATAATGTTTTAAAAACTAACCATTGACTAGGAGTGTCAAGTCATTTCCTTATAGATCTTTCAATCTGAAAGCATTTCATGCTAGAAATTATGAGATTTGATAAGGACCAATTCAAAGAGAACTTAAATTAGAGTATTTAACTTTTTTATCATGGGCTTTGTCCCATAATAAGGCCAAGTCTAAAATGAAAAAACATTTCACCTATGCTCTCTTATCAAATTCTCTTGTTACAGTAGCCTAGGAGTTGCTAAAATTATGCATGCTTTTATCTCTTATGTCTTATAAATGGATATAGTCTAACCGTCTAGACTAAATTACCTCATTTTCTTCCATGTAGTCACGAATGAACTGATATGTGAATTTTTGATTGTCATTGGAAATATTGGCTCTACACCATAAAGTAGTAGGAAAGGTAAACTCTTGTGATTCTACTTATGTCTTGTTTGATCATCCCATAAATCATACTTGAGTAACAAATTATAATTGCATGGATTCCTTTTTACTTATTTATTAATGGTATTCAACAAGTTCTTATTTGTAGACTTATCCAAACCATTTATTTTTGGGTAATAGCTTGAATGTAATTTCAAGGTAATTCCATTTTGATATATCCACTCAGTCAACTCAACTAATTAGAAGACAAGCCCATTGTCAAACAAAAGTACCAAAAGGGTGCCAAATCTAGTTGTAATTTATTCCTCATGAAATTTCATCACTTATTCAGTAGTATTATTCTATGTTGTTCTTTGATTTAGGCCACCCTATGTAATAGTTAGTGGTTGTGAGAATGAATTCAAGACTAGTTGAATAATTTGGCTTTGACACTAATGAAGTATAAAACCCATTGAGAAAAAAGATGCTCCTTCATCATTGGTTCAAGAGGCATAGTATCATGAGTTTCTCTCTTTTCAAATGTCTAACAAAGATGACAAGACCACATATGAGCATGGGAATATCTAAACAAATTTGGCCAATAATAACCAACTCTTAAAATACTTTGTAGTGTCATGCTATAATAAGGATGACCACTACCTAATTTATCATGAAAATAAGTCATGGAATTTTGTGTTTCTTCTTCTCTTAAACATATTAGGAAAATACCCTTATACTTTATATGATATAAAAACCCATTTTTTAACATTTAATGGGTAGTATTTAGCCTTGATGCTCTTTTTTGGTGTCCTATCAAAGCTAGCTGGTGGAATACCATACAACAAATAATGATTAATAGAATCATACCATGGGATGTGCTCAACTTCATATTTATTTACTTTCATATAAATAATGTTAGGATCAATTTCATAAATTAATTGTGATAAACCCTAACCTTAACCCACCTTGAAGGGATTGATTTCAATTTAATATTCTTGAGGCTTTGAGACCCAATGGCCTCTTCTTTCTCCAAGCTCACTCTTCCCTAACATTAGACTAACAACATGATCAAGAACCATAACATAGATATTATTCCTCAAAATTTAATTTCAAAATTTCTTTACTCCTTTAATAATGCATAAGCTTGCTTGTATAAAATAGGATATTTTAATTCACCCTCCTTTAAATTAGTACTCATGAATTCTATAGGATGTTATCTATCTTTGAACTTCTGTATAAGGAGTGTCACAATTATATGATACGATACAAATGAATATAGGTAAAAATATCTTGTATAATTTAGGCTGACTAAAATGGGAGATTGAATTATGGCATTCTTGATTTATTGAAAGGTTAATTTTAAATTAGGGTTCCACTCTACTTTGGGTTCTTTTTTTAACATAGTATTCAATCATTTAATTATTTCTGAAAAACATAAAATAAACTTATGAATGAAATTTATCTTACAAAAAAATGATTTTAATTCTTTATTACTATTTTGCAATTAAATTTTATAAATCAAATCAACTTGATTAGGGTCAATTGACATACCTTATTTCTTGATTACATGAAAATAATCTTTCCTTATGTTGAATAGAAAATACTCTTTTTAGGATTGAGTGAAATACCAAACTTACGAAAACTTTCAAAAATCCTCTACAAGTGACTCAAATGGTTTGATATGCATTTATAAAATATTTTTAAATCATCCATATATATGAAAATGAGATTAACAATTATTCTATCAAACACAATGTGTTTGACTCTTTGGAAAGTGGCGCTAACATTGATAAAACCAAAAAGAATCTCATTATAAGTGAATGTGCCCCAGTTTGTGGTGAAGGATATCTTAGATTAGTCATCTTTATCAACCAAAACTTGTTTGTGACCTAAGAATACATCTTGGAAATACATCGTCTTAGATCTACTAACTTGTTGAATAACCTTATTTAGAGATGGGAAAGGATAATTGTCTTTGTCTAAAACTTGATTCAAATCCCTGAAAATAGCACAAATATGAGTTTATCTATTATTTTTTATAACTGGTACTAAATTCACATCCCAAGTATAATTATCTACATGAAAAATTATACCAAATAATAATAACATCTAAACTTATTTTTGGAATAAATGTCTCAAGAAAAAGATTGGCTAGTCTTTGATTCTTCCTAAATGACTTTTCATTAGGTTTCAATGGAATACTATGTGTCATAATGATGGGGTCAAACACCTTTAGGTCACCATATGTCCAATTAATTACATATTTGTAATGGATTATCTTCATTTTTAGTATTTTTATTTCCTCATTATTGCACTTAGGTCCTACACTAATTTTGTGAGGATGATCTAGTGTCCCATATTGATAACTCATGATTTGTGATTGGGATGAATACCCTTTGTTTATGAAGAGTAAAAAGTCATTTTCGGTGAAAATATATGTAAAAATTAAAAAATATAGTTGATAGGGTCACTTATGATGCATAATAACAAAATTTAATAGGTTGATTGAGTTTCTAGATTGAAAGTAGGCTACATAACTATGTCAATCTAGTTGATCGGCTAGTTCATTATAGGGTTATAGTTTTATAGATTGCAAACTGTGAAAAGTAAAGTAGGAGTGTAAATGAAAAATAGTAATTAATAATAAGGTAAGAATGATCCTTGATAATTTTAAGATGCTTTATTTTATAATTTTATAATGTGTTACTCAAATACTAATTTTTATTTTTTGTGAATAGAGTCAACTGGGTTGACAAAGTCTGTAAAACATGTATGGTAAAAATAAGCTATGAATAAATTTTACTGGGTTGATGGAGTCTATAAACCTATGGTTAAAAAAATTAATTGTGTCGATATGATCGATCTAATCACCTATTGTTATAAAAAACCTACACATAGAAACTAGATTCAATTTGAAGTGACTATGTGTGAAACCTATGCACAAAATGTTAGATTGTATCAATAGGTTTGATACAATATTATAAAAAGAAAAATTATATAATATGACAATAAATAAATTCATGAAATAAAACCTACAAGGGTTAGACTCACGTCGGGTTCACCAAAATGTATACAAGGGAAAGTGGCACTAATCTACAAATTAATCCTAGCTCTCAGAAGATAAATCACACTTAACTTTATGCTTGTTGGTATATTTAGATAATTTGGGTCATGACCAAGAGGGATCTTATATACCTAACTAAGGGGTCCCTTATCATAATAATATCACAAATTAAGATTCTAAATCCTCTAGTTATATAATACCATGTAATAACCCTAGTTAGGTCCTATGTTTTCTATATTCATAAAGTAAATACAAAGTAAATTAAAATTGAACCTAATGCTCACCAAATCTTATGGTACAAAATAGGGGTAATGAACATAAAATTAAACTTGCATATAATATCTCTGCTAATCCAATGTACAGTAAATATTAATGCATGAAGATAAAAGAATATAAGCTAACAAATACAAATATTTCTACTTTAACAAGGAGGAGAAAGAGTTTAGAATACTTAACTTTGAAGATAAACTTGTCGAGCACCAATCTTTCCCTTGGATAAGATGCTTAAAAATAGGTTATGTTGGTATGTAAGGATAATAAGGATAGATTAGATCTAGTTTACATTAATTATATATGCATCCAAAATATTTATTCATGAGAAAAGATGTGTCTCTAAGTGTAGTATTGAATCCCTAAGTGATGATCCTCAAGTAGAATGGTGGATAAGTGAATGCATAATTTATGATGTTATTCTTATATCTCTCTCTCTCTAAATGGAAAAAATGGATGTGTATATATAGATGGATCTAACCCTAAACCTTTATAAAAGTCTAGCCAATAGTGTCATCCCAATCGACCCTATATCATTAATTGATAAAAATAGGTTAGGTCCTAGACTAGGTTGGCCAAGGCCAACCTAGACCCATAATGTGATAATATATTTTAAGTAGAGGGTTGAAATATACCAACATTGTTTGGTAAATGTTAAAAATAATTTTTGGCTTAGTTAGGGGTTGTTTATGGTAGTGAATTACTTCGAGTAATGTGTAAAGGAGGTGTTAAAGCTTATATAAGTTTATAGGATAAGTTTGTGTTGATTTCAAGTGGTGGCATAGGGAAAAACAATCTTGTGACGCACCAATAGTTTTCCCACCCCTTTCATGGTACACCCTTTAGGATATGCACTCAAAGATATTGATACTCAACAAGTTTTTTAAAGAATGAAGGTATTAGTAATTGATAAACTTTAAAAATATTATGTGTATACACCTCCAATCAAAGGGGTTTAGAAGAAATATATTGGTGATATCACTACATTTTTATCCATTGAATGGAAGAACTAGAGGCTGAACAAAAGGTATGAAGATAATCCATTTAATTCTTAATTGACTCCCTCCTCTTCCTAGCGAGAGAGAAAATAATCATCAACAAAGTTTCCATTTAAAAATTGGTGGTTAGACTAAGGGAGAGAGATGCCTTTCACCAAGATTTTTGAGGCATAATTAGCTAGTAAATAGTTAAACTCTTTAGATGCTAACACATAAAATGACATGGCTAAAGGAAACCCTTGATCGATAGATATATAGATTTCAAATTAAGAGGACTATGATCCATTGATATTAATACATGCCCCATCATCCTAGAAAAGCATATTAACCACTTTCACAGACTTGGGACCAAAATTGAGAGCATGAAGTATGGCCAAAATGAAGGACCACTCAATGTATTCACAAGCCTTCTCAAAATCAATCTTAATAAATAGGGAATTTTTATTATATACATGAGCCCATTTCATGCCTTCTTATTCAACAATGACATTGTCTAGGATGTATCTATGTTCGATAAAACCTATTTTCTCACTTCTAACATTAAAATGAAGAAGATGTTTAAGTCTTAGAGATAACTCCTTAGAAATGATCTTGTAAGAGACATTGAGAAGAGTAATAGTTATCTAATTAGTAATAACCTTATAGTCACTAACTTTGGGAATAAAATTGATGTTACCTTGATTTATGAGAGGCCCCAAAGAATTATGTAGCACTACTTCAGAATAAACCTTATGAAGATCTGGATTTATAGTATCCCATAAGGTCTAATATAAATCACATGGGAAACCATAAATTCCTAGTGCTTTTTTAGTAGTCATATGCATAACCACCACTTTAATATCATTGAGGATTAGAGGCTTATCAAAAGCTACCTAGTAAGCATCAAAAAATTTACAAGGAATGGGTTGAAGGCATTGGACCAGAGTAACTTCACACTAAGGGGAGTTGTGTTGGGCCAAAAAAACATCATGATAATGATGAATAAAAGCTTTTAAAATGTCAAGGAGTTTGGTAATTCAAATAAATCCTTCCTTGATAGATTTGATTCTATAATCAACCCTTTTAGAGTGTAGGAGATAAACTAATTCCTTGGTGACCTTATCCCAAATTTTTAGCCAATGCATCTAAGATCAAAATTGAGCCCCTCTAGCCTTGTGTGCCTGATCAACTTGAAGATTATGATGTCAATGATTTGTTTGGGTTTGTAAATAGACATTAAGATGAGTCTTAAAACTCTTGTGATACCTAAAGGTATTCATAATTTATATCATTATGAATATGCTAACAAAAAAGAGAGGTTTTCTTACCATAGACATAAATAAAGGTGGTAGTGCAAGAAAGATCATCCATCGACCACTATATCTAATATCCACCTTGGGCTTGGTAATTAAATTACAAATTTTAATAATGTTCCCAAAATTTCACTCATGTTTAAGGTGAGAAGTATTAAGATATAATTGGTTTGTATTAAGCGTCATTTGAGGGGTAGACCACTAAAAATTAAATCAGATAGGATGGTGATCCAAAAAGAAGGTGTCAAGAAGCATAGAAACTAGTCTATCATGAACAAGGTAAAAAAAAAGATCTTATTAATATAATAGATCTAACTCTAGACAATGAAGACCTTGACCCTCTCCTTGATAAAAATTAAACTAAGTAAGCCAGGAAGAGTTTGAATTCTTCCTCTGGTGGTGGTTTGGATCTAACACCTCAATTTCGTTACACATATAAAATCATGCATCCCATTCACCATCACACCTACACATAGGAAGACATCTATCCTTATCCTTAGGAGATTATACCATGTGAAAATCCCCATATAAGATCTAATGAGCACTAGGAAAAGAGTTTACCAACCATCTCCAATGCAAAGACAATTCTACAACATCATTATAGGCATATAAATTTACCAGCCCAATGATGTGATTATTAAGGTCAAACATAGTTTAAATAACATGATGGGTGGGGTTAGACCCGTAAGAAATAATGTGTTGAGAAAGTTATAGATCTAAAAGTGTGAAGGACCCACCAAGACCAAAGTCATGCACGGGATCTAAAAAATGGCCCTAGAATAACTTATCTATGTTTCATTCTATAAGAGAAACTTAAAGATCTCGACCTCTTAAAAATAAAAAAAATCATATTACTAAAAGATAACAACTATTACTAACCACATACTTATGCGATAGATCATTAAGACCCCAAACATTCCATGAATAAAATAATATTGGGAAACATTAAGGTTCATGTCATTTTATTCTATGATATTTTGAAGACTACCAAACTAATTGAGAGAAGATTTGTTCTTCATAAAATCACCCATCTGAAATGGTTGCCTCTTGTGTGCCATATATTCCTCTTCATGAGAAGGAGAAGGACTTATGGAGTATTTAAGGACTACTTTATGGTCTAATTAATTATATTTTTTCCTCTTTTGATAAAGTCACCCTAGGGGGGTTAGAAAAATTGAGCTAAAGGTAGAGCACCAACAAAATTATACACTACTTGCTATGTGCACATAAATAAAGGTGAAGCCTTATTATGCATTCTAGGTTTTCCACTAGGGGTTGAGGTACTAAGAGTCATGACCAGTTAATAAGATGGTGACTGAGGCTTAATACCTCCTCTTTTTAAATTATTCTTTTTATTTTGGATGGTGGTCCATCCATCAGTAGTACTATTCTAGGGTTTGGCTTCAAATCCACCCTTTTCCTCAAGAGCAGGAGGGGAAAACCCCATTAAGGGACATTCTCAAATCATATTATCCAAATATTGGAACCAGAAAAGGTATTTCATAAATTTATATATAGCATTCACTAATTAAATTTATTATTTCCAATTTTAATGTAAATGGACTCTAAGATTCAAAACTTTATCCACTTACACAAAACACTTTTTTTGGGATGGCCCACAAAAAATTGTCTTATTCATGGTATATGAAATTCCCTATGTGATTTATGAGTTGGATGATAAAACCTCATAAGGGGAAAGGCAAGCCAAGAAATTCAACCCAAACTAGAATTTTTAATTTTGTTTTCTTCAAAACTTGAAAGTCTCAAGTATAGTGATAAAACACCACAAACATGTTGTGTATAAACCATGTACCATGACCAAAAATGGATTTATAATGTTCTATGTTAAAGAATCAAAATAAGAACAAACCCTTGGTAAAGTTCTAGACTCCTTCCAGTTTCACACCATGGCCTTGACAATGGTTATGAACCCATTGTTTCAAGAGACTCTCAGGGGGGACTCTTCTCACAAAATAAGTTATTAGAGGGTAATTCTAAAAAAATACAAGTTTTATCAAATTTAGGTAGATTATGAATAACATTAGGTAAATGAGTGTCTGGATTAGCACTAGTATCTTGTGAAAAACCTTTAGAACGAACTTCTTTACTTATTTGAGTGCCATGGTCTATCTCAATTGCATCGACTATCCTTGCATTAAAAATGTGGGTAACCCTATTGCCCAGAGGGTGAATCACTAATTAAAATTAGTAATAAATGCACAATGAAGCTAAATCATACCTAAATATATGGCATATTAGCAATATGTGGAGCAATATCCTAGAGTCTCATCAATGTAGAGAAAAAAAACTTGATCCAATATAAGAGATTTTTAAACTTCAAATACTTTAAAAAGGTATTTTTCAAAAAAAATCATCACCACAAATTCATGTACTTTTCAAAAAGGTACTTAGTTTTAAATGGATGTTTTAATCCCCCACCCATGGTTTTAACTATTTTAAACTTTTGAAAATAGGTTGCACCACAAATTCAAGGTATATGACATTTATAGAGTGGTTTAGTCCCCAAATTCATGGTATTGAGTGTTTAGGGTGGTTTTCAACCATAAAATCCATGGTTTTGGGATTTAAAAGGTGGTTTTGACAAGGGAAAACCATGGTTTTGAATATGGAAGGAAATTTTAGTAAAGTTAAAGCATGGGTTTTCCTCTTAAATCTTTTGAAATCCTTCTTACATGCAAATATCATGTGGTGGACATTTTTTGAGAATTACATCTCCACTTTCATACATTCATTGGGCCCTAGGCACACTTATAATAAAGATAAACTTAAGTTCAAGTGTTAATAAAGTGGATAACATGATTATACAGGATATTATTCTTCTTGACATCTTAGACAAATACATAAACACCATCTACATGTGAGTGAGGGAGTGGTACTCATGGCATTTTTCAAAGTGGTAAAATACTATTTATGACAACTATCCATATGAAAGAGTGGAAACTTTTATGAAGGACAATTCTAATTTATCAAATGATTCCCTGATTGATTTGACTAATGTAACTATTGATACAAATAAATTTAAGGATATCATAGAGCCTACAAAGGATTCAATGGGAAAAGACATATCTCCCATTGATTTGATAAACATGAAGTAGTTTGAAAAAAGGGCATTGGGTGAGCTAAAAAATATATACATTACGTAGGATCTTCTATAGGTTTTTAAAGATATTAATGATTAGTTTCTTAAGGCTTATAAGAGTATCTAGGATGTGTTGAAGATGTTAGAGGCTAATTACTTACATTATCACTCCAATTTTTCAAGTAACAAAGTTATTAGTGGTTCAAACATGTAAATTGTGTTATGACATGGAACAGGTAATTTAGATACTCTCCCTCAGAATATGAGAATGATCACATGAAGGAAGATAAGAAGGATACACATGCCTCTATCTTGGAAAAAATGTTAGCATGGGAAAATAAACTTTATGACAAAGTGAATAATAGTAGTATTAGATGGGAGTAAGTTGAATCTTTAATGAATGCATGTTTTACTAGATGAAAATGATTAGCATAAGAATAAAATAGACTCATACTCTCTTGTGGGTATTATAAAGCCTCAAAACATGTTTTATTCTATCTAAAACCTTGATGTTATTTTGTTTTCTCTCAGATCCTACATAAATACTCCAAATAGCTTGTTTATTACCTCTATGTGGTTAGAATATCTCTCTCAATTTATTGGTTGGTGAAAATTATAACTATAATTATCTAGTGTTCAATCTAAATCTAGTGATCATGTCCTTGAACTAGATGTAGAAGATCCTGAATCCCATAGGTCTGAAATTGTATATGAGGTGCATGATCTAGGGTATTTGGCAAGTGAGAATAAATATAATGATTCTAAAATGATGAAAAATGGGGATGGTCCTTTTCATCTAGGAGATTTTCATTGAGGAGTATTTGAAGCATGAAGTGTATGGTCTAGTGACTGACCAAGAAAAAGAGCATGAACTATAGTGTTTAGAATTTGAGAAGAATAATGAATTTTAATAGAATAAATATGATACCCAAGAAGTCTAACATATACCAAATAATTAATGTGGGTTAATAATTCAAATTTTCATAAATAATATATGAAATAAAATGAAAGGAGTACATTGAGGTGATTGGAAACTATTACCAGATGGTCACTTTGTCTAGATGAGGAGACCTATTTGTTAAGCATGAAATATACTAAAAAGAGGGGGGGTGAATCAATATATTATATACATTTTACTTAATCTTATTTCTTTTATTTAACCACTTAATCACATATTCAAGATATGCAATAAAATTGAAACAATAACATGCACCACACAAGAGAGAGAGAGAGAGAGAGAGAGAGAGAGAGAGAGAGAATATTTTTACATGGAAACCCAAAGTGGAAAAAACCATAGACAACAATCTCAAGTATATTAATGAGCACCAACTCAAATTACAAAGTTTGCAAGCACCAACTTGTAGGAACACCAACCCCTTTGCCAAGCACCAACACAACAAATATTTGTGAGCACCAATCCATAGGAAAACCAACCCCTTGAAAATATTTGTGAGCACCAACCCACATGATCACCAACCCCTCTTGTGTATAAAACACAACTATCTCTCAATGTTTCTTACTCAACGAATGACAGAACTCTACAATATCTCCTACTTTTATCTCTTCAAAAATAAATACAAACCATGCACACTCTTGCATATTACAAATGGCTTCTCAATCCTTTATTTATATCTTTTCAAATAACCTTTGGCATTCACCCTTTTTGACCCTTAAATCCTCATAGAAAATGGTACCAAACTTGCATGACCATTCACATCCTTGCATTTGAAAAGTCATATGGTGATCCTTCATAAGCAAATGCATCCTTTCCTCGTTTGTCTTTATCTTGGTGACTTTTCATATTCCTCAAAGTGTCCCTTCATAGAAAAATGTGTCATACCCTCTTTTATCTTCACATGGTGACTCTTAGAATTCTTCAAGGTGACTCTTTATGAAAAAATATGTCCCATTCCTCTTTTATCTTTACCCCATGACTCTTTGACTTCTCCATGGGTACTATTTTAACTTATATACAACCAAAAATATATTCATTAATATTAAATAAATATTAACACACATCAGCCAATATATGAGTATTAAAAACATCATTAAATGCAATGGGGCCTTTATGAGACTGTTGACATCAATGATAATATTTACAACAATCTCTCCCTTTATCATGGATGGTAACCTTAAACTAAAACTACCACATCCTAAAACCTACACATACTACCATCTAAAAAACATATAGTAACTCCCCTTTAATGTAGCAACTTGCACCTATTCCCTATACCTATTTCTACACCTATACTTGTACCTATACCTATTTTTTTCTTCTCCCCCTTTGATATCAATGGAAAAGGACCTACCTGGAGCTAACACTTAGCTCCCCCTTAACTGATGATGAACCTCAATGGCAGGAAGTAAAAGAAATTAATCCCAACTTCTCTTGTAGATACTCAAATGTGTCTTTGGTAGTGTCTTTGTGAATGTCTACAATCTACTTTGTAGTACTAATATATTCCATCTTAACCTATTGATCTGCAACTTGCTCTCTCAAGAAGTGATATCTAATGGGAATATATTTTGTTCTTAAATTCATCACTGGATTCTTAGAAATATTAATAACACTTGTGTTGTCATAAAAAATAGAAATAGGTTCATCATATTTTACCTTGATATCTTCCAAAGTTTGATTCATCCAAAGCACTTGAGTATAACACAATATTGCTGCAATATATTCTGCTTCAGTTATAGAAAGTGATACTAAATTTTTTATGTATTTAGCCATGATACTAAGTTATCACCAAGGAGGAAAGCTCCTCCACTTGTAATTTTTATATCATCCAAAAAACCTATCCAATCTAAATATGTATAAGCAACTAAAGTGAAATCTATACCTATGGGATACCACAATCAATAATCCAATTTCCCCTTGATATATTTGAATATTCTCTCACCAACTAAACATGACTATATTTTAGAGCTGACTGATATCTTGCAACCATACCTACTACATGCATGATGTCTAGCCTTGATGTTGTCAAATATAGAACACTACCAATCATAAATCTATACAAATATTGATCTACAATAGGTGAATATTCATCCTTGTTCACCTTGTTTCTTATACACATTGGTGTGCCAATTGGTGCACAATCCTCAAAACCAAATTTTTTCAACATTTCTTTGGCATATTTACTTTGAGATATGAAAATTCCTTTATCTGATTGAAATATTTGCAATCCTAAGAAAAATGACAATTCTCCAAGCATAGACATCTCAAATTCTTTTTGCATATTATCAAAAAATTATTTTATCATATTTTCAATGTTTCCTCCAAAAATGATGTCATCAACATATACCACAATAATAAATTGATTCTCACCTTATGTTTTGTTGTAGATATTATTATCATCAAATCCTTTCTTGAAACCTTAATCCTAAAGGTACTTATCAAGTCTTGCATACCAAGCTCTAGGAGCTTGTTTCAATCCGTACAGTGCTTTCTTCAATATGCATACATGACTACTAATATTTGAGAGAATAAATCCCTTAGGCTACTCAATGTAGAACTCTTCTTCTAGATTCCCATTTAGGAAGTCAAATTTAACATCCATCTAAAACACTTTGTAATTTTTAAACACTGCATATGTAAGAAACATTCTAATAGCCTCTAGTCTTGCCACTGGTGCAATTTTTTTTTTTTTCAAAATCTATTCCCTCAATATGAGCATATCCTTTACATACTAATCTTACTTTATTCCTGGTCACTTCTCCATTTTCATTTAAATTATTTCTATAGACCCATTTTGTTCCTATCACATTGTGATCTTTTGGTCTATGCACTAATTCCCAAGTATCATTCTTTTCTATCTAATTTAATTCTTCATCCATTGCCTTAACCCGATTCTTATCATGTCTAGCTTCTAAAAAAAATTAGGCTAAATTTTTGATAACAAAGAGAAATTAACTTGCTCAAATTCACTTACCATCATTCTTCTGGTGTGAATTCCTTCATTTATGTCCCTGATGATGTCACTTTCATTATGATTTATCTGGACATATTTGGATGGGGTTTTGGTGTATTTTTTCTCCTTCTTCTCATCTTCATTTAATTATTCAAAATATTCCTCTTAAATAATTTTAGGAATGCCTATTGGATCATTGGTTCTTTATGTTCCATCTTCTTCTATCCTGACACTTGCACTTTCAATAATTTTCTTATTTCTTTTATTATAACATTTATAAGATTTATTTTTGCAAGAATAACCAATAAATATACCTTCATCTACTCAAGTTTTTCATTGGTTCTTTTTATGAAATATCTACTACTAAAAACTCTAAAATAATCAACTATTATTGGTTTGTCTTTCCATAGCTCATAAGGAGTCTTGTCACTATTAACTCTCAATAATACCCTATTTTGAATATATACTAATGTAGAAACTACATCTCTCTAATATTTATCTAGTATCTTGGAATCATTTAGCATTATCCTCACCATCTCTTAAACTATTATGTTTCTCCACTCAACTACTCTATTTTACTATGAAGTTCTAACTGCTGAATAATGTCTCTTTATTTTATGGTCTTCACAAAACTCAATAAACTGATCTAACATGAATTCTCCTCCTCAATCTGATCTTAGACACTTAATCTTCAAATTGGTTTCATTCTCAACTAATGCTTTGAATGCTTTGAAATGTCTAAAAGCTTATGATTTTTTCTTTAAAAATATTACCAAAGTCATACATGAAAAATTATCAATAAGCAACATGAAACATTTCTCACCTTGAGTACTTTGAGTTCTCATAGGTCCACATAGATCAAAATGAACAAGCTCTTACATCTGAGTGGTCGAGTACTCTTTTGTTTTGAACTACCTTCTGGCCTACTTCCCATGCTGGCAAGGTTCACAGAGTGTGTCAAATGGATTTCTAATCTTTGGAAGATTTGACTATTTACTTCTTGTTGATGTTGGAAATATTTTCAAAATTTATGTGTCCCATTCTCATGTGCCATAGCCAACTTTCTTTAATCTGACTCAAATAACATCTTTGACCTTTGATGTCTGATAGCATATACAAATTATTGTCTATTTTCTAAGCATCTGCAACCAACACCCTAAATCTATTCTCCTAATTTCACAACTTTTTGCATAAAACTTTAGTGTGTGCCTTTGATCACACATTTGACTTACACTTAAAAATATTATACTTATGACCTTATACATATAAAATATTTTCAATTTTAGTTCTACCATTATCCAAACTTAGTGTACCTTTTCTAGCAATTGTGGTAGTAGTATTATCTCTAAATTTCACTATGCCACCATTAATCTTCTTCAAGGTTATGAACTTACTTTTGTCTCCTATCATGTGCCTCAAACATTCACTATCAATGAACTATGACTTTTATTCATTTATTGCATGCAAAGCTATCTGCACCAACATAGATTTTTTAGGTTGTTTCTTCTACCATGAACCTATCTAAACTTTATTCTTGATGAATGGAGCCTTGAAACTCTAGTCCTTCTTGACTAACCTAAACATACTTCTACAGTACCAGAATATATGTCTAAAGTTATTTCACTTGTAACATATTATAGCCTCTTTATTAAATTATGATAGAGGATCAAAAGAGTTGTGGCTTTTTCTTGACTCTACATGACTTTCCTTCTCCTTATTTCTGAAACTGTTAGCCCTTTTTTGACATTCTATTTTATTATGACCATATCCATTACAATAAAAATAGTAACCATAAAAATAGGACCTATTTGTGTATCTTTGACTCAGTTGCCTTTTTTAGTTCTATTCTTTCCAGCCTTCTTCATTTGAGATGTCCTCTATATTCTTAACTTATTCTCTTCTTATTTCCTCTTTTGTAAGAGCTTTAACATAGCTCTTTCCTTTTTCCTTGTTTGTAAAATTAGTGGCCTCTCCTTTCTCTATTTCAAATCTGATACCTATCTTATCTGACATTAATCTTTGACTTTCTAATATCTTATTCAACATATTAGTGTTATTCTCAAATTTTAAATCATTGGCTGCTTTATCATTTATTACTTTATTTATTTTCTCAAGATCTACATTTAAAGAAGCAATTTCAATAACATACCCTTCACATTCTTTACTTAATTTTTACAACTATTCCATTATATCTTCTTCATTCTTCTTAGCTTCTTCAAAGTGTGCTCGTAGATCTTTAATTATTTCCTTTGACTCCTTTTTATTTTTCTCGATCTGAAGCTTTAATCTTTGATTCTTCTTCTCAAGATATTTTAACTCTTCTAAGGCACAAATAACTTCTCCTTTTAGATTCACTTCAACTTCATCTTATTCTTCTTCTTGATAATCATTACATTTGCTTGTGGAGGCATCTTCATGTATGGCCATGAATAGAATATCTTCTTCTTCTGAATCATTGACTCCACTATCTTCGACTGAGCTAGGATATTTAGAATACAAACTCTTCTTCTCAAATCCCTTATTGAATTTTCTTTTAAAATTATTCTTTTATGTAGACTTTCCTTCTTCATTTTCACCATTACCCCTATTTTGGAACTTACCTAAAAAATGTCCAATCTTTCCACAATTAAAATATTTAAATGATAATTTTCCTTGATATTTATCTATGCCCTTTTTCATCTTGCGAATGAATAGAGCTCCATTGTCATCTTCATTATCTCTAGACCTGTCACTTGATTCTTGAATATTAACCTTCTCTTTCTTTGATGTCTTGAAAGTAGCTTCTCTTTTTAAGAGTTTCTCTTGTTTCATCCACATCTCTTATGTCATAAGAATAGCATGTAGTTCATCCATCTTAGCTTGGCTAAATTCTTCATCTCTTTAATTGCCAAAAATTTTACATCATATCTCAATGGTAGAGATCTCAAAAAAATTTGAACCATAATTAATTATTTTAAATTTTCCCCAAGACCTTGAATCTGATTAACTATTTGACCAACCTAAAAAAGATAACTTGCTATATTTTCTTCCTCTTACATCTTCAAACTCTCATACTATCTTCTAAAAGTTTGAAGCTTAGCTTGTTGAACCTTTCTATCACCTTTGTAAGTATTCTCAAGTTTTACCCAAGTTTCATTAGTATATTTACATTGCATAACTTTAATAAATTATATTTCACATAAACCACATAAAATAGCATTTAAATCTTTAGCATTATTTTCACTTTCCTTCTTTTATGTCAGAGTAGTTACAAGTGTCTGTGGCTCTTCATATTCGTCCACCACTACTTGCCAAATATTGAATCCAAGGGCCATCAAATAAGTCTTCATTCATATGCTCCAAAAATCATAATTTTTACCATAAAAAAAAAGGTGCCTTATTAGTATAAAAACCTTCATGCGATCTATCCATCATGCTTTCCCAATCTACCTTCAAGTTATTAAACTCTTTTTGAAAGAACCTGCTCTGATACCAATTATTAAGCATGAAATATACCAAGAGGGGGGTGAATCAATTTATTATATATCTTTTACTTAATATGATTTCTTTTCATTAACCACTTAATCACGCATTCAAGATATGCAATAAAAATAAGATAATAATATGCACCACATGAGAGAGAGAGAGAGAGAGAGAGACCAAATTTTTACATGGAAACCCAAAGTAGGAAAAACTATGGAGAACAATCTCAAGTATATGAATGAGCACCAACTCAAATTACAAAGTTCTCAAGCACCAACTTATAATAGCACCAACCCCTTTACCGAACACCAACATAGCAACTATTTGTGAGCACCAACCCATAGGAGCACTGACCCCTCTTGTGTATAAAACACAACTATCTATCAATGTTGTTTACTCAAAAAATGATAGAACTCTACAATATCTCTTGATTTTCTCTCTTGAAAAATAAATACAAACCATACACACTCTTGCATATTACAAATGGCTTCTTAAGCCTTTATTTATAACTTTCCAAATGACCTTTGGCATTCACCCTTTGTGACCCTTCAATCCTCATGAAAAATGGCACCAAACTTGCATGACCCTTTGTATCCTTGCATTTGAAAATTCATATGGTGACCTTTCATAAGAAAATGCATCCTTCCCTCTTTTGTCTTTATCTTTGTGACTTTTTGTATTCCTTAAAATGTCTCTTCATGGAAAAATGTGCCATACCCTCCTTTTTATTCATATGGTGACTATTGGAATTCCTCAAAGTGACTCTTCATGAGAAAATGCATCCCATTCCTCTTTTGTCTTTACCCCATGACTCTTTGACTTATCCATGGGAACTCTTTTTACTTATGTGCAACCAAAAATATATTCGTTAATATTAAATAAATATTAACACACATTAACTATGATATGAATATTAAAAATATCATTAAATGCAATGGGGCCTTTATGGGACCTTTGACATTGATGACAATATTTCTAACACTATTTACCAACTAATTATGATGATGAGTTTGATTCTACACTATTTCCCCTAGGAAAGCCTTATTCATCTAGCATAAGCCCTGAGAAAGAGGATAAGTCAACAATAATTTTAAAGTAATCTAATGTGAATGAGTTAAACCAAAAGGGTAGTAGTCACCGTCCATGGATTAATCAAAAGTTAAATCTATAAAATAACCTTATTATTATTATCAAAAGGAGTCTTCTTATTCTTGATAACCACTTAAAGTCACTTTTTATTATAGAGTAGGAATCTAAAACAAGTTAGTCCATGTGTTAGTAGTGAAAACTCAAAATAAGAATAAAGGACCTAACTTACTAAGCCAACTCCCTCATGGGGTTTCTAAAATGAAATCTAAGATCAATTAAAATAAGGAATACAACCATAAAACCTTCCCAAAATCATCCCTCCTCTAATAGAGGCTCAAAAACATGATTTTCCCTTGATTTGGTGTTTCACGTCTTTGTCAATAATGAGTGGATTGATCCTCTATCATCTCTCAATGCACCAATAAATTAGGATCATAAAATTTATCAATGTGTGCCAACATTTAAATTTATTCTATTAATAATTCAACATAATAACATTATACAAAAATAGATTGAAAGGATCAGTGAGGATCCTTGTTTCTATAGATTTTTAGAAATGATCATAATCAACCATGACCCTCCATCTTGAGATCAAGATATGTGACCATGAATCAATTCAATTTTGGAGGCTCAATCCATAAATATCCCCATTAATATTTGTAATAATGGGGAATTAATGAGTCATGGGAGGGCTTAAACTTAATATTTGTTGCATTTATAGCTTATGGATGCCACCCCATTGATGATGTCATAAGATGATGCAAAATTGAAGAATGAATTTTCAATTAATAGATTTTCAATAACTTCCATGTATTTTTCACTTAAGCTTTTAATTTGGTTTAATTTTCTTAAGTGTTTTTAATTAATTTTGTGTAAATCTTTGCAAATTTAATTAATCAATACTAGTCGAAACATCAAGTTACTAAGTCATAATTTGAATCAAGTATAATTAGAAGAAGGTGTTAATTGCATACAAAACAATGCCCCATTTAGGACATTGTCAACACTAAATAACATGTGCACATGTCATATACCTTTGAATTATAATAATTTAATGGTCCAAATCATCATTTTACATGGTCATAATTTGAATCAAAGTGATTCAAGAAAAACTAATAATCAAATAAAATGCATTTCCCCATTCAGGGATACATTAGCCTAAATTAGAACTTGTATATGAAAATCTAGAACCATTTAGTGTATTTTAGTGATTTTGGCCCAAATTGTGTGGTTGTCATATAATTTTGAGTAAGATTGACAATTTTACACAATGGTGATAGGAATTACATGTCTAGATTTTGCCCCTATTTGAGAAGGCATGGAAAGACATTTGGGCAAAGAAACATCTTTTAAAATATTGAAAGAGTTGTTAATAAGAAGTTAGAAGTAAACAACCTATGATCTTCCCTCAAGAGGGCATGTAAAGATTAAAGGGATGGACTCTATAAAATAGAGCAATAATAAAATTAACCCATGGATAAGATGAAATTCATATGAGCTAATGCTTGCACACATTGATTCACAATGATCAAAAATAAAATAGAATATAATGGTCCCCAAAGGTGGGGTGAAGTGGGAAGAATGCAATCCCAAAATAGTAGTGACACACTTTGACACACCCAAAAAAGGGTGAAAGTTATAGGCTTAGTGAATGATCAATACCAATACAAGTTACACACTTTAAAATTTCCAAATTGAGGGCAAAATCCATAGATCTTGTAATTATAATAAAGATGAGAGCATTGATCTAGAGAAAGGAAATAATAATGTGCCCTAGTAGAGCAGAATTGATCGGTTGATAATTTGATTTTGCCCTAGTAGGGATGAGTTTGATCATTGATGATTATAAATATTTTGCCCTAGTAGGGTAGATTGGTAAACATAAATTAAGGATATAACATATTTCATATAATAAATATGAGTAGTCATAAATGTAGATGTGAGGATATTAATGATTGAAGAAGCCACAAGAGGCCAGACATATAAGGATGCACAAAATGATGGAAGAGATGAAATAATAAGAATGAAGGTGGTTGATCTAACCTGATATACGCCATTTATCTAAGCACTATGTACATAGTATAAATAACCTTAGGCCAATGTATTTCACCCAATGGGGAAATAATAATAGAGGAAAAATGGACCACTATTCAATTAAACTCATAGTGTATACCAAGAGATGCACGTCTTGTATAGAGTCTCATGTTAGGTATGGTGCATTGAGAGATGATCTTCAAGGCATAATTGAATTTTGGACTTGGAATCTAAAGCACTTGGTTCTTACTATAGAAAAAATGAAATTATACATCATAAGTATCAGTAACGCATAATAACATTGTATTTTGATTGCAATAGGCTAGTTCAAATGTGAATATTTATAATTAATTATAATGATAAAATAGTTACCAAAATCAAAGTTACAATGATTTACATTTAAATAAAAATAAACAAAGATAAAAACAATCAAGATTTAAGTATGAACAAGAATGTATAAAATCAAAGCAAGAACCACCTAATAAACAACATGAAAGTGAGATATGAATAATTAAGATCCATGTGTATGAATAAGATATACTTGGAAATAAAAGATAAGTTAAATAAAACTCTAAAAAAATCAAGTCTAACTAAAAACTAGACTAAAAGTGGTTATAGAATGTATTTGAACTTAAAAGAACAAAACAAAGCAAGACAAGACAAAATAGTAACACCAAAGACCAAAATAATAAAACACCAAGAATAAACAACAAAGGAATAAACATGAGAAAAAATAAATAAAATAAATAAATAGATAGGAAATCACAAAAAATAATAATAATAAGATTCAAATAAACACACACAAACAAGGGTTAGTCACAATGTTAGTGCAAGTAAAGAAAAAGGTGAATGGTTTGTGTAAGTATAATAGAAGCATTACTCTCTATGGTAGGGTAACCCCTAATCTAAAAAATAATGATATTGGTACCAAAAGACAATAACAAAAGAGATAAAGTTTCCCCCAAGTGATAAGGAAACAACATAGAACAAAATTGGGGGAAGGGGGGGGGGGTGTGGCGGGGGGGGGGGGGGGGGGGGGCGGGGGGGGAAGAAGAAAAGGAAGGGGTGGTCAAGATGACTCAAAATGTATGAGACAATTGAATTTTACCAACATAGTTCCATGGATACAAGATCCAACATGAACTTTAATCCAAATTTAGTTCTCCTAGGACTTGGGATAGAAAAAAAGTGATGATAAGAAAACATGATTGATGTTATAGATGAAATAAGGAAAATAGACTTGAAAAATGGCAAGAGAATTTAAATGAATACTATTAAAATTATGAGAGCATTCAAACTAATCTTTCTAAAGAAAAAATTCCTACCAAACAATATAAAAATAATAATAAAATAATATGCAGTGCTCGATAAATATGAAGAACCATTTAGTGGGAAAAAACCATGTATAGATTTATCTATGTTCACTTGTCTGTAAAAAGAAGTTACAAAATATTATTCAGGCTAAACTACTTTGTATAATTGGCACTGATTTTGTCCAAAAAGCTTGAGTCACAATCAAGATCATAATTGGTCAAGGTAGGGAAATGACTACATTTACAATAGTCCAGGGTATGAAAAGAATATAGTTCTAAGTAGAATGGTCCAGTGTGGAATGAGACAAAATGAATATAGTCCAAGATATGATGGTCTAGGATGGGATAAATAAAAGTATATTTGGAATATAAATGATCCAAAGTTCTAATGGCCCAAATTTTTAATGATCCAAAGTTTTAAAATAATATGGTTCTCATGAGAATGGCCCAGGGTAAGTCAAGACAGAACAAATATGATCTAGGCTTAAATGATACATGATATAATAATGGGATAAAATGACTTTAACATAAGTTTCCCCCAAGTAAGGGGTCTTGTAGACAATGGTTCAAAAAATTTCAAGCATAGAACCACTTGATATGTACAATGTTCATGGGCTCTACAATCTCTTTGCCACCTAGAATAGCTAGTTGATACGTCCCTATCCATAATTTGTTGTGATGACATGTGGGCTCATCCAAATGGGTTGAAACTTACCCTTTTTCTTACATTCAACATTAGTGTTCTTTTGATTCTCTTTCAAGAATAAATCACCAATTTTAAAATCTTAAAGGAGAATGTGCTTGTTATAACTTCTATGTAATCTATTTTGATAGGCTTGCAAGTTGTTTATGGTAGCCAAATACTTACCATCAAAGAGTTTTATCTCTTGCAACCTAAAAAATCTATAATCTTCATCATCCTCAATATTTTCCAAGGATACTCATAGTGAAGGAAGCTCTATCTCAATTAGGATAATAGATTATATGCCATAAATAATGGAGTATGGAGTGGTTCCTATGGGCATTCAATGACTAGTGAAATAAGCCAAAAGGGTAGGAAAAATTTGTAAGTTTTGATTACGGCTAGTGTCATTGTCAATCTTATTTAGTATTACAATAATAGTTTTGTTTGATCCCTCAAATTGACCATTGCCTTGCAATTTATATGGTTTGGATTTCTTGTGCTTGATTTTGAATTTTACATAAAGTGATTTAACATCTCAATTTACAAATGATCTGCCATTATTAAATATAAGATGGGTTGGGATACCATATTGATAGATGATATAATAATGTATGAAATCATAAATATACTTCTTAGTGATGTAAGTGAGAGAAATGGCCTTGATCTACTTAGTAAAATACTCGATATAAGTTAGAATATATTTATGGCCATTAGAATATGTTAGGTCTATTTTCTTGATGAGATTTAGGCCCCATATAGAAAATGGACATGGTGTAGTGATCAGTTGTAGTGGTAAGGAAGGTGCGTGTATCAAATTACCATTTTTTTGGAAAGCAACATTCTTCCTGACATAATTACAAGCATATATCTCCATTTTGGGCCAATAGTAACCTATTATGAGGATATTTTTGTCTAAGATTACATCGTTAGTATGGGCCCCACACATTTCTTCATGAACTTCCTTAAGCGTTAGCTTAGATTCTCCCAAAGATAAACAAGAAATTAGTATTCCATCATAACATTTATGATAAAACATGTTTCAAAGGAGGGTATAACGAGCTATGCAATGAAGGAAAATTTTCTAACAAGTATTGGAAAGGTCAGGTGGAAAGATGTGGTCATGAAAATAATTGTAAATGTCTTAAAACCAAAATAATTTAGGGGGGGATTGGGACCAACAATGATGTATAACCTTTCTAAATATATCAAGACATGAGTAGGATTTATAATATTTTCAAAGAGAAACTAATACTCTTTAGCATTATTATCAATCTATATCATAGACCCAATTATTTCCATTGCATCAACATATATTTTATTGGTATGTGGTACATGTTCAAATTGTATGGTTTGTCGAATGATTTGGAAGACTTGGGCAACCTAATAATATAGAAGGCATATTTCAGATGATACATGGAAATTCTTACATCCTCTATATTGACTTGTTATGCAAATTTTATGGGAAATGGATCAGTCAAAGTGGAAACAAGGTCACTTGGGTTGATATAATTAGATTTGGGTGGATGTAAAACTATTACCTTATTTTTATTTGTGATGAATTCAAAACCAAGATAATATTATAATTATTAAACTCAACCTCTAGGTGTTTACAATACTGATAAGGCTATAGATCGATAGGAATGGTGACTTTAATCCCATCATGGAGGAGCTTGAGGCACTGATGTAAAGAGGATGGGATAACTTGTACTTCATGGATCCAAGGATGACCAAGAAGTATGTTATAAGTAAACTCAATATCCTGGATGTAAAACTATTACCTTATTTTTCTTTGTGATGAATTCAAAACCAAGATAATAGTTATAATTATTAAACTCAACCTCTAGGTGTTTACAATACTGATAAGGCTATAGATCGATAGGAATGGTGACTTTAATCCCATCATGGAGGAGCTTGAGGCACTGATGTAAAGAGGATGGGATAACTTGTACTTCATGGATCCAAGGATGACCAAGAAGTATGTTATAAGGAAACTCAATATCCACAATATGTAACAAGGTATAATGGAACACATACACAATAATGATTGGAAAATAAATAGTACCAAAAGATTCTATTTTAGCATTGTTGTATGCCTTGATTATAATTATCCATGGTTGGATGTCCTTTGACATATAACCTAATCACTGTACTAGCTTGAGGAACACTATGTAACCCTAAACCATTGTTTATAAAAATCCACTTGATTTTATAGTTTTTAATGATGACCTCAATATACAAGGGGTTGTTATGGATAGGACTAATATTAGACATGTCTCTTTGATAAAATATAACCTATTAGAATGAAGACAAATTCCCTATAAGTGTTTGAAATTGTTCAAGTTTAGCCTTGACTGGTACAATGGTCAACTTTGGATCTAAAGGTATAATGTTTACATTGAGTTTAGTGTTGGAAGAGGGAAAAAATCACTCAAGGGTGACTAACGAGTATCTAATTTTGATTGCATAATATAGAGGTGGTAAGGAGCCATTATAATTAGAAGACAAAGGCAAAGGGCCTTGGATGGTGACTCGTGGGTGTCTAGTTATGTTAGCACAATTTCAAGTTGGCAAGGAGCCATTATAATTAGAATATAGGGGCTTAAAAATAGTGACCTATAAAAATAAAGGCATATTCAAATTGGTTATAATCAACACAACATTACTTATATAGGAGGGTGTTGACCCTATAATGAGGGTTCCATTACTTTGAGAAGCATGACATGGTTCACAAGCTTTGATAGTGATGGTGGTAATGTGATTTTCATAAATACACCTCATGGTGTTATTGTAATAATAAGGCATGTTGTTGTAAAATAGGTTATTATCATGGGTATTATGATCCTGATTATGATCATGTTGATTATTATTTTGGCCTCGAGCTTGTTATCATTGATTCTATACTTGGTTCTAGTTATTTCTTGTCGATTGTTTATTGTACCTAGGAAATGGATCTTTATATATGCCCATATCTTGATTAGTGTTTTGCAAGGCAAGTTTGATTTCAAATTTGCTGGTTTCAATCAAATATTCAATGAGATGTCATAGTTAAACACATTAATAAACACCATGTATAATAACTTGATGTAAGTTGCAAAACTCATTTGCCTAATACCAATCGGGTTTGAGTTGATCTTCAAGAAATGTTCTTGGTAGAGGCCACACAATCAGATTATTTGATATGAGCTTTTAGAACATGGAATCAATAGGATCTCCTAATTTACTAAAGACTCTATATTTATTGAATTTCCTTCATGGAAGGACCCTTTGTAATGATTTGGTGGATTAGGTAGAGCTAATTATACATTTAGAGCTCACAAAGCCTACACCATTTATATGTGTCTAGATTCAATCACTCCATTCCCTATCATGTTCTTGTTATTTTTAACCCCATTGGGTTTCTATAATTAATATCTTGAATAGGTGATTGGTTCTGATTATACATTTGACCCTATGAGTAAATTTTGACAAGGCCTTTAGTGAAAAGCACCTTCTCAATCTACACACCCTTGTCTATAATTTCCTCAAATGTGTTTACAAAAGTGAGTCGTAGATTGTGCACCACTTCAGGTGTACTTTTTATGAAAAAATATCAACTAACTATTTGTCTACAAAATTATATTAAAAGTGTCTAGCTAATGCTCTCCATCATTGTAGATATGTTGCAAAGCTTTCTCCATCTCATTGTTTGGATTTGCAAAATTCAACCATAGTCAACTCATGTTTAATATTGTAAGAGAAATGGTTGACAATATTTTTAGATAGACCATTCCAATTTGGCATCGATCCCTTAGGTAACTTAAGGATCCAATATAAATATTTTCCAACTAAACTCCATGGAAACAAGTGAAGCAAGTAAACATTTCTATATGCTACATCTTAGCATAATATGAAAAATGCCTAGATATGTTCACGAGGGTCACCCTTCCCTTTATATTAATCAAATGTGAGTGCCTAAAAATGACAAATAAATGGGACTTAGATAATAATCATGTCAAATATATATAGACATATCTCATTAAGCTTTTATTTCTTGACTCAATTTCCCATCTCTAGTTTTGACATGATTTCCCTCATCGAATTCCACTCTTGTATGTTTGTTTCATGTGAAAGTGGAATATAATTCTATTGGGGTGGTATGTACCCCTATTAAATTTTCTTAGGGATATAAACCCTATGATCTGGAACTAGTTATGTACCCCTATTTAGTAGGTGAATTTTTGATTCTTGAGTTGATAAAGATTCCATAAAATTTATAATCATGAATTATAAGTGTTTTGTTGATTTTGGGGAGTCTGTAGTTGATTCACCAAAATACGCATTTGTTGAGAGGAACTTACCATAGTGATTTAATAATTTACTCAATATGTACTATTTTTTTCATCCTTTGGCTCTACAATGGAATAATAATCTCTTGATGATTGAAAAATGTATGCTCTATGTCTAAGAAAGCATGTTGGGAAACCTCTTGAGGCCTATTTTATTCAATTGAGATGCCATGATCTATCATAGATGAGTTCTCAACTAGAGTATAATGTGCTTGTTCTAATACATTATCTTTTTTTTAGAAGCATTATTATGTATTGAAGTGGTAGCTAAAGAATCAGTTAGATTAGTGATAAACAGGTTTGCATATCATTGCCTAGTTTTATTGATCTTGGTATTAAGATCCTGATTGGTGGGTGATGAATCTACTAGAGCTTCTTTTCCTTTTCTAGAATAAGTAATTTTTGATTTTGTAATATGATCGATGGATTATTCTCATTGTTACTCTTCTACCCTAACCAAGGTGTTTAATTTTTTCATAAGAAAAATATGATGGCAATCTAGGGCATGATTCGATCAACCTTAAAATGGTGTCATTTTTTACCTCTAAGGGTTGATGGTCAAAATAGTATTATTTATATCCTATGGTTGTTGTAATGTCTTAAAACACACAAAATTATCTTTTCCATCATAAAAATACTCTTCATTGTAATTAAGGTCATTAGAGACCCCACTATGAGTATAACTTTACATCATGTTTTGAAGGTTGTTCTCTATGTTTGCTAAGATATGAAATTTTAAAAACATTTGAAAAGGTGTGTTTTGGTTTCTTCAAACAAGTGACAAGGTAAAAAAAGACTATAATGAAAGGAGTGGTATAGTACCACATAATTATAAGAAATGGTTATGAAATTACTCAACTTTGGTGGATTGAAATCATCAAATTATAAGAGGGCATGATAACTTTGAAACCTAAAGTTCAAGATACCAAAACAAACTTAGGTCAAAGATATGTTAATATCATAAAATATAGATACAACTATGATGAGTTGTGACTAAAAAATTATAAGAGTAAATTTCTTATTAGGAAGATAACAATGTGAACTAAGAAGCTCAAAATGTGAAAACACACAAGAACTCCTAAGTATAAGCTAAAACCAAATGGGAAACATAATGCCTCCACATGGTAATAAGATGTAGAATGGTCCTAGAACTTAGAGCATGAGAGAATGAAAGATAACCTACGTCCATAATGATAAAAAGGATGATAATTCTATATAATGACCTTCATGGGAAATCATACCAGTTAACTCAAACCAAATGCAAATGGTGAAATGATAACATCTTTTCCTAGAACTTAGAAAGGTAAGATTTTGAATTATAATTAAAAATGAAGGAATTTGAGATTTTTCAAATTGGGAAAAGGTCTAGACTCAAATGGGTATCATAACAATGTTGCTCATAAAATGAAAACATAATGTTTCAAATGATGGTTCAAACAAGGCAAGAAATAATTTTGATTTGGTTAGCATAATGCCTCCTTTTTCAAATAAAATTATGGATAACATAGATTTTTTGTTGTGATGTTTTTTGGTTTTCAAACAAGTTTTAGAATTAAAAAGACCAAGCAAGTAAAGGATAAAATGACAAAATACAACTAAGTATAATGTCTAAAGTCCTAAAATTGACAAGATTGCATGGTATTGTAGAATTTCATCTTTATACATGCTCCTGGGAGGATTTTAAGTGTTAATCCAAAAATAAAAATGCATGAATAATTAGGGTTTTTACACCCCCATTCTATCAAGATATTGTATGATGACATATAACTTTGGACTACTTACCCTACATCAAAAGTATATTTGCAACAAGTGGGATAGTCCTAAAATTAAATTTGTGTGTTTTTAGATGGTCCTAAGTATAGATAACACTAGAGATGCCTCATGTTAATTGGAAATGTGTCAATCATCTTATTTTTAATATGTCTTGTCCTTTGTATAGCCACTACATCTATCACTTACTCAGCGTAGTGTGATGTCCAAATCGCCCCTATCACCCGAGCTAGATAACCACTTATGGAGCTTGTTTTAATCACTCAAAACAAGTGTCCTGGTATGTCACCCTTGATTTATATACCCCACTATGGAGTGGGGTTAAAATTATTTTGGGATATTAATTCTTACTTCAATACTTCCCTAGAGAAGCCATGAGGAGGTGATGAAATCTTGATTACAAGCCAAAATGCATGAAAAATAAATTACAAGTGAAAAGACTTTAAGGTCGTGTTTGGGTCACCTAATTAATACAAGTTTTGGGAGCACCTTGATGACATTATTTTAAATTTTTTTGGACTTAAAGAAACAAGGAAAAGAAAGAGCACTTTTGGTCACCTAAATTCCTTAAAGGGGATGGGGGAGAACATGCATGCATCAATCAATTTGTGAAAATAACTAACTTTATAAAAATAAACATAAAACAAAACACTCTTAAGAGTATGTAATCTAAGTGTGAATGTTTATTTTAATGTACCAAAGTGAAATGTTTATGAAACTTTGGCCCCTTGGCCTTTGTTGAAAACTTGTAAAAACTTTCATAAAATAACTAAGCATAAAACCATTAAATTCCTTTTAAGCACCAAATGAAAAGTTTAAGATATAAACACTTTCAAATATTGTACCTTTTAACAACTTGTGACCTACAATTTTTAGAGGGTTTATGTCTTCTTAGAAGCCCAAATATAAATGAGAAAACAAGATTTTCAAAACTTTATCTCAGGTCTTTATTTTCTTGTCACAGAGACTGATGTTAATCCACGTAAGGACTGATGCCAGTTTACTAAAATTGATGTCAATTAGTTCAAACAAGGTCAATTCTAGTCACATGTTTTGACACTGGTTCCTATAAAAGTGCAGGAAGAACACAATGATTTTCACAAAATGAGATTGTTAATAAAACAAGCATAAAAATAAAATAGCTCTTTTGATCCTATAATAAAACAATTAGATAGAGAATATGAAAGCTCTAAAACAAAAAATAAAAACTAGAAAAATTCAATAAAAAACCATAAATCCAATTTTATACTACATTCTACACTTCACATAGGAACTAATGTCATTTTACAAAGGGTCAAAGTCAGTCAAATAGAATTGATTGTGATCTATGTGTAAACTATGTGTCGTTAAAAAGAATAAAAATACGTAAAAAATGAAGACCAAACTTGATTTTTATATACTTTAAAGCATTCATTAGAAGATATAAGAGTTTCATATTATCCTCTTTGCTTATATGGGATGCATGATCCCACTAGGTGTGACAAAATATAGAGTAGGAATCCAAATAAAGTTAGTTCATGCATTAGTAGTGAAAACTCAAAATAAGTATAAAGGGCCTAATGTACTAAGCCAACTCCCTCATGAGGTTTTTCAAATTCAATCTAAGAGATATTGAAAGAATTAATATAACCATCAAACCTTTCTAATAGTGTTCCTCCTATAACATCATCTCAAAAACATGATTTTACCCTGATTTGGTGCTCCAAGTCTTTGTCAATGATGAGTAGATTGCTCCCATCATCTCTAAATGAACCAATAAATTAGGGTCATGAACTTTATCAATGTGTGACAATAGTTAAATCCATTCTACTAATAATTCATCATAATAACATTACACAAAAATAACTTGAAAGTATGAGTGAGGACCCTTGTATTTATATATTTTTAGAAATGATCAGAAATAACCATGACCATCCATCTTGAGATTAAGATGTGTGGTCATAAATAAATTCAATTTTGGAGGCTCAATCCATTAATATCCTCATTAATATTTGGAATAATGAGGAATTATGAGGCATGGGAGGGATTAAACCTAACATTTATTGCATTTATGTCTTATGGATGCCACCCCATTGATGATGTCACAAGATGATGCAAACTTGAAGAATGAATTTCTAATTAATATATTTTCAATAACTTTCATGTATTTTACACTTAATATTTTAATTTGGTTTAATTCTCTTAAGTGAGTTTAATTAATTTTGTGTAATTCTTTTGAAATTAGTTTTCTAATTAATCAACACTGGTCAAAACATCAAGTTACTGAGTTATAATTTGATTGGAGTATAATTAGAAGAAGAGGTCAATTATGTACAAAAAAATAACCCATTTAGGATATTGTCGACATGAAATAACACATGCACATGTCATGTACCTCTAGATTAAATTAATTTAGTGGTCTAGATCATCATTTTATGTGATCACAATTTGACTCGAAGTGATTCAAGAAAATCTAATAATCACATAAAATGCATTTCCTCGTTCAAGGATACATTAGCCTAAATTAGAACTAGTATATGATAAGATCAAACCATTTATCATGTTCTAATGATTTTGGCCTAAATTATGCATTTTCATAGAATTTCAAGTAAGATTGACAATTTTTAACATAATGGTGATAGGAATTAGATGTCTACATTTATCTCTCCAACATTCTATTTTTCCATTACACTTATTTTGTAATAAATTACAAAGGTTATGTTTTACCTTTTAAGCTATAAATGAAAAAGTAACAATGAAATAAAAATAGGCTACTAAAAAGGTGGTTATGGAATTATTTATTGGGATGTTATAAAATGGTTTCACCCTCTTAATCTATAAATACAAATTTTGTGCATTTTAGATGGGTTGGATTTTTTGATAGTAGAAAAAATTTTAGCAAGGTGGAAAGAATGAGTTTGTATGTATAGCCCCATGAATGATCAATACATAATTATTTTCTAGGAATTTTTGCCATGAATATTTATGGTGAATGATATTCATGAGTATGTCAATCTATTTTTATTCTTGTTCTTTCACTTTGTTAAAAATGATATTGTTAGATAGTGTTTTAATTTATTTCTTTCATTTCTTAGTTTTGAAAGTAGATAAAAGAAAGTGAGTATTAGGGTGCATACCTGGTAAATGTTATGCTCATTGATGACCAGACAAAGTGATAAATGATTTTGGTGAGGAAGGACTACCTGTAATACACCTCACTAAAAAAACTCATTTTTTAGACAAGTATGAAGGTGGACTGCTTAGCAATTATAGATCCAAGAAGCAAAAGCTCCCTTGGATTGTTGTTAATCCACTCCCCTAATGATATAAATGTTATAAAATAAAATTAGAAGATAATAAACTAAAACAAACATAAAATCATATACAAAGAAATAAATTATATCCTTATTTGATATAAAATGTAGCACGAGAGTAGATCTAGCTACAAGATCGAGTTCCTAAGATTTTTACAAAAGTGAGGGATGCCATGTCTATAAAGGACTGGAGACACATGGAGGTAGTGGGTTTTTGAGTGATGTGCCACTATCAATACTTTCTTAGAGATGTTTTGATAATAATCACCCTTATCAAGAGATGGAAATTGATTACTAACACTTTATGGTTACCGATAGGGGAGATGAGTATCCTGTTAGAGGATGTTCATCAAATCACATGTCTACCCATTTGTGGTGATCACATCTACCATATAGAGGGGGATGAGATTGATGAGTGCATGGAGATGTTGTATGAAGATGATAAAGATGATGCACAATTACACTCTAGATGGTTTAGAATTAGGCTACTATACTTGAGAGCTATGGGAGAGAGACATTTGCTAACTATGTTATATTAGTTGTTACTTGTTACACATTGCCAGATTCTATTGGAGAGAGATACCCTGGTGTGTTATTAGGGGTGTTGGTGGATTTATTTTTAGGTGTAGTTTTGTTTTGGTGGGCATAGGTTTTATTGGTTTAGATATATATAGAGCTATGGGGGTTTAGGGTGCATAAGCATTATGGCATTAGTTTGGGATTTGTACTTCATTGTTAGGCCTATGAGAACATATGGGTATTGAGACCCTTAGGACTTTTGATAGAGGGATTTCAAACAACATATTATGTGGTTATATTTTATTGATGGAGGAGAGATGGGGTTATAATAGGTGTTGGTGGTGGTTTGAGAGACATTCAATGGTTTATAGGAGCTTTGGAAGGTTTAGTTGCTAGTGACATAGTCTGGAGGCCATATTAGACTTGGCTAGTATGGGTTGGGCACATGTATCACACCTTACATTATAGAGATGGAGATGGGCCTATGGAAGGCAATATAATGAGATGAACAATATCCATTTTAAGCAAGTGTGATGTCAGTTTGGGTTGGTGTAAGGTATCCTTTAGGATTCTCTATGATATAAGAGGGAGGATGTAGAGTTTTGTTTACTAGAGCCACAGGCACAAGAGGAGGAGCTTGATAATGAGGAGTTGCAACTGAGAGATGGATATGATGTAATTTTTACAACTGACTATCTTACCTAGTTTTAGGGGAGGTACATATCCATTGATTTTGATGTCAAAGTTAGGGATCAGTAGCTAATGGATGTTGACCTGGCATAGGTATTAGCATAGGGTGACCCACAAGTAGAAATAACATTGACAGCAACATAAGCCCAAATTATTATGTTACAGGGGTAGATTATCACTTTTCAAGGATAGATTGCCACTCTTTAAGGTCAGCTAGGATGAGTGATAGTATAGAGAGACCAAGCATAGGCACAAGTCACCATTTTATAGGGTCAGGTGGCCAATTCACAAGGATAGATTACGTCAATGATAGGAGAGTGAGGTCAAGTGAGAACCTCACTTGGTTTAGTGACATAGGTGAGAGACTCTCTATGGTAGATAGGTGGGGTAATGGTGACACCACCAAGATTTATCAATTAGGCCAAATATCTAGTGGCCATACAAGAGTTACACTATTATGAGGGCATTATGTTAGCACAGTATCCTAATGAGTTGAGGTGGGGAGAGTATCAGATTGGATTGGCAAGTAGAGTAGTGATTGTAGCCCTAAGTGAGTGGGTGATGGAAGTGGGTCAACTGATAGGGCCTCCACTAGGGATAGGTATGGATGAAAATAATAGTAGTAGTGGTGCAGGTGCTCTTAGGTCATGATGATGTATATGTATTTTGATAATTTTAATATCAGCCTACATGCCAAAGATGTGATATGTATTTATGAGCAATTTGTGTCTCATGTATTGACATGTTTTGATTGTTTATATATATATATATATATATATATATATATATATATATATATATATGATGTTTTAGATGTATAAAGATGTTTTTTAGTTTTATATGTTTATGAGATGGATTCTTATATCTTGATGTTTATGAGTTAATGATTATGATGATGTTTTGATTATGATGTTATAGATGAAGATTATGGTGTAGTTGTGCATATTTATTTTTAATGTAATATTATGGATTATGGATTATAGATTTTATTTAATATTTATTATGTGATGGATGATGAGTATGATTGTTTGGTCATTGATGATACTAGTGTTTTTCATGATAGTAATGTTAATTTGATTGATTAGCAGGTTTATGGGATAGTGTGAATGTTAATGTTTAAAATAATGCTAAGAAATGTAATGCTTGATTAATGGATGTTGGGTTGGTATAGGAAATGTTCACATCCACTTTTTGGATAAGAAAGGGGGCAGTGATTTACTAGCAAGAACCGAAAAATATGAATCCATAGTCAAAATGTCTTAGTGAACAAAAACCTATCAAACATGTCATAGTAGTGTGTTTTATTTAGAAAGTCGATATCTTGACCACTTTGTGCCAAGTAAGCTCATAATCCCTTATGTGCATTGGGTATGTAGGTGATAGTTAGGGATGTGAGTTTATGGGTAGAGGAGTGATTAGATTTTCCATAGGTGACCAAGGAACCCTAGAAACAAGTCCATGTCATTGGTATGTTGTATAATAATTTGTAGACTAATCAATGTGGGAAGCCTACATATGCTATAAAAATTGATTGCAGCTTAATTAGATAGTAGGTAGACTGATCGATATAAGAAGTCTATATTTAGTAGATATAAGATCTGATTATGGCCTATTGATTTTAGATTTTGCTTTTTTCTTTTGCTTTATAAGTTACTAAAGTTGATCAATGCGAGAAGCTTCTAATGAATATTTGTTTTATCCATCCTTCAAGGGAGTGGTCTAAGATTTTATTTTGGCATATTTATCCTTCAAGGGAGTAGTCTATTTTAAGCAAATTTTGATTTATTTTCAAAATATTGATATATTTTAGATTGAAATTAGGCATGGACAAGTCTATTCAAGTATGAAAGGTCTACCCATGTAGAAACAGGACCTAGATATGGAAGGTTAGAGAAAGGGGTTTTGAGAAACAACTAACCATTGGATTCCATCTATGAAAAAGATGAAAATTATCCATGAGAACTATGTTATGGATAGATTCAAGGTACCCATATTTATAACTAGGTTATTACTATGATGGATGAATCATAGGGTTATGTATAATCAATTAATCTCAAAAGAGATAGAAAAGAAGGTTAATCAACCAAGGGATGAGCTTAAGTGAGAAATGAAAGTGCATTTGAACCTTATTTTAACAATGAAAGAGATGCAAATACGAGGCATTGATAGGTTTAGGCTCTAGCCTACCTTTGAGAGAGGATAAGTGATAAGCACCTGATCCATACTTATGGGTTATAATATAAGGTCCTAACTAGTTAAAAGCAAATGCTCCCTTCTTGGTCTTTTCCATGTTAGTGATGTGTTGGTTTTCCTTAAGGATGAGATCTTCGATGTTGAATTCTCATATTTTTAGATGTTTATTGTATGCTTGTTTGATACACTCTTGATAAATGTGAAGGTGATTAAGGGTAGCAAGGTGATGTTCATCAAGTAACTCAAGTCATGCGAGGCATTCTTGACAATAATCCTCTTTAAAAATGATATCATGTATGTAAATATGAAGAGAGGGAATTTGGAATTCAATAAGTACTATAGAATCTACACCAAAGACCAAGGAAAATGTTTTGGCCACTGTTGCAGTTTGGATACTAGTGTGGTAAGCTCATAAAGCAAATGGGATATAGAGGTGCCAATCCTTGCCTGAAGCACTGACCACTTTAGTGAGCATTTTGATGAGGTTTTTGTTGGAAGCCTCAGCCTACCCATTGGATTTTGGATGATAACGTGAATAAAATCTTAAGTTGATACCAAAAGCATCGTAAAGTTCTTGGTCCTTTTTATTCTTAAAATATTTTCTATTATCAGTGATGATCTTGTGAGGAACACTGAAATGGAAAATGATGTGGTAGTTGATGAAATCAATGATTTTTTTAGCTTTGATCAAGATTAGTGGGATGGATTCTACCCATTTGATGAAATTATTCATAGCGGTGATGATATATTGATGTCATTATGAGGAATGTACATTGATTTCTTCAATAAGCTTGAGACCCCATTGTGAAAAAGGCCAATAGTCAATTGATACTTGAAGACCATGAGGAGGTGCATGATGAAGGTTAGCATATTATTGACATTTGATGCATTTCTTAACATAGTCACAACATTCTTGATTGAGTGTGAGCTAATAGCAACCTAGGTGAAGGATACGTTTAGCAATAGCCAAACCACTAAAGTGCCCCCCACAAATTCCATCATGTACTTCTTTGATGGCATGAGAAGCCTCATTACTATAAAGGAAATGAAGGAGGAGACCATCAAAGCCTCATTTATAAATAATTCCCCTTAATATTAAGTAATGAGAGGTGCTTTGAATGAAATCTCTATGAGCATTTATAGAAAGATCTGAAGGGAGGATACTGACATTTAGGTAGTTTAAAATTTAATTGTACCAAATATTTGAAGATGTTGCTTCTTTTAGATAAATGGTAGGAAGATATAGAGTGAGATAAGACGGTGTGACAAAATGGTGGATAATGACAAATAGTTTAGAGTCATCAGGTTGAGATGGAATTTGAGATGCAAGGGAAGCCATTGTATCTACAAATTTGTTGGTAGAGCGAGGGATAGATGGGATAGTATAATGGTCAAATTATGCTAAAAGTATATCAAAAAGTTGTTTATAATTTAGAAGGACATCATTTTTGCATTGATATGTTCCTATGACTTTGTTAATGATGAGTTGAGAGTATCCAAAGATGCTAATGGTTTTGATTCCCAAAGCTAGAGTGGTTTGGAGACCTATGACTAAGGCTCATATTTAGAGATATTATTAGTGCATTTAAAATCAAGTTTGAAATATAAGGTAAGATGTTCCCCATTAGGTGGAATGAGGATTATGCTAGCACCCCCACTATTTTGACATTTAGATCCATCAAAATACATAGTCATTTGGTAGGTGAAATCTTATGAAGAAAGGGTAGCTAAAACTCATCTAGAAAGGTAAGAGGGGGAGTTTGATTATCAAGAAGAGGAGCTTCATCTAGTTGATCTAAAATCACCTATCCTTTAATGGATTTTTGTGGAAGAAACTCAAGATCAAACTCCACTAACAGTATGAGCCACTTGGCCATGCGTTGGTTGTGATATGCCTTGGACTGCATATACTTGAGAGCATCAGTGTTAGTAATGACATAAGTTTTGTGGCTAAGAAGATAGTGACGAAGTTTAGAGGTGAAAAAAACTAAGGCAAGGCAAAGTTTTTATAGATGGGTATATCAAATTTCATTGTCAATGAGAGTGAAATTGATATAATAAATGGCTTTCTCCTTATTTTGGTAATCATAATGAGTGAGCATGACCCCTAGGGAATGATTAGTGGTAGATATGTATAGATAAAAAGGTTGATCCTCTTTTGGAGGAATAAGGACTAGTAGAGAGAGAAGATACTCCTTGATTACATTAAAGGCTTGTTGACATTCTTTGGTCCATTAAAAAAAGATATCCTTTTTAAGGAGGTGGTGAAAAGGCTATCAATGATCAGATAGCTAGGAGACAAAGCAATGGATTGACTAAAGTTTTCCTTGAAAGCTACAAAGTTGTTTTAGGTTAGTAGGAGGCATTTATAAAATGAGTCAGACTTTTGTGAGGTCTATTTCTATTCTATGGAGGGACACAATAAAGCCCAAAAATTTTCCTAATAAGACCCTAAAGATACATTTCTTTGGGTTGAACCTGACATTATAATGGATAAGTCTTTCAAATATGATAGCAAGAATAATGAGGTGATCTTTACAGTGCTTGGATTTATCAAGTAGGTCATCAACATAATCCTCAACTATTTTATGATGAGATCATGAAAGATGTAAGCCATGACCCACTGATAAGTGGATCTTACATTCTTTAGGCCAAAGGGCATGATACGATAGTAGAAATTTCCCCATGGGGTGATAAAGGATGTTTTATGTTGACCTTGGGGTTATTAAGATTTGGTTATATCTTAAAAATCCATCCATAAGGGATATCATTTCATGGCTAGTAGTGAGATCAACAAGTTGGTCTATGTTAGTTAGAGGAAATTCATCTTTGGGGCACGTAAGGTTAATATCATGGAAATCCACACAAAGGTAGACTCCTCCAGTGGTTTTGGTAACAGGAATAATGTTGGAAACCCATTATGGGTAGTTAATGGGTTGAATGAAATTAATAGATAGAAGGTACTAAAGTTTTTATTTAACAAAAAGAGCTATGTAAGGGTGCATACAATGAAGTTTTTACCAAATTGGCTTAATTTCATGATGGGTAACAATGTTATGAATATCAATGGAAGGGTCAATGTTAGGCATATCCTGATAAGACCAAGTAAATGCTATGTTACGGTCAGGAGAAAAGATTGATAGTCTTGTTGTTCCTCGAGGGTTAAGGATTTGTCAATCTTGATAATATAGGGGTCCTCTTGAGTTCCAATATTAACTTATATGGTCCATTCATTTAACATTATTTGGTTTTCAGGGGGATTTTTGAAGAGAAGAGTCCCCCGCACCCAAATAGGTAAGAATAGAATTGTCATCTTGATGTTGGATGGTGTTAATAGTGGGTGAGTCTTATGTAATCATTTCAGGGTAGATAAGAGGAATGGTTTAGGTTTGGCCTTCCCATTGATAAGTTAGTGGACCCAAACTGATGGTGTTGATAAAAAAATATTAGGTGGGATGATGTCTATGTGTTCAAATTGGAAAGATGGGGTTGGTGAGAGTAGTTATTTGTTAAAGTGGAAAAGTGGGGTTGGTGAGGGTAGAGTTTATTCAAATTGGAAACATGAGGTTGGTGAGGGTAGAGTATCTTGGAAAAGTGGGATTAGTGAAGGTAAGGTTTGTCAGTTTGGAAAAGTGGGTTTGGTGAGGGTAGAGGTTCATCACTAGTGGTGAGAACTGATGTGGGCTCTTCTAGGGGAAGGTATCCCAGGCCAAAGAACTCACAAGTTTTTTGGGTTTTAATGATGGGAATTTTGTGGGGTCCTTATTTATCAAGGCAAAAACCAAACCCTTTCCAAGTGCACCGATGAAGGTATGTTTGGGCAAAGGTTGGATTGCTAAGATAGGAAAAGTTGGAAGTGAATTTTTGGATATAAGGCATGGTGGTGGGAGTGAGGAGTGGTTTATCAAGTCCCCTATACACAAAATATGTTCTATTTTGGGGAAGGCCAAAGGGGACAAGGGTAATAATATTAAGATCATAAGATGGATCATTTTGAAGTTTCCCAAATTCATGGGGAGAAGGGAAAGTGTCCAAAGCTAAAAGTTGATGTTCCCCCAGCATAAGACATTGGAACATGGATTGCAAGGGGTGTTCAACCATGATTTGAGATAAAGGGATAGTTAAATTAGTGGATGATTCATCATTATTGAAGATATAAGTGTTGGTGGGTTGGGTTGGCATGGTGTCTTAGCTAAAGGTTAGTTGTGAAGAGGGTGAAGGTGTAATAAGAACATCATTAGGTTGATATGTCATATTACAAGAAGCAAAGGGACTTAGATTGGCTTTGATTCTAATGACTTGTCCCTCATGTTCAAATTCACCACATTAGTGAAGGGAATAAGGGATGTATCCCATGGTGTGGATCCAAGGGTAACCGAGTAACACATTATATTGAAATTCACCCTCTACTACATAAAATTATTCAATACTAGCTTGAGGCCCCAAACAAATATGTAGAACAAATACTCCCAGAGTGGTGGCCAAGGTATCATTTAATGACCAAAGAACTATCAAGATTTTTGGCATGATGTTTTTAGGTAGTTGGAGTTGATCATAGGCATGGGAGGAGATGATATTGATACTTGCTCCCCCATTAATCATAACTATTTTGACATGTGTATGATTGATGGATGCTATGATAAAAAGAGGGGGATCAAGGTCTTTATTGTGACAAGGAAGAATATTATACTCTTGAAAGGTGATCATGGTAGTGTGTTGGATAGCTCTGATCAAAGATGCAAGAGGTTAGGGATCATCTGGTTGAACCTCTATAGAATGTAGTGCTTCAACCAAAGCTTGATGATGTTGAGGTGAGGTGCTAATTAATTCATAGACTTATTTTGATTTGAATTTGGTGAATTTGTTTTAATACTAAGTGTTAGATGAATGGAGATGCATTATAAGAAGGGTCTCTTAAAATGAATACTTTGGTCTTGGGTGGTTGTGAGGATGAAAGTGAAGGTGTATTTGTTTGGTTTTAGTTGGTTGGTTGGGGAATTGAAGGGTAAGACCATGGGATGGTGGCCTTAGCTTTTCCCTTCTCATTTTCTTGGATGGATATACCTTTATCCTTTTGTTGAGCTTGAGACTGAGTCACCATATGAATGGTATGAATAATGGAACTGATTTCTTACTTTGGTTCATCTATTTCACTCCTTGGAAGGAGTAGAGAAGTAGATGATTGGTAGGTAGATTTGATAGGTGGTAAAAGAGGCAAGGGGCTTAAAGAAGGTTCATCCAATAGATCATTCTCCTCCAAAAGGCCATGAATGATAGTTTGGAGAGATTTAAAATTTTATGTATCATGCCCAGGGGTCCTATGGTAGAGATAAATCAGATTGTCATTGAACCAGGTTGGCTTTTGGTGAGCATGATCAAAAGGCTTGATTGGTGGTAGGCTAATGGTAGAAGCTTGTAGGAGCCTTTGTAAAATAGTTGTATAAGATTTTGATAAAGATTTTGGAGGTGGTGTAGTTTGTATTTTTGGTATAGGAACACTATCTGGAAAAGACTTCTTGATAGGACTTGTGGTTGGTGGATTGAGCTTGGCTAGTAGCTTAGAAAGAATTGTCTTAGTTAAAATTGGTTTAGGAACTGGGGGTCTAGATGATGAGGGTTTAATAGATGGGAAAGTAGATGGAGAAAGGTTGGTAAGTAATGATGATGAAGTAGAGGATTAGGTTTTTATAGGTGGAGAAAGGGAAGGTGGTTTCTTGGAGGAAGAGTAGGTAATGGGAATGGTGGAGGGATGTGGACCTAAAATAGAAGGTAGAGGTGAAGGAGTTGGTATGGTTATTCCTCAAGGTTGTGGTCTAAGCAATATTTCCTTCTTAATGACCTTAATTTCATTAGGTTTTAGCTAGGTCAATGTGGTTAAATCCAATCTCAAAGGAGGGTGAGTAAGATTAGGTGTGAGAAGGACACCAAGTTCTTGATTGGCTTGATAAAATAAGCATAGGGTGACTTGAAAATTTTAGGTGGGGATAATTGAGATGGTTTCATGATGAATTTAGGAGGGGTAGTTGGTGGAGTTGTAAAAACAAGATTGAGAGTGGACTCTAGTGAAGTGGAAGGTTTAGTTTTATTTTGATATGGGAGTCCAAGATGATGCCAAAAGGTGGCTCTGTCAAAGTTAGGTTGGGAGGTGGATTCCAAACTTTAAACCAGATGGGAAAAAAGGTTTATAAATGGGTTTTTTTACTTAATCGTTATTTTCAAAGCTCAAACCCTTAAGGAAAGATGAATTAGTGGTTTTAGGGTTGTTATCCTTGGTAGAAGGTTCTAAAGGTAATGATTAGGTGGGTAGGAGTATTGTCTCTTGGGAAATGGTTTTGAAGGGAGGTACATAAAATTTTATAATTGGTATAGTAAGGGTAATGGTTTATATTGTATCATATAATTTCACACTTGTGGGAGAATTTTTTAGGCTCTCTCACTCCCAGCTACAAAATGGGAACAACCCTAGGTAGTGGGTATCCTATTGTGGGGTTAAACCTCTAGGTTATGTGTCAGCTCCCTAGGTGTAGCATTTAAGCTCTTATTAAACTAATTATATGACTTGGGAAAGGGTTTATAATGGGAAAAGGAAGAAATTAAAACATAAATAAAGGTGATACACCATAGAATGATACTCTAACTGCATTAAAACACACACAATTGAATCCAAAAGATCTACCACTCACACAACCCTAAAAATAGCTGAGTTTGCATAAGTAATTCTTTGGAAAGCTTATAAAAATGGGCTAAAATATTAAGTAATGGACTAATTCACACCATACATCATAACTATGACTGATAAACATGACTCAGGACCTACAAAATCAAATCTATCATGTACAAAGGTGAAAGGAGAGGACAAAAATCAAGGGGAGAATTCCCACCATATGATCTCATCAAAAAAACCATAATACACACAAAGATGCAAACATATTATAAGGTAATCAATCTTATTAACTTAAATATTCTATCTCATTACAAAATTTTATAGAGTTTCCCCTTGCCAATGCATGCCTCTCAACAAGAAATGAGAGGTCTTAAATAGAAATGGAGAAAAGGAGAGGGATAGAAGGGTTCCAAAAAGACTTGAATACACTTACAAGAATTCACATTACTCATCCCAATGTAGGAGGAGATATGGGGCTCCTCTTTTCATGATTTATATCCTCAAATTGGCTTTCATTTGCACCTTTTTACTTCAAAAGGCTTTAAAAAGCTTAAGGTTTCACATTAGAGTACTTTATGTTCTAATTTCAACTTGAATTAATGATGTCATTATCTCATCACTTGGGCAAAAGTCTTAAATACTATAGAATATATATTTAACTCCTCTCAATACTCCCCACTTGCATATCATTCCATACTTGACCATTATCATCTTTTAGAAGATACCTTTGACGATTACCAACATCTAGAAGTCACCCTTGACCACTAGTGGTTAGTCAAGATAACATATTTTGCTTGGGAGAACATAAAGTGAATTGAGTATAATTTCATGTTGACATGTATCCATTTTCCTAATTTGGACACCATTAGACCTAAAAAACATTTTCTTTATCTTACATTCCACCATCGGAGACCCCTTGAGAACCTAGGCCACCATGAGATCCTTCACCCTAAAGCTTGCCTATGAGCTATAATCTTGTTGGAGTCTCCAAATACTTGAATATGTATTTTTATGAGGTATTATTATATCTTTGGTTCATTCCATGGCCATTAATACACCTGAAAATTGTCTCAAGTCTCCATTAATGGAGGCCAAACTTTCATATTTGTATGAGTGCTTACAGGGAATGATGTATTGAAAGAGCTCATATAATACCACTAGATGAAATTTTAGGGGTAGGATAACCTATAAAAACAATTTAAACATATTCTCCTTTGATTTTAACCATATTAATGACACGTGAAAAACCTCATTACACCTCTCTAAATGATCAAAACTCAACCTTGCCTTTTGTGCCTTGAGGATGTATGTGGGGATTTGAGTTTGGTGATGTTTTGCATGGAGTTTGAAGTTTGAACACCATAAAATTATGTTTAAAAAGATTTAAAAAATATTAAAATTATTTTCAAACACTTTCCTAAACTTGTAAAAATGAAACACACCTTAAAACTCCAAAAAGTTACATTCACATACCCTAGACAGTTACAATTCAAGATGAAACTAAGTCAAGGAGGAAGATTGTAAAGTTACATATGAATGAAAATGGTTAATTGATATATTAAAACCTTCATCAAATATCATGACCTCTATTGCAAATCCATGAAGGTACACAGGCCTATGTACAAAATAGAGACCTACGAGCTTGAGAATGTTCTTTAAAGAGAAAATATACTAAAAAAGAGAAGAAAAGAAGTTTAAAAATGAAGTGGGGTGTATAAAAAGGGGAAAAGTGATTTTTAATGGATATAAATCACTTATAACTCCCAAATAAACACCTACAATAGTGTTGGGATAAGCAGTTACATTGAGAATCTATGAAGAGAGATGGTGTAGTGATAGGATGCATATGTTCAAGAAGTGACTAGTGGAGGCTATGTAGCACTGTAAGAAGGATTTTATGTCCTAGTAAAAAAAATTAATCATAATTATACCCAAATACAAATATAAAACATGAAAACAAATTCCTTTAACACTAAAGCACAAATCATGCCTACACACAACCAACAAGCATAGTCAACTCCATTGATAATTTTGGGGAAATTTATCATTTTGGGTCCTCTAAAAGTAGAATTGGCCTCTAAATTTTGGTAAAAATCATAATTATAAATATTATTATTCAATAATAAATGTCATTTAAAATGGTTAAATGGTCATTATTTTATCACATACCTCTTACAGTCTACTAGCAGTCATAGAGGAGACTAGATGAGCTATTGGGAAGTTTAAAGATAAGATAGATACATTAGATTTATCAAGAAGTTTTAATGAAATAAAGGATAATGATAAAGTATTTAAATTATCTATAGAGTATGTGATAGTCAAGTTTCAAGACAAAATGTCCTTGAGGGCAAGTTTAAGATGAAAAGGCTATGACAGGCCTATGTATTAATGTTGGCATCTATATGTTTTGGATGGTATTTGAAGACATTAGGAATGTGATAGGAAGGTTATAAAGGTAATCTAATATTATAAAAAATCTCATAATGATAAATAACTCAGCTTCAACATAGAAAGGCACAAAATCTAGTCATCATGGTTTCACAAGCTTAATTATCAAGAAACCCTAGGTAACATATAAAGGCATAAGAGGCAAAATTGATAGAATAGATTGGCCTACAGATTTATTTTAAATTTTTATAAGGTTTAAGTATTATTTAAACATGTATTATAAGGATAAATAACCTCTCAAGCCTCAAAATATCCTACACACATAGTCTGAATAGTCATTCATATAGACAGTCATAAGAGACCATCAAGACAAAGTGGAAGTTTGGGAAGAAAAAGGAAGTCACATGGGATAAAAAAAAAAAAAATTAAAAATTATTATTATTCTAATATTTTACCCCCATATCATCCTATATGTTCCTCAGACCTTAACACTCAGATTTGGCCAATTAGGCCTAAAAGCATGTTTTAAGCCTATAATACCAAATGACACTTGTAGACCCTATCAAGAAAATATGACATTATGAGAAAGAGTAATGGGATGGTTTATGTCTTATAAAGGTTTTCTAAAGTAGATAAAAACAAAATAAAGGTCAATTTGTTCCTTAAGGAGCTAATTCAAACTATGTAGTCAAGACAATCATTCAAACCACATGTTTTAATGCTCATATCTTTCACCACATGAGGACTTGGAAAAAATGATATTATCATGATTTTAAGATGAATATTAAATTTAAATCCATGAATTATTGAGGTTGATTTAGGAGCTAAGATTTATGAACCATTACTAAGACTATAAGTAGGTCCAAAATGCAAGTACAACCCTACAAGTCAATTTTTTTATGTATGTATCTCTACACACCATTTACATGGGAACCCAATATTATTATGAAATTTTAAGGGGTATATGTAATAATTATCCATCTCAATAATTTCTAGTTTTGAGGTTCATATTTTATGAACCATTATTAAGAAGGTTCACCTCCAAAACCCTCCCTAAACCCTCCTACAAACTAGTTTTGAGAAAAGTGAATTTTATTACATCCAAACACCCATAAATCACCTCATAACAAATATAAATATTAATTAAACTTATATAAGGTCCTGAACATGCTACTTTGTTGTACAAAACTACACGAACCTATTAGAAAATAATGTTTTTTGAATAAAAAGTGCAAAAGAGAGGTATAAGGTAGTTTATGATGATGCAAATTAATGGAGAATGAATACTAAAATAGGTTATATATCATAAATCCATAATATGATTAAAAAAACATGCCTAAAATTTCCCATATTGGTCTCTTCTAATTAAATAGTCTGCATAAATGGAAGACAAATTGACCTAGTCAACTAGTTTGACCAATTTATAGGTGTTTCTTGCTCAAGGAGGTATATATTATGATTTGGGGCATTGATTCATGTCTAAAACTCATTTTTTCATAGATTTATAAGGTTTTATGAAGGTTTTTTAGATCCATAGAGTACAGGTAATTAGGATATTAGGCCTAATTGGCTTAGTAGACCTACTTGGTCAATTAAGTAAAGTGAAATATGGCATAAAAAGATGTTGAAATGAGTTAATACAGATTCAATCCATGAAAATTAATGATATTTAATGGAAATAACATGAATAATATATCCTTTAAGTGTCTATTTAATTATTTAACTAGTCTTCAATTGGAAATTTCATTCACAATTGGTCCTTGAGTTGTCAATCAACACATAATTGATCTTTATCATGAGTTAATTGATCATCTAAGTGAAAATAAATGAATGAATGATCTTAAAGTGGACTTATTTTAAAAATAATGTTTTAAAATGATAAAAAAGGAGTTTGAACAAGTCAACTACACCCACCACCTTGTTTCCAATGCCAAAGAGCTCATTAAAGGAACATGTAAGAGCACTAGACATGGAGAGATTCTTAGAGGACTATTTGTAACTAGTTGTAACTGAGTTGAACTTGAGTGAATGATTGGATAACCTCTTCTTATATCCTCTATTCCATGTTCTCTTATCTTCTTCTCACTTTTTATATATTTAGGCTTTTAGTCCTTATTTTGGGAAGCCCTCTCTTGGTCATGATGAAACTTTGCCAAGATTAAACTTTGTAACCTCTTGAATTAATAAGGAAACTAGTGAAACAACTACATTACTACCTTATATTGTGTTTATTCTTGTTCATATGTGTATAATTTTTATAAATATTCCCTTAACATGTCCTATATGATGATTAGTTGTCTTATACAGGTTGTATGAAGTGTCAAAAGTTTGATAATCATGTTTTAAGTGTTATTTGGTTGAAAGTTTTTCAGGAGAAGCCTCTCATCCTTCACCTCCAAGTCATTTCAATCCATCAAGACCTTCTTATGAAAAATTTAGGCTTAATATTTTCTGACATAATGTTTTAATCTATTTCTAGTTCATTAGTGTTGATATGAGTACAAATTTGAGTGGATGAATAATTACATTAGGTGCATCACCATCACTTAGCATAGGATTTCCATTTCAACTATCTTTATAACTCTTTTCACCCCCAAATCAAAGTATATTTAGGAAAAGGATTCAAATTTTATACATCAAAGGATCTTGGCTCATAATCTAGAGGTTTGGTCTAAGATACAGGTATCCCATAGCCTATAGACCAATCTAATATTAGTCCAAGTTTGAAGGAGATCTCAGCAATCCACTTCAGTAGGGTGCAACTTGGGTTGCTAACAATGCAGAGATAGTAGTTCCTCCTATTCAAAAATATAAATATAATGTTGATGCTTCTTTATCCCATAGCCTATAGACTAGTCCAATGTTAGTCCAAGTTTGAAGGAGATCTGAGCAATCTACTTTAGTAGGGTGTAACTTGGGTTGCTAGAAATGCAGAGTTAGTAGTTCATCCTGTTGATAAAGATAAAGATAATGTTGATTATTTTGATTATAAAATCACATACACTTGGGGAAATATACAATGGGAGGTTTGAAGGAAAATGTTCAATATATAATTGGCATGTTTTTTGAAAAATTAGAACAAGATAAAGCGACTAAAGAACAACTAAGAGAAAAAGTTGAAAATTTGACAACTATTGTTTAGATGATGGTAAGACCAATTCAATATTACTCTTCAATAGTTGATAATTTTTGTTTATAAGCTGGTAAAACCAATTCAATCTTACTCTTCAATATTCCATCAGATATTAGACATTGAAAGACTGAATGTGGTAAAATAATTGGTCATATATCCAAGGTGATAAAATAATGGTCTAAGAAAATTATGTAGTATGATGTCACTACCATTCATTCAATGATGACCATGTGTTTTGAGATCTAGTTAGAATATGATCATGCAATTGCATTTGAAGACAAGTACGTTGAATAAGTTTAAAAAATAGAATGGATTGCTTCCCAAACTAGAATATTTTTCTTATAATTATCTAGGTGACCTTATTCAAGAAGGGGTTATTCAAAAAGAAGATGTTGTATACCTCACTAAACTTATAGGAGTTACCAAATTCAGTATTTGTATTATTATAGAATGTATTAAAATTTTCAATGACTCTAAGTCAATAGGAGGTGATGACTCCTTTAATGGGAGGAGTAGGTAGATTAAATTGCACTTTCACTTATGATAAGGTAAAGTTAGTTTCTAAGGATACCATCATCAATCAATTTAAGAAAAATATCAAAGAGATCCTAACTCCCAAATCTGCATTCAATTGTGATTCCATCCAAATGTTGATCAAAATATCAAATTAACTTGTAATATCTCAATACAATGCTAAATAGATTTCAAGGAACAACCCAAAAATGATAGAACTACATTATGATGCAGAGATATATTTTATGTATTCATATGGCCTAGATGAAGATAAATTACTAGAGATCATGTAAAAGTTTGATGCATATTAAAAAAATAAGTCATTTTCATAGACAAAGAATACCTAGATAGTCCTTAGTGAAGAAGAAGAGAATTAATTTGCCATCAAATCTGAATCTTTTGAACCATTCTCATAATTTTCAAATTGCATTTTTTATAATTATCAATTCACACATTGTATTTCATGAAAATGCACTATGTCCTTTTTGAAACTTTTGAGTCATGTAAATTTGACAATGCATTTTTTCAAGTTGTGATATTTTTTATTATACTTTTGAAAGTTGTGCAAAAACACAAACACACTTCTTCAAGCTATGAAAATTATTTATTGTGTTTTTTCAAGTTCTAAGTTATGCAAAATTATCTAATGTGATTTTAAAAGATCTTTAAAACATAGAAACATTGGTTACACAATATAACAACCCAGTTTCACTTATAAATATAAGTTGGGAGCTCATATTTAAAGGTTCTTGATAGTTATACTTTTATACAAAGACATAGAAAGAGGAAATTATATTTTTATATCGATAAGAATGAATACAAGGGGAAAGTTCACAAAATTTGTGATCGAAATCTCTTCATGGATAATGTATGTCTGTTCATTCATATAAATTTGATTCTTTTCCTTTGAAATATTGGCAAGATTATGCTTAATTAGTAAAAAATACAAGGATTTTGTTATAAAGTTTATTTTTGAATGTACATTCTTAGTTTCTACAAGTAGTGAAGCCTTAGTGTGTACGAAACAATAATTTTATGTTTTTTACAAGGAAATAAAAGATAGTTTTCATATTATTGTTATCAATAGTTAACAACTATTTTGGTGTATGTTATATGTTTTTATGAACATGTAATGTCTTTCCTACCCATTAAACGAGAAAGGTTTACTTATAGTAAAGTCACTCTCCTTTTTTTTAACTTATCAAGTAAATATAAGAGTTTTTCCTATAAGTTAGTCTTCTAACTTTATATGTATATTTATTTCCTCTGTCATTCTTATTTCATATTCCCCTTCTACCACCTTTTCATAATTTATGGTTAAAAGTAATACCCCATTAGAAACTTTTTTTTTGTCAACAGTTTCATTCACTGTATCTTTTTTATTTTAAATAAAGGTAGTTCCACCTAATAATAAGAGAGGGACTTTATCCCATGACTATTGATATAAAGTTCCCCATATGTCTCTTGGATAAATTTTCAAGCCAACAATTTTTGGTACCCACCATGGGGCACCTTTTTGCTACTCTTGTGAAACCCACATTTCAAAATTTTGATCCATACGACTTTGTCATCAACTCAAGGATCACTCTATGAATGATCTAAACAACAATTCAGATAATAATTTAGGTGATGGGTCCACCCCAATTGATGATGAAACTTTTGGGAGCCATAACTTTTGTACCATAGCTCCAATTGACTCACCGTTTGAACTGTTGGAAAGCTAATAATGAGATAAAAATCATGAGATGGCATTGAGATTTTCTCAATGAAGTTTGACCCTAAAATCCAATGGAAGTGTCCCAAATTTCAATTTTAATAGTGCAATCTAAAAATAGTAAGTTACTAAAAATAGTAATTCCTTGAATTCTGTATTGTTGTAAATCGTGGAAGTCGAACCAATTCATCTCCCTCGAGATTGGTGACCTTCCACATCCTCCCCACACCTTCAAAACATGTATAAATGAAGATTTAACCTAAAATAAAAATTAGACATCTCTTCTTAGAGATAAGCATATGTTTGGGTCTACAAATTTGATCAATAAAAATCTCTTATCAGAGATAGCATTATTTGAATTATTTTGTTTTTGTTTCTTGAATTATCTTTCAACCAAAGATTTCGAGTTTTGGATCAATGAACTTGAATTATATTTGAAACATTATACCTAGACATTATTTCAGAGATAAAAAAACTTTCTTGGGATTCTAATAGATTTTATGTATCTCAATTTCAAATTATTCTAGAAATATTGAACCAAGAATTTGATTGTGCATAAAGAGCATAAAGAATTATTTCATGTAGAGATACATAAAGAACTCATCATGTATGCACCTAAATCCACTTGCTTCCTTTATCATCACTAATATTCCTATTAGTCAACACTAATTTCATTTATCCCATCTAATCTAATTTATCCCCACTAACTTATCCCCTTTTATCTAATATACCCCCCATCAATATTTCTTCATTCAGTAACCTTAGTCCTATCCCCAATCAATTAATTCCCCTAATCATCTCTTATATTATCCTAATCCTCACTTATCTATTATTTGGGAATTTTAAATTCCCATGACCCATATAACCACCTACTATCCTACTCCTAGGCTCTCTTACACCCATAGTCCCTAATCACTCACCTAATCCCTATCTAATCCCCTACCTAATCCTCATTAACCCCTATTAATGGATTCTAGAATTTTACAATTATAGAATCCTCTTATTCTCACCCTTCCTCTATGTAAGCCTATAAATATAGAGGCTTCTAAGGAATTTTGGATTTATTAGATAATCCTCCACCTTAGATCTCCACAAACCAACTTTGAATTTCAGCCATCGATCCTTCCCTCCACATTCTATATAAACAAGTTATTCCTCCATAGCCAATCCATCTATCAGGTTCATGAAGTCTCCATGCCAAACAAATTATTAAATCCATCATCCATGATCAAGCAACTGTAATGTCAAAATTCTGAGTCAAAGGTAATAAATCCAATCCTCTTGTTTTTTATCCATTTATTCATGATTTAGAGCAATTAGATTTAGGATTATAATATTGGTTTGAATGTTTTATTCATTTATTTGCATTTTTTCTTATGGCTCTAGAGTTTACCTAGGTAGTTGGACATTTTATGTTTTTAAACTACATAGTTTAATCCATTTCCTCAAACTCCTACTACATTTTAGCAATCATGAGGGGATGGGGCTCCTCTTGAACTGATATTTTATGCTTTGAGTGTGCTTGCTTAAGTATGCAAGTCAGGTTGAAGGAGAATTTATGGCTTCCATTTTTTTATAAATTTATGAAAAATGTGTTATGTTTTAATGAGCTACTCTTTACTTATAAGCAATTTCATAAAACAGGTTTTGGGTTATGAGCAACTCACTTTTAGCTTTTCAAAATAGTTTACAGTTTTTTATTTCATTAAGAATTGAATAAGTTATGATAGTTTTTATGTCACTATTTTGGGTGTTTTTATAGCTCTAGGTTTTACAGAAAATAAATTTTCAATAAAAAGCATATCAAAATCTGTGGGTTTTGTATGATTAAGTTGGTTATTCAATTCATAAATTTCTATATATGATCCTTTGATTCCTTGCTGTTGTCTCTACTTTATATTTCATGATTACTTTTGCTTGTTGTAGCATTCACCCCAGAAGGATACACTCTTTTCTACTTCTATTTGAAAAAAAACACTTAGCATTGTATTTTACAAGGATCAAATCTATTTTTTGTCTTGTTTCACCATACAAATTTGGTTTAAGAGCCATAGCTCATGGCCTTCATTTAAACCTATGTTTGTGAGTTGTAGCAAAATTTTGGGAGGTGTAAGAATGAGTCAAAGATAAAGAGGGATGCCATTCCAAATAAGAGAAAAGCTCATGAGTGATTAGAATCTTTTTAAAGACAAAATGTTCAACCTAGTTCTGGTGCATTCTATTTAGTGTGAGTATAAATGCATTCTGTTAAAACATTTTGATAAATGGATTGATCTCCATATCCTATTCTAATGATCCCATGTTAGCACAAACAAAGTTTTCTTGGTTCAGTTTTACATAGCTTGCTAAAGTTTATTAAGTTTAGCCTTTACACTTGACAATTACATCTACTTAAAAAAAATTAAAAAATCCAAGGCATTTTCAATAAGCCCATTATGGGCTTACCTTAGAGACTATGTTTGCATTATGAATTTTGTCAAATAGTTCATTCCCTGCATGGTTCATTTGAGACATTTTCTTAAAAAAAATATGCATGCATGTCCACCACATAAGTCTTTATTTAGATTATATTATTTTATGGTTTTTAATCCTATAATTTGAATTGTATTAATTCTTAATTTTTTTATTCATAGACTAATCTCATTTAAATATAATATGTTAAAAGTTGTCTTAGAATTTAGTTAAAAGTTTTGGTTTGAGTTTATATAAATAAAAAAATTCAAAATTAAAATAAATAATTAATTAATTAATTAAAAACTAAAAATAAAATAAATAATAACAATAATAATAATAAATAAATAAAAACTAAAAAATAATATTTTTTTAGAGTATATAATCACAGTTTTAAAAGAGTCATTCTAAATACAAAGTTTATTATTATCATTTTTAGTGTTGGGATTAATCTATTGTTTAGATTTTCCCAAGGGAAAATTTGGTCAGTAATTTGTTGTCTCACTTGATATCAAACTATCAATTGTGCACTTGACAAGGGATTTAATGGAAGGCCTTGTGGATTAGGTTACTACTCTTTTGTTTTACAAGAGGAATGGTTCAGGAGTTGGCTGAAACACTATTTTTAATAATTTGGTTGATTTGCTTGTTGACACATTAAATTGACATGTGCTTGTGGGTCTGATCACTTCCAAGACAAAATATTCAAAACTACTAGCATTCACTTTGCAAGTTGCCTCTCCAAACTTCCCATTTGAAACTACTAATCATTTTCTTGTAGGCCATCTATCAAAGACATTTTGGCATCCTAAAAATCATTTCATTTGTCTATGATTTTAATCATTTTGTCTTGCATATATCATCTTATGTATATATTATGCATCTAATTAATCAGCTAATTAATCACTTTTGTCCTTTGTGTTTGTCACCTAAGGGCTATAGTGGTGTATGATCTCCTCCTTGCAGATCAAAAATTGCCTACAAACCCTATCATTTTTTATTTTTAAGGGCACTATGACATGGAATTGACACCCACACACTTGACATAGACTTAGGAGGATAGTGATCATGGGTTTCATTACCACACACTAATCCACACTCTATGTTCTAATAGAGTATAAATATTAGGGATAATTATTATTAGGCTAAATAACTAATCCCATACAAGTCATCCATGAAGGGGACGAGTTCATTCTCTAAACCAAGCATTAGACAACACCCTACATAGACTTGGGACCCATTATACCTAGTATATATTGATGACACCTCTAGTGAGCCCATTCAACCTAGCATAAGAAATTTTGGCTGTAACATGCATTTTGATAAAGGAGGCATGTTCAAATCCTAATAATTCATTAAGTGTAGATAGGGTCAAGAGGGTTTGGTCAATTCTATAATGGGTCATCATCCTATAGCCTCACCCACAAAGTTATTAGATAATACGAGAAATAAATTACACACCCTTAAGTTTACTAATCATAGGTTTATGGTCTAATTACTTGGGTGTGTGTTGTGATAAATCAGTGCTATTTTTGAGCCAAGTCATCATTTACCCAAAACCTATATGCCTATATAGGTGATTTAAACATATCATCTTGAATATCCTTGCCTCATCATTTTATCATTTTTGTACATCCTTATCCCATCATCCTTTTATATCTATCATCTTGTACATCATTGTCATCATCTCCTTGTACATATTATCTTTTATACATCCTTTTGCATGTCTCATAGTATCTTTGATATCCCATCTTGTCTTCATCTCATATTAGTCTAGTCATCTCTACCCATTATTGATCATACCCCATCACTCTCATATCTAAATCACAACTTGTCATCCACACATTATCCTAAGTCCACTTTATCCATAATCAATCAGTTGTCTTGACATTGCCTTCACCTAATCATATTATGGATCTAGGAATTTGACTCAAGAGAGGATGGTTAGTATGGTGTTAGTTCCAAAATAAAAACAAAATGAAATAAACACACTAATACCATAACATCTCTAGACTTAGACACTAGGGAGAGCTTAGTTAATAAAATCAAATGACAAATACAACTAAAAATCAAGGAATCAAATACAAGAGTTCCTTAACCTTCCTTGGATGCTCCAAATGCCTTTGTAGTAGTGGCTTGCTTGGCTTGTGCTCATAAAGTCTATATCAAAGGAGGCTTGGCTATCTTCTCTTCTCCTTGGCACTTTTGGCTTGTGGCTTAGCTTAGCTTGGAATCAATTTGGCATTATAAATTTTCACAAATTAAACTTCTTTTAATATATTTGAGCATAATAAATTTTCACCAAAATAGCTTATAAATGATGTTGTGAGGCGTCTTATTTATAGATTTTTGGATTTGATCAGAATCAACCTCAACCATTCATCTCAAGATTGAGATGCGTGGTTGAGGATTAGTTCAATTTTTTGAATTAAGTTTATAATTATCTTCATCATGACATTGTAAGAAGGGATAATTAAGAGGCATGAGGATTTCGTGGAAGGCATTAATCCTGAGATTTGTGACATTTATGGTCAAGGGATGTCTTCCCAAGAAATGAGGTCACTTGATGATTTAGATATTCCATATTCATTTTTAAAAATAAGTATTCAACAAGTTTCCATAGAATTTTTGATTAGGCCTTGATTTGGGTTAATTAGCTCTTAACCATGATTAAGCATATTATACACAAATTACTTAGATTGATTAGAATGCCTTATTATTAGTCCTAAATTTGACTAGATTGGAATTGAAAGTGACTTTTAGATGCATTGGAAATTTATTCTCATTTATGATGTTTCCAACAACAAATAACAAAGGCACGTGTCTTGTGTAGAATATTTGATAAGAAAGAGCAATCTAGAGAACCCAAGTGCAAATTTGGCATTTTGCCTTAGAATGATCTGATCAAAGTTAGTTGGACCATAAATTGCATTACCCCATTTAGGGATACCCTAACCAAAATTGAAAGTTGAATATATTAGTTTCACATTATTTTGTATGTTTTAGTGTTTTTAGGCCAAATTATGCATTTTAGGTGGAAACTAGCCAAAAGCCTAATTAAAGGTTATCAGTGGCCAGTTGTAGGTGTCTACAATTTTCCCCTATTTGTTAAGATGTTGAAAATCATAGGCAAAGCAATGTATTCTCAAAGAATGAGAAATGGCTTGTATGCCTACAACTACAATGATGATAAACTAATTGTATGATGTCCCCTTGAGGGAATGGTTAGCACAAGGAGGTTGGCAAATGGTCCCTCAAAAAGAAAGAAGTGAAATAAGGGGACTAAAGAAAGGAAAGATAATGGGGTGAAAACATGATGATATTGAAAAAGTAGTCAAAATCATTGAGAATGCAAGTGGGATAGTGCACAATGGTTTGCCCAAAGGTAGTTATAAGCATTGTACCCTGATAGTGGCAACGTGGTATGATAACACAATGATTTGCCCAAAGGTGGTTATAATAATTGATAAGATGGAGATGCCCCAGTTAGGATAGATAAACAAGATAATATTTCCATGTATGGGCAAAAAAATTAAAGTGGTGACAACACAATGATTTGCCCAAAGGTGGTTATAATCATTGAGAAATGTAGGTGGGATGGTGTATAATGATTTACCCATAGGTGGTTATAATAATCAGACCCCAATTATGGAAAACATGATAAACTTGGTTGAGGATGATGATAACTTAACACAAAGGGTAATGATGAATTAGAACAAACTACTAGTAAGGAGATGCTCATTTGAACTAATAAAGGTTGAAATTATTTCATGGTTAATTACTCTATTTGGGATATGATTGGGAGTGCATCAAGATTTTGGTGTTGAAGAGATGCCACCATTGTTGAATAGACTTCTTGAAGCTAAGGGTTGTTGTAGCATGTGATGGTAGGCTTCATGCTAGAACACCATAAAGACTTGACTAAAATATGCATGAGGATTGACTCCTGTGATCCAATACTCAATAGAAAACAATGCACCAATGATAGAAACCATGATGATAATGTAAACATATAAATATGGATGGATTCAAGTATAAGTGTGGATAAGGAATCACACAATGAACACACATAACTTGAATCAAGGCAATAGTGCTAAAAGCAAATAAACAGCTAGACAAACAAACAAACAAACAAAATAAATAAATAGAAATAAATAAATAAATAATGCAATAGAAACCTTATGATTATTACCCCTAGAAAATAGGAAACAACTTAAAAAACAAACAAAATGGGGGAATAGAAGACAAATAAGGGGGTGGTCGAGATGTCTCCATATGCACTAGGCAAGTGGATGTTACCTACATAGTTCTATGGATGTAATATCCAATAAAAAACTTCAACCCAAATGTAGTTCTCTCAGGGAATGGGAAGAATGTGTTAACTAAGGAAAATAAATATAATGGATGTGATAGAAGAATAGGAATGGTCTTACAAAATAGAAAGTGCATGAGAGAAAAAGGCCAAAAATGATGGGGAAACTAAATGACAAGTGATTTGCTTATAACTTACTAAGGGTTCCCAAAATCTTTAAATTAAAGAAGTGGTCAATGTTTTTGTTCTTTTCTAATGATTTTAAATGTTTTTTGAATTTTTTGAGTTTCTTAACTCAATCAAGAATGACGAGACACTAAATGGTTCAATCTCATAAAATGGAAAGAGTGTGGCTAAGGTTGCTCATAAAATGACAAGAACATGGCTTAAGTTGCTCACAAAATGATGAGAGCATTGGAAAATAGGTGACTAAGATGACCTCAATAAGTATTGTTCATTTCCTACATAGTCCCAAAGTAGGACCTCAAGTCACTGTAGTTCCAACCTTATAGTGGAGGAACTCAACTAGTGTAACAGTCAATTCAAACAAAACAAGCATAGTTGGCATAAACGCATAGCATGGTATAGGAAGTATCAAGTTAGTATATAAAGGTTTAATGTTGCCCCTAGTTTTCCCATAGGTAGTTATAACTAGGACATAGTGACCTAAATCAAAGGTACTAATCTACCTAAAGTCAGTTATAATTAATAGCAAGACTAGTGGTAAGAAAGAATAATAAATGAAGGATGCAACTGATGAAACTTCTATCATACTATCCCAAAATATGATCTCTATATGAAGTTCTTGAACAAACTAATGAAATAATAAAATTCCTTGATGTCAAAACCACATAATAAATGACAAAAATAAAGGTCAAATGGGCTAGGTTTTTAGAAAACACTGGGTTGATAGGTCGGAAGCGAAAAGTGGATATGGCAAAGAGGACAGATAAGAATGGTATGTGTACAAAGAAGAATAGTGACAAAAGGCATAGCTAAAATGGCCCTTACAGATAATACACCTTAACTCTTAAACATATTACCACTTGATATGAATAATATTCTTTGGCTCTGGAAGTTCCTCTCTGTCTGATGTGGCAATCTTGTATTATCTTGATCCATAATTTTTAGTGATGATGAAAGGCCCTATCCAATTTGGTTTGAATTTTCCTTTATGTTTCTTCTCAGTCATGGTATTATTTTAGTTTTATTTAAGAATAAGATCACCAAGTTCAAATGTTTTATACTTAACATGCCAATTATATTGGCCTTTGAGTTGATTCTGATATGCTTGAAGATTGTTGAGTGAAGTCATGCATTTTTCATCCAGTAGGTCTAGCTCTTATAGGTGAGCTACTCGATTGTCATGATCATCTAGGACATGCTTGAAAGAAATCCATAGTGAAGGCAATTAGACCTCAATGGGAAGGATGACTTTAGTACCATAAAAAAGTTAGTATGGAGTGGCTTTTGTGGGGGTATGATGATTGGTACAATATGCCCAATGGGAAAGGAATATCTGGAGGTGCCAAGCATGACCAGCATCATTAATAATCCTTTTAATAATATTGACAATGATTTTATTGGATGCCTTCACCTAGCCATTACCTTGAGGGTAATATACTGTAGAAAATTGTTGTGTGATGTTATATTTAGTACATAGCTAGTCTACATCTTTGTTCTTAAATGATCCTCCATTCTCAGATATAATGTCAGAGGGAATACTGTAGTTAGTCATGTAAGTGAGGGGTATAGCTTCAACCCACTTAGTGAAATATTTCATGGTGGTAAGGATAGGTTTATTTCCATCAGATGAAGTGGGGTTAATCTTCCCAATGAGGTTAAATCACCATGTATAAAATGGCCATGGTGTCAACATCAGTTTCAAAGTTTTCACTGGGGCATGAATCAAATTAGCATGCCATTGACATTTGTCACACTATTTTACATATGCAGTGTCATTTGCATCTATTGTGGGCCAATAATAACCAGTATGCAAGAGATTTTTGGATAGGACTATCCCACTAGAATGGGTTCCACATACTCTTTCATGAACTTCTTGTAACACTAATGTAACCTCTATCAAAGTTAAATAATGAAGTAGAATTCCATCAAAACTATGATGGTAAAGGGAGAATCCAAGTAGACTATAATGAGTAAAATGATGAAGTAAGGCTTTGGTTTTTTTTGAGATAGGTTAGGTGGTATAATTTGGTCATGAAGGTAGTTATAAAGGTTTGAGTACCAAATAGAATTAGGACCAAAAATATCATAAATCATGGTGATGATTGATGATTCATGAGCTGGTGATGATAAATTCTTGATGAGGAACTGATACTCTCTAGCTTTATCTATTTGTCTAATTAGAGATCCAATAGTATCCATGGCATATGTAATTATATTACTATCCCTAGGTATATGCTCAAAATAAATGTTGGAAATTTGTGGTTTAAGAGTGTCAACTATGTCTTTATATGGAACCATCTTGTCATCTTTGGTCTAAAAATGATTTGTAACCTGATTGATGATTAACTGAGAATCACCATAAACTTGAAGATGAGATATATTCTATTACACTACTTATCTAAGTCCTGCAACAAGTGCTTCATACTCATCCATGTTTTTTTTATAATGGAATCTGATTTTGAATGATTTAGGGATTAGATCCCCCTATGGTGTAATAAATAATAAGCCTACCCCTGATCCATGTGTAGTGAATGAACCATAAAATTATAGCTTCTAAGGCTAATCCTCAAGGAGTGTATCATTAATAATCATGATGGATTCATCAATAAATTGAAACTTTATTGGTTTTGTGTCCATGAGAGGTGCTTTAGTAGGTTGATCTATAAGAACTTGTCCCTTGATTGCTTTCTGATTGACATACTCTATGTCAAACTCACTGAGAAGCATGATCCATTTAGCCGTTCTACCTTGCAAAGGTATTATAGATAGTAGATAATTGAGTAGATCTACTTTTGTAATGACCATGGTTTTATTATTCATCATGTAATGAAGTAATTTTTGAGTTGTAAAAGCCATGGCTAGACAAGAATTTTTAATAGGCACATAGTTATATTCATATGTAACCAAAGTATGGCTTAAATAGTATACAACGTGCTCCTTTCCATTGTCATCATGTTGAGCCAAGAGCACCCCCAAGGCATGATTAGTCACTGATAGGTATAAAAAAATGGATTTCTTGGTATAAGAGGTAACAAAATAGGTGGATTAACAAGAAGGTCTTTGAGCTAGTGAAAATATATTTAGCAATGATCATCCCAGTGAAATGAAAATCCTTTCTTCAAAAGGTATGAAATGGATGGCACTTGTTTGTTAACTAAGAGATGAAGCATCAGATTGACTAGATCTTATCATTCAAACTATAGAGTTACTTTAAATTGGTTGGTGGTGGCATCTCAATTATAGTATGGACTTTAGCTGGATCAAATTCAATACCTCGATGAGACATGATAAAGCCAAGTAATTTGTTTGAAGTTACTCCAAACACACATTTCTTTTGATTGAGTCTGACTTTATACTCTCGTAGTCTTTCAAATATCTTACATAGCACTGCTAGATGGTTGACCCTGGTCTTAGATTTTCCTAATATGTCATCGACATAGTCTTCAACAATATCATGCATAATATCATGGAATATGATAGTCATGGATCTTTAATATGTATCTCCTACATTTTTAAGGTCAAATGGCATCACCTGATAGCAAAATGTTCCCCATGGAGTGGTGAATGTTTTTTATGCTGATCTTCTGGTGCTATTTTGATCTGATTGTATCCTAAAAAGCCATCCATGAGTGAAAACATCTCATAACCTATCATGGAGTCGATGATCATTTTGATATTAGGTAATGGAAAATCATATTTAGGACAAGCTTTGTTGATGTCTCAAAAATTAGTAGAAATTCTAATTCCTTTAAGCTTTTTGCTAATAGGTAATACATTAGAGATCCATTTTAAGTAGTCAATAGTTCAAATACATCTTGCTTCTAAGAGTTTTTCTAAATATTTCTTTAATAATATAGTAATGTGAGGATGCATCTTACATAGTTTTTGTTTTATTGATTTGGCATTAGGATTAACTATAAGGTGGTGTAGAACTAATGCGACATCTAAACCTGCCATGTCAAACTATGCCCATGCAAAGATATCTACAAATTATATCAACAAAAATGTAAAGATTTTACGTTCCTCTTCATCGAGGGATGCACCTAATTTAATCCATTTTAGGTCTAATGAATTTCTAATGTTTACCTCCATGGTATCTTCAACTAAAAGGGTCAAACTATATTCTAGGATAGTAGGCAGTGGCTTGAATTGTTAGATTATGTTAGGGTACTCTGTTAGGACTTGCTCTTCAAATTCTCCCAGGCATGATGAATCTGAATCCCCTAATGGGAGATCTAGCCATATGACAAAAATAGTTAATAATTCTTGAAGAATTTGATCAAATTCTTGTTTTTTCTCGAAGTTGAACTTTGATCCATAGGCAAGTTCATTATTGGTGGTCTTCTAGTCTTAATTCAATGAATAATGAACACACCCATCTAATGGCACCTGAGATAGGTTTTCACCACTAGACTAGCCTTTATCTTTACCTTTTCCTTGATTGGAAAGTGCCTCAAAGAGGTTTTCACTTTGGGACCTCAATGTTTTACTTATTTATTTTTGGCTAAAGGTGTTCACTTGCTCTCCAAAATAGTCTACAGGATCCAATGTGATTGAGAATCTTGATTTGTGATCTCTGAATGAAACATCATCTCTAAGGCCTAAGAAATCATAAAATGCCTCATCATTTTGGAATTCATCAATTGGCAAACTATATTCTTGTTAGTCCCAATCTATTAGTTGGGGATAATATAACAATAATGGATTGTGATGAATGGCCAAGGTAAGGGTATAATTGGCATTGTTATCAAATAGGTTAGTTTTAGCTAGGTCATCAAAAGTGAGGCTATGATTAGACTCTACTTCACTGTCAGCATCATCATCACTAGTCACTAGTGGTGGAGTTTGAATAAGATATGTGGGGTCACCCCCAGGTGGTTTAAATCCAAGTCCATAAGTTATTTCATACTTAGTCATAGAAATTAGCTTGATGGTTCCTTATTGATTCAGTCTAATGCCTCTTCCTTCATAATTGTGACGCTCCATAATCCTATTGGGAATAGGATACTTTGCATTTTTATAACAATCAGCCTAGTTATCATTATATAGCCATAATTTATCTCCTTCAAGAGGGTCAAGTTTTAGGCCAGATGCTAGTACAAATGTGACAGGTCCTTTATCTTTGTTATTTTGTTCCCAATGCCTATGTGGGGTGACTTTAGGTTTCCCAAAGGTTTTTGGATTCTAAAGAAGATTGAAAATATGAAATGTATCATGGGTCACATATTCTCCTGATCCATTATCTAAAATGGTGAAATTATTAGAAGCGTTAGGAGGTGGTATGTTGGAAAGGGAATCCAAGGTATTAAAATCTATACAATTATTTGCTAAAGGATCACTAAGTATAGCCTTTCATTTATCTGGTTTGGAACTTAGATTCATATCTTAATAATACTTATATCTTTTAAATTTGGCCTCAATATTCTTGCAGTGTTCATATGGGTGTAAATCTCTCAAAATATTCACCTCCATCCTTGAGTGGGAAAACTTGATACATTGGGGCAGTGTTGACAGGACTACATGAATATCATGTAACCATGGCCTACCTAAAATAATGTTGTATGATAACCCCAAATCAAGCACATGCAAAAGTGTATCATCGATCAAAAGCCCAATGATAAATGGTAAACTAATGGTGCCTTAGGATTCTCTTTCTTGATTATCATAGGCTTTGATAGCTATTATTCTTAGCTGGAGATCTATCATTGTATACCAAAGAAGCTTGATGAGCTTGAGAGACACTATGTTGAGGTTGGATCCATTATCTATAAGGACTTGTTTCACTCTATGTCATCTTATATAACCTTCTATATATAATGGATTATTATGGAGCAGACCAAGGGAAGACATATCACTTTGGTTGAATGTGACTTGTTGGGTTGGAGCTAGGTGTCCAACCAAAGCTTGAAATTTATCAAGGGATATGTCATTAGCAATAGTGTATTAGGTAAAAAACTCATTCAAGATGTTCTCGTGGATTATTTACATTCGTAATAAATCTAAGATAGAAATTTGTGCTAGTGTCTTCTATAATTATTCCACAATATCAAACTTCTTATCTTGGTCATTAGTGAATGGTTTATTCTGAAGTTGAATGGTTGGTTGAATAATAGGCAAAGTGGTAGATGATTTTGGGCTAGGGATATTAATATTTGACCTCTGAGTTGTGATTGCACAATTAGGATTAAATACTAGACCATTATTGATAATTACTATCAGAATGGTATGTGACTAGATAGGACAAGTCTCAATTGTCGATGCACTTGCATGTGGTCATGTGGCAAGAATGAGTTATCACTATAAGATCTAAAAGAGGAAGTCCTAGTTTGTTGGTTTGCCTATATGTACTCCTAGGTTAAATAAGGATTATCCATATAATTTGGTTGGATAGTATTGTTTAGCAATGGTCTAGGCTGAGTAGTGCTTGGTCTAGGATTAATGGAGATGGTATTAATGCTACCCCTTGCAATATGACCTATAACCCTATTGTAGTCATGTGCCACTACATGGTAGGTTTATTGGTTTTTACCATTTTGACCTTGGTTTTGTCCATTATTTTTGCTTTCCCCCAAAAATATCACTCATTTTTGGGACAACATTTGAGCTATTTTGGTCTTATAGACCGAAATTGTCTCTTCCCTTTTTAAAATTTGTCCTGGGCATTCGAATTCCTCATTTTTCAAACTTCTCAAAAATCTATGGACTCTGCAGACTTGATTTCTATGAACTCTGTAGACAGGTTCATTTCTACAAGTTTAATGGGCTTCACAATTTCTATAGGTGGGTTCAACCAAAAGAATCAGTTCCTATCACTTGGTAATTTCTAGGATTGGTTTAGTGCCTTGGTTCAATCAAAAATAGCAAGCATTCAAGCAAAAGAGGCTTGAACCACCTTGGTTCAATGAAGTGGTTCAACATCTTGTGGTTTAATGGAATAGTTCAATGTTTAGTTCAATCAAATGGTTCAACACATTTGGTTCAACAAATATCAAAAGGACTCAGTCGAAACAAGGGAATGAACCATTAAACCATTGAACCAAAGTTGGTTCAATCAATTGGTTCAAGTGATAAAGTTCAAAGGAGTTCCCCAAGAGTCAATGACATAAGTGCCCTTGTGAAGGGAATTCTTGTGGAAAAAAGTGACCAAGGCAAACAAACAGACCAAGACAAAAGTCCAACAGAATCTCGCAGATGCTACCAAGTGTCGACAGCTGAACCCCACTAAACTTTGTTTTTGTGAATTGGCATATATTTCCACGTGTCCCTCTTGAATCTTGTTAGGAGCCTCCAAGTGTCAATATCCATAGTCTCTTCCCTTAACTTCACTATTTTGAGTAAAGACCATGGTGGACCCATGGATGAGTGACTAAGTAAAGTGGAATGTGCCAAGTGTCTGCATCTGCATGACTAACAAATGTATTCAGACTGTGCCACGTGTCCCTTGCAAAATTTGGTAGTAGCTGACAAGTATCAATCTCTATAATTTCTCCCTCCTACTTCTTATTTTCATAAAGACTATGGTGGACCCCCAGTGAGCTGCTAAAGAAAGTGGAACGTGCCATGTGTCATCATCTGCCTAACTCTCCAAACATGAGAAGACGCTGAAACTTGTCCATTTATAACTCCACAGAGAGTGACATGTGTCTGTATCCAAGTTTCAAACAAGTTTCTAAGCTCATCTTAAGCATTTTTTTAGCACAATGGAGACCACCACGTGTTATGATCCATGTGAAGCTAAAATAAGTCTCGAGTGTTTTCAAAGGCTGCTAAAGTGCAACAGAGACTACCATGTGTCATCTTCCTTAGGTCTCTAAAAAGATATGTCATCTTTCAAGTCTCATTTCACTTTGCTTCTAAGAGCCGTGGAAGCTGCCATGTGTCCTTTGTAAGTTAAGCAAAACATGCCAAGTGGCATCATCTGCATGAATCCAAATTAGTTATGCATAGTTCTATAGCATTTCTAAAATGCAACGGAAGCTAACAAGTGTCATCTTCCAAAGGATTCTCAAGAAGCAAGCAGAAGCTTCTATATTTTCCTTTGTAAATCCATGGAGAGTGACAAGTGTCTGCACCCATGATTCTGAGTTTTTAATAAGTTTCAAATCCTCTATCAATAAATGTTCCTTAGAGTCCCACAGAAGTTACCACGTGTCTTCACCTATTTAGTAGTAGAATGTGCCATGCGTCAATTGCTAAAGACCAATATAAAATGACTAAATAACAAAGCATCAAATTGAATCTAGGACCCGATTCAAATAACCAAAAAAGGAGGAATGATTAAGAAGGATCAGATTGTTAGGTGGACATTGAAAGTTGTAAACTTTCAATAAGCATGACTTGTTTCCCTGCATAGATAAAATCAAATGGGTAAAATGCCCCTAAGTTCCAGCCTATATTCTTAACAAATTCCAATGCAACATGATGTGTTATTGCTCCCGAGTCCTTCTTGAAGTGGCTATATAAGGGAATCTCTTCTATTGTAAAAGGATCTCTTTTTGACAATCAAAACGAAACTCTACCCAAATTTAAATAAACTTCTAAGACTTTGATCTTAGTTTGTTTATCATATTTTGTTATTGGAATAAGAAATCAAGTGGTTTTTCAAACTTTATGATGTAATATATTTGTTGTTGAGGAAACTATTCTTATGTCTTTTTCCTTAATATATCTTCTATTCCTTTAATTCAATAAGTAAAATTAGTGACAACAGTTAAGAAGGTGTCCTAAAGAGTCAACTGTGGAGAGACTTTGTGCCCCCATAATTGCCTTTAGTGTGTTTTCTTTTCATTTCTATGTAAAGGACCTTGGGGTGACTTTGTGCCCTCATTGTCCTTCGTATCTTACTCTTGAGCAATTCAGGCATAGACTTTGTGCTGCATCTCAATTTGCTAGTTATTACATCCTTTGTTACATTTTGTTGTTACTACTTGGAGCATTCTTGTGGCTTGTTGAATAGTACTTCTAGAAGAAGAGGAGTGATTTCTGCCATTTTCCTTAAGTTTCTCCTTTGATCCGCACACATCATATCTAAAGAAAGAGAGATGGATGGTTTGTCCTACCCTTGAGTATTATTTTCTATTTATATGTATATATATAGCCTATCTATAGGGAACCTCCCCTTGATGAGAGGAGATATCAGTCTCCTTCTTATGTGGTAAACCTACACATTTGGATGACTAATCTTCCTACTTTGGCTGATCAAACCTATTTTGTTTATCAGTATGCTGATCAACAAAATATTCAACCAACAGTTTTTGGTGACTTTGCTAAGGAATATAACTCATTATCATTATAACCCTTATCCATTACAGAATTTGGTGACTCTATTTCATGTCTTACCCATTATCCATTTATAATCTATCCATTCATTTAAACACTAACTAGGAAAGAATGCATAGTTTAAAGCCTCAAGCTTTAACCAAAGCAATCTATATTTAAGTTGGTACAACAAAGTGATTTTAATCTATTTCCTTCACCATCTTGTCTTCAACGAACTAAGAGTTTTCCTCCTACTAAAGTCAGATCTCCATTGCCAGACGAAGTATCTACTTCTGCTATTGATAAATCTTTGCCAATAATTAGTCCTCTAAAATTTGTTATCCCTCCTTTTCATAATCCTACAATGGCAGTTCAAGGCCCCTGGGGTAATGCTTTTGGTCCTCTCAATATTACTCTACCTCTACATGAGCTTCCACACAATTCAAGGAAGAACTTCCCCAAATTCTATGGTGATGGGAAAGTTCATCTTGATGAGCACATTGTAGCTTTCAGCATAGCTTGTGGAGTAATCAGAGTATACTTTCAAGATGTAGCAGTCAAGCTTTTGTGGAGACATTACAAGGTGCTACTGTAGACTAGTTTTATCATCTACAAGCTCAGTCAGTGACTAATTGGAATACTCTCAAAGCTAAGTTTGAAGCCAGATTCAAACCTATAAAAGATGCACATACACTTCTGGCTCAACTTACACATATGAAGAAAGAGCCTCATGAGCCTATGAGAGACTTCATAGCCAAATTTAAAAAACTAAGGAACAAAATCCCTGTAATTGCTTGACCTACAGCTAAGAATCTCAAATGCTTTTTCATTAATTCTCAACTACCTGAAGTAAGTTTTCTCTTGAGATGTGTTGGTCAAATAGATCTTGCTACAGCTCAACTTTTGGCCACTAAGGTAGAAGATGATCTCATCTTAGTAGGAAAGATAAGAAGAGATCCAAATAGAAATAGAGCTTCATTATCTTCTAAATATGCATCTATAGGCACCACAGATTCAATGGTGCAAAAATTAGCAAATGAGTTGCTTGCTCTCAAAAAGCAAATGGCTCAAGGAATTTCTTCTGCTCCTTCATATAGAATGACATTTCCAAATCAGTCATATCAAGGCAATGCTGCTAGGAATCAAGGGCAATAGAATCACCTTCCTCCCCCACAAGGGAAACTTGCCCTAGAAGCTCCTCCAACCAATTCAACAATGGGTTATCTTGAAGCAGAATCAAAATTCTCTTTCCAACCTAAATTGAATCAAGAAAATGACGTTGATCTCATTGAAGACAATCAAGAAGAATCAACTGGCGACTCCCACATTAGTTTCTTGAACTACCAGGATGAACCTAGAAGAAAAGGAGAAGCTTTTGATAGATCATATGCAGTGTTTACTAGGTCCAAAAATCAATCCAGTAGGCTGATAAAGAGAAGACAGAAGAGCAACCACAGCTAGCAGTCATGATTGTTAAGCATGGAACCATTCTACCTTTTTAGTCAAAGGACCTGGTAATCACCCAAAAGGCAAATACATCAATTTCACCTTCCCCTCCTACTTCAAATTTGCAAACCAGCCCATCTCCCATCCCTCCTAAAACTCAAAAAATTAAAGTACCTTTCTTTGTACCTAGCTCAATTTAGCCATTTGACATAATCGATCATGTCAAAAAGACAAAAATATAAATGTCTGAGTTCAAATATCTGTAGTCTAATCCTGATCAATTGAATAAGCTGGTCCAATATGTCAAAAACCAAACCATTCTTGCAAGACAAAAGGCTAAAAATGTAACTCTTGATTCTCTAAAAAACACACCTATTCCAAATAATTTGGTCATTACTCCCCTAGTTGCTCCTGAAAAAATAGAATTTTTCTATGTTTCCCTATTAATTAATGGCCACAAGCTGAGTAACTGTATTATAGACTCAAGCACATCTAATAATGTCATGCCAGCTAAAGTAGCTAAGTCTCTTGGTCTCACACTGACCAAGACATTTGGGAGATGTTTCTCCATGGATAACAAGCAAGTACCATTGCTGGGGCAAATCAAAGATGCCCAATTTGCATTTGCAGCCTTTCCAGACAAGAGAATCAAGATGATTGTCTTGGTGGCTGACGTCCCAGCATCTTATGCCATTTTACTTGGATGAAATTTTTACAAGGATGTGGGAAGAGAACTAAACATGGATCTATCTAAGGCAAGGATCCCTGTCCAAGGCATAAGGAAGAGGTTGCTCCCTGAAAAGGAAGCAAAATATGTGGTCACCTAGACATCAGCTCCTGAAGCTCAAATTCTTTTTGAATCTGTAGGTATGGGTAACTATTTTTTATCTATAGATGAAGTGCATGAAACACTTGAAAGTATCAACTCAAAAATTAATTCAACAAGAACAGCAAAAAAATTAGTAGGCTATAATACAGACCAAGAAGGATCCTCCATCTCTGATGAAGGAAAGTCTAAAGAAAAATTAGTATCAAATAAGATATGGACTTTAGAATATGATGGTAGTTGTTCCTCTACCGGTTCAGGAGTTGGGATTGTTTTGATATCTCCTCAAGGAGATATGTTCCCTTCGTCTTACAAATTACAATTTAGCAACACTAATAATGTAGCTAAATATGAATCCCTATTGCTTGGCATGAAGGCTGCTCAAGAAAAAGGCATCAAATTTCTTCATGCCAAAGGGGATGCTGAATTAGTGATTTGTCAAGTGAAGAATTTATATCAAACTAATAATGAAATATTATGCCACTAACATAACTTGGTTTGGGACCAAATTGAAATCTTTGATGCTTTCAAAATTTCTGCCATACCCAGAGAGTCTAATGACAGAGCTAATGCACTTACTATTTTAGGAACTCTCTTAGTTCCTCATTCATATTTCAAAGAAGACAGGTATACTATTGAGCTGGTCTATAGACCAAGTGTTCCTGACAATGCTGATCATTGACAAGCATTCAATGATGATCATCAAATCATTGCCTTCTTGGAATGAAAAGATAATTTTGAACAACTATGTTTTGAAGGCAGTAAATCTCAAAAGAATGAATTTGTGTCTAAATCCAGCTTAGATATAAATGAAGAATTCTTACAGCTGAAAGGAAACAAAATTCCCAAAGGCCTAGCTTCTCTTGAAAAGCCATTTGACAGCATGATAGATTCATCAAACAACAACAAACAGACTTGAGTTTCTCTTAGGGATTCGATCAAGTGAATCTAACTACTGAAGAAAATCCCAAGATGATCAATATTGGTAAACGCTGCACTCGTAAAGAAAGATTCAAGATCACTTCTTTACTCCATCAATACATAGATGTCTTAGCATATTCTTATGAAGACCTAAAGTCTCTCAAACCATATGAAATCTGCCATGAGATTCCTCTAAAGGCTGACTCAATGCCCTACAAGCAAAAATCTAGACAATATAATCCAAAAATATCAAGTACTATTCTATCTGAGATACAAAAAATGTTAAATGCCAGAATCATCTTCCCAGTCCATCATTCTACATGAATTGCAAACATAGTGCCTATAAGGAAGAAGAATGGTAAAATTTGCATTTGTGTAAATTTCAAAAATCTGAATCAAGCATCTTTGAAGGATAATTATCCTTTGCCAATTATGGATCAAGTGCTTCAAACAGTGATAGGTTCAAAGATGTTATCAATGCTAGATGGCTTCTCAAGATATAATCAAGTTGAAGTTGGTGAAGCAGACCAACACAAGACTGCATTCACCACGCCTTGGGGTACATTTGCATATAGAAGAATGCCTTTTGGTTTTATAAATTATGGTGCTACCTTTTAGAGAGCAATGGACTTTGCTTTCAAAGATGAGATTGGTAAATTTATAGTGGTATACCTTGATGACTTGACTGTCTTTTCAAAGCATTGATCTGATCATGTACACCATTTACAATAAGTGCTAAAGCGCTGCTGCCAGAATGCTATTTTCTTAAATCCTAAAAAGTCTATTTTTAGAGTAATAAAAGGGAAACTCCTTGGACACATTGTGTCCAAATAAGGCATAAAGATTGACTCAAACAGAGTTAAGTCTATTCAAGAACTTAATTTGCCTACAAGTAAGAATGTTGTTCATTCTTTCATCGAAAAGGTGAATTTCTTACGGAGATTCATCCCTTAATTTGCTAAGAAAACTAGGCATATTATGAACATGATGAAAGGGAAGACCATCTTCAGCTAGACTAAAGAAGGCAAATCATCATTTCAAGATATCAAGACCGCCATTGCTCATGCCCCTACCTTGGTTTGCCCAAATTACAATAAAGATTTCAGCATATACAGCTATGCGATTGAACATACTCTTTCAGTAATTCTTGTTCAACATAATAAGGAAGATATGGAATCTCTTATCTCTTTCATGAGTTTCCCTCTCAAAACCCATGAGATGAAGTATTCAAATATAGAGAAGCATGCTTATGCCTTGGTGAAAGTAGTCAAACATTTTCGCTTCTATATTCTAAATTCACACACTACTACCTTAGTTCCTGACACTATAGTCAAGTCTATATTAACTCAGCAAGAGTTTGGCATGAAAAGAGGTAATTAGATTGCAAAGATCCAAGAGTTTGATCTAGATATCAAGCCAAAAAAGTTGGTCAAGGGTAAAGGCCTATGCCAATTAATTGTTGACAATAAGCTAGAAGACACACAACATGAAGAAACTGAAGTGGAAGAGACACTAACAGTCCTTTTTGTCTCCACTACCAATGAGTGGTATTTAGGTATCACTCATCTCCTTACTTATGGTGAATGTCCTACTCATTTGTCTTACAAATAAAAGAGGACTATCAAGTTGAAAGCTGCCAATTTTGTCTTTTGGGACAACGGCTTGTACAAGAGAAGCATAGATGGATTATTCCCTCACTATGTAGACAAAGAGCAACAAAGCTAGCTTTTGAAATCTTTCCACAATCTAGCCTGTGGAGGACATTTTTTTGCACCTATGACTACTCACAATATTCTGAGAGCCAGGTATTACTGGCCAACTCTTTTCCAAGATGCACATAAGTGGGTGAGAAAATGTGAACTCTGTCAGCAATTTGTTGGAAGACCCAAGTTAGCTGCTATGCCTCTTAAGCCAGCGATCATAGAAAAACATTTCCAATAATGGGGACTTGATTTTATTGGGACTATAAACCCATATTTAAGTGTTAGACATGATTATGTCCTTATAGCAACTGACTATTTCACCAAGTGGGTAGAAGCAATCCCAACTAAGCAGGTTACTTCAAAATTTGTATGTAACTTCCTCAAAGAGAATATCATTTCTAAGTTTGAAGTTCCAATCAAAATTGTTACTGATAATGTAGCTTGTTTCACCTCTCAATAGATTACACAATTTTGTTTCCATTATGTAATTACACTCTCTCACCCTTTTGATTATTTTCCAAAAGGGAATGGACAAGCTGAATCCAGCAATAAGAATCTGGTAACTATTATCAAGAAGCTAACAGATGACAATCAAAGAACATGGCATAAAGCATTGGTTGATGCTTTTTGGGTAGACAGAATCACACCAAAGAGGGAAATTGATGTCTCCTTTTTAACTTCTTTATGGTATCAATGCTGAGATACCAATCACCTTAGAATTGCCAGCCTTGAAATTGGCAAAGGCAATTGAAGATCAGACATATGAAAGCTCTCTTGATAAAAGAATCATGTGCCTGACTGAACTAGAGGAATAGAGAACCATGGTGGTGGAAATAATTGCTGCTCATCAAAGTTTGGTAAAGAAATTCTTTTACCAGAAGGCCAGAAATCATGATTTCTAGATTGGGGATCAAGTCCTATTATGGGACAAAATGAGAGAACCAAAGGGGATGCATGGAAAGTTTGACTCCCTTTGGAGAGGCCCATTTATAATTCATCAACACATTGGTGAAAATATCTTTCTACTAAAATATCAAGATGGCACACTCTTTTCTCTGCCTCACAATGGGCAGCATCTAAAACACTTCAACTCTTGAAGTATTAGATCATTACATATGTATATATGTATATTTGTACAGTTTTTAATTCTATTTTGTTTTATTTGTTTTCATTTTTGATGCCTTTCATTTCTGGGTAGCATGACTCCGTAACCCAATGGTACACATGAAGACACTGGAGATTCTAGATTCTAATTTTTTCAATTCTTTTTGCAATTGATAGAAGTTTCCCAACTGGAGCCAGTTGTTGTCCCCCAAAAATATCACTCATTTTTGGGACAACATTTAAACTATTTTGGTCCTACAGACCAAAATTGTCTCTTCCCTTTTTAAAATTTGTCCTAGGAATTCAAATTCCTCATTTTTTAAGCTTCTTAGAAATAAAGTGGAATGCAACAAAGTTCAAAGGAGTGCCCCAAGATTCAAAGACACAAGTGCCCTTGCGAAGGGAATTCTTGTGGAAAAAAGTGACCAAGGCAAACAAATGGACTGAGACAAAAGCCCAAGAGAATCCTGTGGATGTTGCCAAGTGTTGATGGCCAAACCCCACTAAACTTTGTTTCTACGAATTGGCAGATATTGCCATGTGTCCCTCTTGAAGCTTGTTAGGAGCCTCCAAGTGTCAATATCTATAGTCTTTTCCCTTAACTTCACTATGTGTCATCTTCCTCAGGGCTCTCAAAAGATATGTCATCTTTTGAGTCTCATTTCACTTTGCTTCTAAGAGTTGTAGAAGCCACCACGTGTCCTTTATAAGTTAAGCAAAACATGCCAAGTGACATCATCTGCATGAATCTAAATGAGCTATGCATAGTTCTATAGTGTTTCTAAAATGCAATGAAAGCTGACACATGTCATCTTCTACAGGATTCTCAAGAAGCAAGCGAAATCTGCCATCTTTTCCTTTGTAAATTTGTGGAGAGCGACAAGTGTTTGCACCCACAATTCTAAGTTTCTAATAAGTTTCAAAGCCTCTATCAATAAACATTTCTCAGAGTCCCGTAGAAGTTGCCATGTGTCTTCCCCTGTTTAGTAGCAGAATGTGCCACACGTCAATTGTTAAAGACCAACAAAAAATGACTAAGGAATAGAGCATCGAATTGAATCTAGGACCTAATTCAAATAACTAGAAAAGGAGGAATGATGAAGAAGGATCAGATCACCAAGTGGACATTGAAAGTTGCAAACTTTCAATAAGTGTGACTTGTTTCCTTGCATTGATAAAATCAAATGGGTAAAATGCCCCTAAGTTCCAGCCTGTCTTCTTAACAGATTCCAACACAACATGATGTGTTACTGTTCTCGAGTCCTTCTTGAAGTGGCTATATAAGGGACTCTCTTCTATTGTAAAAACATCTCTTTTTGACAATTAGAACAAAACTCTACCCAAATTGAAAGACACTTCTAAGACTTTGAGCTTAGTTTGTTTATCATATTTTGTTATTGGAATAAGAAAGCAAGTGGTTTTTCAGACTTTGTGCTATAATATATTTGTTGTTGAGGAAATTATTCTTATGTCTTTTTCCTTAATATATCTTCTATTCCTTTAATTTAACAAGTAAAATTAGTGACAACAGTCAAGAAGGTGTCCTGAAGAGTCAACTGTGGAGAGACTTTGTGCCCCCATAATTGCCTTTAGTGTGTTTTCTTTTCATTTTTATGTAAAGAACCTTGGGGTGACTTTGTGCCCTCATTGTCCTTCATATCTTACTCTTGAGCAATTCAGGTTTAGACTTTGTGTTGCATCTCGATTTGATGGTTATTACATTCTTTATTACATTTTGTTGTTACTACCTGGAGTATTCTTGTGGCTTGTTGAATAGTACTTCTGAAAGAAGAGAAGTGCTTTTTGTCATTTTCCTTGAGTTTCTCCTTTGATCTGCACACATCATCTCTGAAGACAGAGAGATGGATGGTTTTTCCTACCCTTGAGTATTATTTTCTATTTATATATATGGCCTATCTATAGGGAACCTCCCCTTGATGAGAGGAGAGATCAGTCCCCTTCTGATGTGGTAAACCTACACATTTGGATGACTAATCTTCCTACTTTGGCTGATCAAACCTATTTTATTTATTAGTACGCTGCTCAACAAAATATTCAACCAAGAATTTTGTCATTGTGAATTTTGCTACTGATTTTGTTGATTCGATTGGTTCAACCTTTGATTTTGATATTGTTGATTTTGTTATTACACTGGCTATTGTTGCTGCTGATTATTTTGATGTTTTTGATTATTATGTCAGGGAAAAGGGTTTTGATAAATCCTAAGAGTTTGATTGTAAGTGGAATCACTATTATCCAATGTTATCTCCCCATTCTCCAGCATATTCTCAATTAAATGCTTGATTTGGACACATTTTCATAGATTATGCCCATTGACCCAATGATAGTCATAAAATTCATTTTTACGATACTAATCAAGGTAATGAATACCTTATAGATAATGCTTTGGTATAGGCTAACTAATTATATTGGTGGCAGTAAGCTTAAAAAATATAGATTTAATAGGTTCTCCTAGGTCACTAAAGACACGATGTACATGCATGATTCTCTTAGGAGGAGGGGTTTGCAATGGTAAGGTCTATTGTATTTGTTGTGAAGGTTTTGGTTGTTGTGCTTACAGTATTTGGTTAGAGAGGTTTATAGGTAGGAGTAATCTAAAAAAGGTGGTGTGGATGAGGTTTACACAGTTTTCACATGATGGGATTTGGTTACTCCATTTCCCAAAACATTCTTATTTCAGTCAAATTGCATCAGTCTTTCTTGATTATTAGCCTATGTCAGTTGTGATGTTTGCATTTGATTGGGATATTGGTCATTTCCCTAATTGGTACCTTGATTTTAACTATATGAATCAAGCTTGATGACTCCCTTATTGATAATCACCCTCTTGATCAACAAACCTTTATCAATGACCTCTTTGAACATATGCACACATTAGAGTTCTAGATGGTAGGATATCTCACTATGCAAATTTTTAGTAAACATAGTGGCTAATTGTTTATCTAGTAAATTATGGGTGAAATGGCTTGCAAGGGGTCTCCATCACTATAAATAACTTTCAAAACTCTCCCTAGCTTTTTTCTTTGCTTATGTTAGGTCTACTAATGAAATATCATGCTCAAGATTATAGGAAAAATGCTACACAAATTTATCAGAAAGATCATCAAATTATGTTATTGAATTCTTAGGCAACTTCAAAAACCACTCCAAGGCTTGTCTATCCAAGATCTTTAGAAATAACATCAAAAGGTATATGTCTCTATATGCCACTGGTTGACATGTGACAAAGAATTCAATCAAATAAGCCTCAGGATCACCTTTCCCTTTGTATTTATTAAATTTTGATGGTTTATATCCTGGAGGAAATGGTATCTACAAATACTCCATATTGAATGGATAGGAACATACATCATCTAATTTTAACTTTTTATTTTGCTTCTTCACCTGAATAACAACTATCGCATCCTTCATTTATTGTAATTCTTGGGAGAAAAAACTAGAAGAGGTATTGGTTTGAGGGAGAATGTTGGTTTGGGTAAATGAATGAGAGGTCACAAGTGGGACACTTTGACTAGGGTATGATAGAGACACCTGTTGAGGTATTTTGGCTTGGTTAGGGAATAGACCAGGAATATGCATATGTGGATTAGGATGTACTAAAAATTGCATATTTTTTTTCATAATATTTTGGTTTGGGTTGGTGATAAAGGTTTGACTTGGAGGATTTTATGGTTGGGATGGGGTAAATAACTATATTATGCCTACTATGGTTGAAAAGGGACATGTTGCCAACTAATTGAACTTTGTTGTTGAGTGGGAATTTATGGACTAAGACCCTATCTCTGGATTTGTGGCACATTTTGAACCAATGGTAGTAGGTATCTAAGAAACATGGGGAACTCCTTGTTGCATGAATCCTTGTAAAGAAGTAGAATTAGGTTACAAATTTAGCATCTATCACTGACCAATATTTGCACATTGTTGACTAGTCATTGCTTGGCTTTGAATTGGCATATTAGTCTATGATTGAAGTGGTACATTTGTCGTTACCTTGTAAGGTGGACTATTAGTTACCCTTAATTTAGGTGGCAATTTATTTTTCCTTTGTTGCATTGATATACTAGGTTATATCTATTGTTTTGGAATACTACTCGCTACTTGTTGAGGAGTAGGATTCATCACATTTTGTCATTGAGGCATGATTTTGGTCATTGTTTGATTACCTAATACCATAGGTTGTACACTTGAGGAAGTAGTTGGTTGAGGCTGGGGTACAAAAACTCCTATTCCTTGGTATGATGATCTACTCATGGGATTAACTATATGCACATGGTGTTAGCTAGTTGTTTGTGCGTTAGTACCACTTTGATCAAGGTTGGACATTGTTTGCACATTTTCCACTATGTTTGGCTCACTATATAGTGTAGAATCTAAAGACACTTCTTCAATAAATAGCATATGCATCAAGTTATCTATCAGAGAAGTTTATTTAAATGGTTTGAAACTTATATTTTCTTTTTCAGTTAATTCCATCAACACTCCTATTGAAGGTACTAGGTTAATGAGGGGCTTACTTACCATGTTCATCTGATTAAAATCATGTGATAAATTTAGGTAGGTTTGGTATGTTCCTTGCATTTGGTTAAAGTGATCTTCCATGATGTTTTTTCCTCGATTACATATATTGGGGTCTTGATATGTTGTTTAGACTAGAGCCATAGGATTACTAGAAGAACCATGTTGATCATAAATGATATTTTAGGGCATTCTTACTAGACTTGGTAAATTTTCATGGGGAAAGTCTAATGGAAACATGGTCCCTACCTCAATGGCTCTCACCAAAATTTCATCATTATTTTCTAACAAATGCCACTCAAACAAAAATGGATCATATGTGGAAGACATATTAGTAGAATATGATTGTTGAAGAACTGGCTTGTCCATTGTAGGTATTATAGATAGGTATTGCATGGTTTTTTCTTGGTCCTATTTTGTGTAAGGTGGTGTGTTAACCAAATAATTAGCTAATGGATCTTGCCTTTGTGCCCCTAATTTGGTATTATAAAAGAGATAATAATCCATCTCATAAACAATGTTATTTGCATAGGGATCTTGTACCATTTCTTCTTACGCAACTATATTATTAATCCCTAGATTATACATGAGTCCACTACGAGTGTAGGAATACATGTTGGGATCTATAGTTAATGCTTTACGATAAAAGGTCAAAGATTTTTACAAAATCTAAAAAGGATAGAATTTAAAACAAATGATTCCTTCAACTTGGTCTAAATTTACCAAAAGGATCAAAAGGTTTATGCAAAGATTTGTGAGGAAATAAGCTAGTGTAAAATATCTAACATTTCACTGTTCACACAAAGATAAACAAGTAAATGGACCAAAAAAATTAAAATTCCAAAATCTAAGGTCAAAGTGTTTCAAATCAATCTAATCTATGAATTTAAAATTTGTTAGGTCTTTTGGCCATATGGCATCAAAAGCTAGACTTTGAAAATAGATGAAAGTTTTGATCTAACAAATTTAAAACACTTCTAATAGACACTAGGCATTTGATTCTTAGTCATAAACTTGATCAACTAGGTATAAGGTATGAAAAAAAAGGCACTTTAGAAATATTTTATTTTCTCATAAATAATGGTATAAAACTTGGTGATTTTTGATAAATAGGGTAGACAAAGGTGAACAGTATAACTGTGCTTTAGACAAAGGATCAAAAGTATACTCAAATTGGTCTAAAAATGTAGGAACAAATTTTGAACTATATGCAAGAGGGTCTATGAAATAATATTCAAAATTCTTTGGGTAGTGTAATGATGCTATACTACTCAAAAGGTGTGACAAAAAATTTTGATTCAAAAACTCTCCAAGGCAAAGATGCTTTCCTATAATTTTGACAGTATAACACTACTTTTCTTAACTCAAAATACAGTGGTGCATAGACTTAAATTGAAAGTGTTTTAGAACCAAATGGATTAAGTCTATCAAATTATGACAATGATTATGAGTCTTAAATGACATTCAACCCAAATTGGAAATTAAGCCTAAATTCCCTCAAGTTTAGTGCAAATGGCAAACCCACTTAACACATCAACCCTATGAACTTGTAAAGGTGTAATTCTAAATTTAGAATATAAGTGAAGTAATTAAACAACATTGGTAAAGGTCTAGACTCAATTGGGTAGCATAATTATGCTGAAGTAGATGATATGACTCTCAAGCCTTTGATGAACTTTTGAATAAGGAAAATTGATGACCTCATGAGAACAGCTTAATGCCTCTTTGTTCAAAGTAAAATTTGGACTATGTGTTTGGTTTTGGATTATTTGTTTACAACAAGTTTTGACTCTAAACAAAACTTTAATCTAGGACAATACCAATTAATTAATCAAACTTAGATCCTAAACTGACAAGGTTGTTTAGTATTGTTGGAATCCATCAATATATGTCATTTGAGAGGATTTTAAGTGTTCATCAAAAAGTAAATGCACATTATACAGTATGGTTTTTACACCCCCCTTCTCTCAAATGATAGTATTGTGACATGGACCTTGAGGTACACCTTGTACCAATAATACTTTCATGGCAAGTGGGGATTTGTCTAAAATCTAACAAGTTTTGAATGATCTAGGGGAATCAATTGCACAATGAATTTTACACCAAACAATGCAAAAAAAAGAATGGAATTTGGGTTCATATCACATGGCTTGTTACAAAAATGTCTAGTCCTTTTAAAACCACTACATCTTGTTGTTTGCTTAGTGTAGTGCAATGTCTAAAGTACCACTATGTCCCGTATGCAACTCCAAAGGAGCCAAATGAAGTCAATTCTAGGAGATGAAACCCTAGGTCAAAGCTTCCCTAAAGAACTTGTGGGAGGTGATGAATTCCCCCTCGCAAGTAAATATGCATAAAAATAAAGAAAACATGAAAGTAGAAAGACTTTAGGGTTATTTTCAAGGTCACCCAAACTTTGACAAGTTTTTGGGGAGTGCTTTAGATGACTTTCTTTCTAATCCTTGGACTAGGATATTTGTAATAGGAATGGTGATTTTGATTCCAAGGGTTCCCTATAGGAGATAAATGGAAGAGCACACATGCAACATACCTCTTTTTGCCAAACAATATTTGATTAAAAAACTATTTCAAACAAGAATTGACAAGTGTGTTCAATTTTAAAACCCAAATGAAATGTTTGGTGATGTTCATTTGACCCCTTGGTCTTACTTATAAACTTTGAAAAACATTCACCAAAAACACTTAAATTCTTTTGTTAAACATCCAAAACAATTCCTAATCAAATTTTAAGCATGAAAAAGTGATTTAAACATGTTTTGAGTAGATATCCAGCTTGGTCCTATAGCAAAATTGTTAGCATGTCCTTTAGCTTTGAAGCCCTTTTGAGTTTGGAATAATAAATTTTGAAAACATGGCTCTCGGGTCTATGTTTTTAGAAAAACATAGTGATCAACATCATTTAGTACCACCAATGTCAGTTATGGCTAACCAAGATATATTTGATGTTATTTCTGTTGAATGACATTGGTTAAGTCAAGTAACTGATGTCAATATTTTTTCCAACATCAATTACTGTGTAAAAATTGTGGCAATCAAAAATGGCAAAATAAAGCTAGAAAATCAATTTGCAAGAGTTTTAAAGTCTCAAATAAATATTTTAGAGTTGAAAAAGGACCTCCTTAGTGTGTAGGATGCATCTTATCCCACTGGGTGCGCCATTTGTGGATCTAGGAATTTGACTCAAGAGAGGATGGTTATTATGGTGTTAGTTCCAAAATGAAATAAACACACTAATAACATAACATATCTAGGCCTAGACACTAGGGATAACTTAGTTAACAAAAGCAAATGATAAACATAATTAAAAAGCAAGGAATCAAATACAATAGTTCCTTCACCTTCTTTGGATGCTCCAAATGCCTTTGTAGTAGTGGCTTGCTTAGCTTGTGTTCATGAAGTCTTCATCAAAGGAGTCTTGGATATCTCCTCTTCTCTTTGGCACCTTTGGCTTGTGGATTGGCTTGGCTTGGAATCAATTTGGAATCATAACTTTGCACAAATTAAGATTCTTTGAAGATATTTGAGCATAATAACTTTGCACCAAAATATCTTAGAAATGATGTTGTGAGGCCTCCTATTTATAGACTTTTAGATTTGATCATAATCAACCTCAACCATCCATCTCAAGATTGAGATGTGTGGTTAAGGATTAATTCAATTTTTGGAATTAAGTCTATAATTAACCTCATCATGACATTGGAAGAAGGGGAAATTAAGAGGCATAGAGGACATCATGGAAGGAACTAATGGGGCATGGAGGGCATGAATTCTAATATTTATGGAATTTATGGCCTTGGGATGTCTCCCCAAGAAATGAGGTCACTTGATGATGTAGATATTCCATATTCATTTCCAAAAATAATTATTCAACAAGTTTCTATGGAATTTTTTATTAGGCCTTGATTTGAGTTAATTATCTCTTAAGCATGATTAAGCACGTTATGCACAAATTACTCAGATTGATCAAAATGCCTTGTTATTGGTCCTAAATTTGATTGGATTGGAATTGGAAGTCAATGTAAAATGCATTGGAATTGTATTCCCAATTAAGATGTTTCAAACAATAAATAACAAAGGCATGTGTCTTATGTAGAAGATTTGATAGGAAAGAGAAATCTAGAGCACCCAGGTGCTAATTTGGCATTTTGACACAGAATGATCTTATCAAAGTTAGTTGGTCCATAAATTGCATTACCCCATTTAGGGATACCCTGGCCAAAATCATCACTTGAATATATTAGTTTCACATCATTTTACATGTTTTTAGACCAAATTGTGCATTTTAGGTGGAAATTAGCCAAAATCCTAATTGAAGTTTATCGGTGGCCAATTTTAGGTGTCTACACATATCATCCCCTATCTAGACCAATCTCATCCTATCTTATCCTAGTTAGATCTTTAGGTCAAATACATGTCCAAATCATCCTCATCTCATTTATATTACCCCTTATCATTTCATCATCACCTATATATACTTGTCCTTATCATTATCACCTTCATAACATAATCACATATCTATCTCACCTTGAGCAAATTTATCTAAGGTTTTTAGTTAGTCCTCTTGTTGACCATCCATATCATCCTATCACTCTAGTCCATTATCGCTCATCATCCTGCTAGCATCCTGTCATTTTGTTAGTTTCAATATAGTAAACCCATCATCATCAATTTAATCATTTCTAGTCCAATCATCTTGCCCACTCATAACTAACACCCATCCAATCATCATCTTGCTAGTTTTAATCTAGGAACCCATCAAATCCTTAGTCTTTTTGCTAGCTTAAAACTTAGGCATTATAGATAGAAACTAGATCTTATTATATTATTAGTCTAAAATCTAATCCTAGTCTTACATCATCATAATTGCATTCCATCCATCTCATACTCATCATTACCTATCATACTAGCTCAGTCATTCATACCTATTTTGTTCAAAAAACCATATCTAATCCTTAGTTTACCTCTGCAACAACTCCCCTTCATCATCCATATTTTATCATCCATCACCATGAAGTTAGACCCTATTCTCATAGACCAAGACATATTTACCAATAAGGATGTGATCATCTTATAGTTCCTTAAGATGGATGTCCCACTTCCTAAACATGTTAATCCCATTTAACTCATTTCACCTTAATTCCAAACCCATTCATGTGAGCCCCATTTTAATTATCCATCCACTAGTCATAGCCCATCATCTACCCATTCTTACACTAAAAAATGGGATCCTATCTTATCTACCTTGTCTGCTACCAGTCTATCCACCCAGTCAGATCAACAACCATCTAATCTCAAGTCCAATTCTTCCATATCTAAATCACAAAGTGAAGTCGGTCTTATACTCCCCTTCCTATGTCCTTGGAATCCCTTTTTAAATAGCTCATCACTGTTAACATGACGGTCTATCCACCCATATGACATCTTTATCCCACCAAACCTAAGCCATCTATGTATAAATCTAATTAATATTATATGTATCATCAAACCTAGGGGCATACCATTAATTGATGCCATAATTTTCAAGACTATGTCCAATACCTCATTAACCATGGTGACATAGTAATCAAGGATGAACCAAATGAATCTATATCCCTAGGTGAATAAGAATAGGCATGTGAAGATTCCATTCTCAATCATGATCAAGCCCTTCCCCTTCTAAGCCAAGGTTAATACCCCACATCCATCCTCCATAATCCTCCCATATTCAAAAAATCCTCCATCAAACATAAGTCCCTCTCCAATAAACCTAGTCTTCCCATATTTCATAATTCCTTTCATGGGCCTATCTTTGCTCAGTCCATTATTCCTCCATCATCTACCTCTCCCCCATCATATCCCCATGATGAGTAGTCACTTGCAAACAATCACTCTTCTACTCGTAACAATTCCTCTTATACATTGAAGTCAACATCATAAAAAATACACATTTTATTTGCATCAGGATCATGCTTAACACCAATATCTAAATCAAATTCCTCATAAGAAACATCATCCCTCATTGATATTGCAATAGATGATAACTATGCCTTCCCTTTTAAAGATACCTCTAATTTGGATGATAATCAATCACTAAGCATATCTTGTGATCTCAATTTGGATGATGAAGTCATAATAGAGTTATTACAAGCTTTATCTATCAAATATTGTCAAAGTGAATTTGATCCTACTTTAGATGCATATACTACAAGTAGTCCTAGTCATCTTTTTATTGATCCTGAGGAGATCTTCTATGATGTCAAAATTGGGCCTCCTAGGAACCCTTATCAAGACCATGTTTCCCCATCACCACTCATTAACCTCATCATACCATCTCCACCACCTCCATTCATCATAGACCCCTTTCTTCCTATCAATGATCATTTTCTCACCTCCCTTCATAGGGATGAACAAGAACATACATCATGAGACTCTTGCCCAAATAATATAATAAGTGTCACAAATATAATGGTCTAAGACCATATTCTTAAAGTCAATCATGATAATCATATCATATTTGATCCCATAAGTTAACATTAATAAAATTCAAATCATTAGCCTAATTAAAAAGTGAAGCCCAAAATCAGGAACCAAGGGACTATCAAAGTCAAAACAATCATCATCTATCAAGTCACAAATCAATCTCCCCTAGTGAAGCTCAATCAGGCACTAGGGGCAGTCAAAGTCAGATCTAATTATAAATTCAAAATAATGATAAAATAACTATCTATAAGGCTGAGAAGCCTTCAAATAGTTAGATCAAAGAAGAATCTCATAGTCCAAAATTATTATATGTCTTAAAATATTTTGTCACATGGCACCAATCAAATTTGGAATGTCTAACATCTCCAATGCTATATGTGACTTCAATTCCTCATCCTCTATCACCCATCACACCATCATATCATGATCATGTCATTGATTTTATTCCAATCCACCTCCATCAACATCAAGATCTAATCAAATCCATGCCTCACATGACCCACCCAAGAAGTATTATCTCTTATAGGGGTGATGAAGATACCTAGTCTAGATATTTGGAGGGGTCACCATCAAGAATCACTAAAGGTCATGAGAACATTAATACATCTAGTAGTGACATCATGGTCTTAGCATAATCTTTCTCTAGAACAAGTGTTAGTTAAATATCTATAAATAATTTCCATCTGACATCTCATACCCACATTCAGTAAATTGAGATGCCCAGAAAATTAAAAGTCAAGAAAAAATTGAAAAAAATAAAAAAATCATTTGTCCAATGGTGAAAACTAGCCTTTTGGTGTCATAGGCAAGTACCATGATGAAAACCAATTTTTGGCATCATGATAAAATAACTTATTTCCTACATTGTACCTCAACACTTGGGGGTAAAATCCATCAATCCATGCTTATATCCTCCCTTATCAACCTTGTCTATATCACCCATCTATGTCTATATTATCATATTCCTTACTTGCATTAACCTTCACAAATAAGTGGAAGGTGTCTTAATAAATGTTCTAGAACCATCTTGGCATATCCACAGATGAAAAATCAAATAACTAAACATCTAGTTGTTTCAAAATGTGGTCATTATAAATCTTTAGTCCCTTATTCCTTGGTCCTCATCCCCTTTATCATATGATCCATCCATCCTCATCCTGGTTGTTAGGCTTGATATTCCCTTTACTAGTAACCCCATTTGTATAGTGTACATACATATTATAAAATATCCCTAAAAATTGAAATATGTCAAAAATCCTTAAAATCATAAAATTTGAAAATCCAAAAATAATCCATGATGTCTTATCTTATGCCTAATCCCTTAGTCACATCCATCTCCATTTTTTTCATCTTTCATCACATCTGATATCCATCTCATACTTTCCCATCTTTGGATACAACATTAAGTCTTGGAACTAAATATGATTTATCTCCAATCCCTTCATATCTTTATCATCCTTTTGACAAGGTCTTATTAACACACATAACATTGTCAAAAAATTTAATCTATCACCCATATCTTTCCTATCATTGCCTCTTCATACCTAGTAGCCATCAAATCACTATTTTGCTAGTATGAAAGGTATTTTATCCCATTATTTCTCCCTATCATTGATTTTTCATACCTAACACCCATGCAATCACTACTTTCATTGTATGAAAGTTATTTGATCCCATCATCTCCTTCTCTTTTTGATAGATTAGACTCTTATAAGGTTTTGTTTGTTGGTAATCCTTAATCATCTTAATCCCCGCATCTAAAAACACCAACCTTTCTAAATCACCTTATTTAACCACTTTTAGATTCAAATTCTAGACCAAATCAATATTCAAAGACCTTATCACACCCCATAACGTCATCTAGGGGAAAATCTAGTCTATATCAATCCTAATCCTTATCCATGCCCCTATATCCAAATACTCATCCAAGTCTTTATCCTAATCCTAATCTATATCCACATCCATATCCTTACCTAAGTCTTAATCCTCAGTCCACAATCACATCATGATCATCCTAGTCCAACTCATCACCTAATTACTCATCCCATAATTAAACAAGACACATGACATTGTATGTAGATACTTGTGTGTGTCACTTGTTTGTAATGTTTGACTTGTTTGCATCATGTATATATCTTATCTACATCATGTCTATTTTTTTCTATTGATCGATGAAGAAGGATGATATGAGGCTACCAAAGATATACTAATGATTATAAATTCCATTGATGATGTAGATTTTTCTTTTTTCCCATGCACATTGGCATAATGTCCTCTTGATCATGATTATATCATGAGGTAAACTACCAAGTGCTATATTTATTAGATTACTTAGAATATGATGAGCCTTATGAAAATTGTGATGGTTTGATATTATACACCATCATCATTTATCTAATCATCCTTATTCTCATCCTCTCGATTCATCCAACTAACATATAATCATTCATCCTATAATCACTAACATTATCCTCTCATCACTAATCCTCATCATCACTAACATCATCCAATAATTTATCAATTTTTATTTATCCTCAAATCAAAACTAATCAACTTGATGTATTTTTAGACTATATAGGCAACACTTGGCCACTTTCTAGTGCCTAAGGATAGCTCAACCACACCATATCCCCTTTCCCCATCATTCATCAGTCTTACATTAGTAAAATATTTGAGCTATAATCATTCATAAAATAGATTATTGATCAATCACTATCCTCATAATCATCTCCTTAATCTTTTCATCAATCACCTACACTTATCGATTGGGCATGACAAGTCACCATATTCATATTTTCTCCATATTTTATCCATTATCACTTATTGATCAATTAATCATTTATATTTTATGGTTTCTTCCCTCAATTGGCATATGACATGAATTCTAGCCTTATCATCATGGCTCATTGAGTTGATATAATTCAGTATGTTAGTCACTCGATCACATCATTCTTCTTTTTCATACTCTTTATCATATTGATCAAATTTTAGCATTGAGATACACCTATCATTACGATTATCAAATCCTTATATATCCTAGCCTATATCTCTCCCTTGCATGCATCTTTTCTTGGGATACATCTAAATCTTATAACCTTTTAATCTACTCCTTAAGATTAATTTCCCTTTGGGATATGTCGACAACCATGACAAAGTCCTCTCTACTCCCTATGGATGTGTCTTTACTAGGGGCATCATCAATATGTAGCTTATTATTCGAGTTAAGATTCATATTCTTCATCTTCTATCTCACATTTTACATCCCATCCCCTTATCTATTGATCACATCTCACTCCTCATTTATTCTTTTGAGTGACCATCCACCTCATTCTTCCTCACATGTCCCCTTGAGGGGGCATCATATCCACTAAAATAATTTACCAGTGACATCAATGAAATGGTTTTTATTTGAAATACCATTACACCTTCTACTTCATCAACTCACAATGACCTTTCAAAGAGGGAAAAAATATATGCACCTAAATCTATTCACTTCCTTCATCATCACTAATATTCTTATTAATCATCACTAATTTCATTTATCCCATCTATTATAATATATCCCCACTAATTTATCCCCTTTTATCTAATATATCCCTTATCAATATTTCTTCATTCACTAACCTTAGTCATTTCCTAGATTAATTAATTCCCCTAATCATCTCATATCTTATCGTAATCCCCACTTATCTATTATTTAGGAATTTTAAATTCTCATGACCCATCTAACCACCTACTATCCTACTCCTATGCTCTCATACACTCCTAGTCCCTAATCACTCACCTAATCCCTATCTAATCCCATACCTAATACTAATTAACCCCTCCTAATAGATTCTAAAATTCTCCAATTCTAGAATCCTCTCTATTTTCACCCTTTCTCTCTAGAACCCTCTATATCTAGATGTTTCCATAGAATTTTTAATTCCTTGGATAACCCTCCACCCTAGATCTCCATAGGACAAAGTTTAATTTCAACTATTGATCCTCCCCTCTAAATTATAAATAAATAAATTATTCCTCCATCGCCAATATATCTATTAGGTTCATGAAGTCTCCATAACAAATGAATTCTTGAATCCATGATCAAGTAGCCATAATGTCAAAATTTTGAGTTTAAGGTAATCAATCCCATCCTCTTATTTTTGAAGCATTTAATATTGATTTAGAGAAATTAGATTTATGATTGTAATGTTGGTTTGAATGGTTTATTCATCTATTTAAATTTGGTCTTAATGGATCTAGATCTTACCTAGGTAGTTGGACATTTTTGGTTTTTAAATGGCATAGTTTAATCCATTTGCTCAAATTCCAACTACACATCAAGTATCACAAAATATATAAAATTCACATATGACCATTTCATCTATTTAAGGTCTCGATCATCAACCTACTTTGAATTGGATATAAGTAGTAAAAGAATATCTTAGTTCAAGTCTTCAAAAACTTGCCTGGGATAATAAAACAAGTTATGATCAATTTAACATTATCACCATAGTGATAAACACAGATGAAAATCATGTTGTTATTGTTTGAAAAAAAAAATTAAATTAATTCTATAAGATAATCAAGGAGAAAATCATAAAGATAAATTTTTATATGCAATCAAATACTTTATGTAGTAAGAATTTCTTCTCGTAACCATCCCAACATCTCAAAATCTAGTACTTCAATCGAATCTTAATTGGTTAAGTGAAATGTAGGAATATGGTTCATCATATTTGAAAGGAATTTCATGGTACAATAGAACTAGTTCAACATAGTTTAATATAATTGTTGAGGTATTATAAGAATAATAATACAATGTTATCTTGGCATAAAGAGCTAAAGCACCAGATTCACATAGAATCCAACAAATAATACCAACTCAGAGAGTTATTCAATTTATGCCAATGCCTCATCAATAATAGATATTATGAAATTGGTAAAAAAAGATTCACTAGAGATAGTAAGTCAAAAGCTAAAATTTATCCTTTTTTTTATCAATTGAAACAATTTTGAAACTTCATTTTGAATCCCATATAAAAATTAAACTCAAAAGAGTAGTCAGTCTTTATTCAACTCTTAATAAAAATAAACAAACTCAAGGAGGAATTGTTGGATAAAGATTGAGGTCACTAAGACTGTGAAGTATAATTTGTTCGAAACATGTGCAAACTATATGATTTGGTCTTTATTATAACCTTTTGGATGTATGTGACCTTGTAAGCATACAAAATAGAGTGAAGAATATGAAGAGTCTTTCCTTGTAGCATATTGAAAAACTAGAATGTGAAGAGACATTACTCTAGAATACTCTACATATAGCATTCAAATGTAATGAAATTTGGTTTCAATGTATGAAGGAGATTAATAAACTATTTCTGATATGGTTTTCCTAATTATATTTTTTTTATGTTTTGTGCACAGTGAGTACTCTATTTTACCTTTTAATATATGATTTATTATGTTTATGCTACCTATTTAATATGTTTTACTTTTGTGTTCATTATTCAATATTGAACTTTCATTATTAATAAATGTTCTATAAATATAAATTGTCAGATTATATTTATCTTTGTTCTTTACTACATAATTTAACCCCATAATTAGCATGTTTTGGAGTTTTCGAAGAGCCTATACTAATAATGGGGTGGTGAGTGTGGGTCCCATTTGGTTGAAATATGATAATATGGTTTCTAAGACAAAGGGATATATAAAGATGGTGGGATGAGAAAATCAAAAAAATTATAGAAGATGAAGCAAGAGGAATTAGAATAATTATAAAGGAGATTATCTAAGAGAATGTCTATGGTGAAGTATATGAAATATTTTGGTGTGAGTTTCCTAGGTTATTAGTCATGTGATTATTTAGATTGGAATATTATTTATTTAGGCTAAGGAGGATAGATTTTATAGTTTGGATAGAAGATATGTTAGAGAGACTATGCAACATGTATACAAACTAGACCCATGAAATAAATTGTTGGACTAAGACTATAATTGATAGTTTTATTACCAACTTTAGCATAAGGATACATAGATTTTAAAGATGAGTAAGACTAATTTATCCAAATAATTAGGGGGAAATTTTTACAGTGACTAAGTATGTTGATAAAAATGTTGGTTGTGGAAAAGGACATGGTGCCTACTCCTACCAACATGGAGTAGTCACTTTAAGAACCATGGGAGTGCATGTGGGCTAGAAGTGAATGATGAGGAGATAATTAAAAGAAACTTTAACATGATCCCAAGAAATGAAAGTGATAAGACTCAAAAAATAAGAATATTCTAGTTTTATAAAGGTAACTACGACAATAGAGATGGTGAAATAAAGAAATAAATTTGGAATTAACTATGAATATGACTCAGAGTAGGGAAGAAATGTTGGATATAGAAAGATGAAAAAAGAAGATGCTAGAGATGGAAACTTGTTGAGAGAGGATGTGAAATATGTTAATAGTAAAGAGTGCATAGAGTATGTAGAAGTACCCAATAAAGAGAAAGTAGTCGATATAAATAATGAAAATATGGATATTTTGTAGTAGGAATAAGAAGGTAGGTTATTAGTAAAGAAATTAGAAGTAAGAATTAGATTAAAGTTAATGAAGGAGTTTCTATCTAGAATTGGGAAGGAAAGTTCTTAGGAAGAGGTTAGGTTTTAATGTCTAGATATGATAGGTTCAAGTCTAAAGTTAGATGAAGTTCAAACTAGAAATCATTCATTTTAAGAGAACGCATCCCCCTGACCCAATATATTATTGGAAATAAGAATTTTAGGAGAATAAGTGGGTACATATTAGTTTGATTCCCTTATAGATAAGTTTGGAAGTTATTTTTGAAGACAAAGTAGGAAATAGATAGGAATAAAATAGAAAAATCAGAATTCGTATTCACAATTTGTCCTATCAAGGCCAAAAACCACCCCTATAACTCATAACCTCTTAGGGTACTATTATAAACCTTTTCAGTAGTAATTTTCCTTGCAAAACCTTGTATTTTGCCTCAAAAGTGGAGTTTTTAGCTTAAAATTGATTAAATTATACCTTGAGTGGCCATTAGTGCCTTCATAATACTTTGAAATGCTTTCGTTTTTATGAAATTAGCCTTAAGTCAAAGTTTCATGCTTTTAAAAGGTCTTTTAATATAATTTTAAGCTTGAAAAGGCCCCAAAAGGATTCACACATGCCAAATTTACTTATTAAAAGGGGTAAAAAAAGGTTAAATGGTTTTTATAACATGAAAATTACTTGTGGTCATCTCCCTCATGCCCTAAATATGGTGTTTCATAACATTATTATGAATAAATTGAAAAGAGAAGGCTATTTCATGCAATTTTCAAGCAAGTGTATAGAATTATATGACCATTCCATATAGTAGAGGTCTGAATCATGAGTCTGAAGATATGATAGAGGTTCAAAAATATATATAAGGCAATAGGATTCAAAATAGGCGTAAAACTAATCCCCTCTAGTTAATTGGCTTGTTTACACATAGAGAAAGCTTTGTAGGTTTGTAGGTGGTATGGCCATGAAAGAGAGAATCCAAGTCTATAATTTTATCCAAAGAAATTAAACTTAGAGAAATTATAGATGGAGTTATCGGTTCTTAAATTTGTCATATTTCCTTCATGCATAATCCCTTTGAAATCAAGGCATACATCAGCAGTATTGCATCTAGGAAGGTAGTCAATTTTCTATAATATAACCTCATCAGAGCAACATATCAAAAAAATTCAAGTTTGCAATTATTTTTAGGGACATGACTAACCCTTCCATTTCATCCATTATTTCTATTCCACTTGTGTGAGGAATAAATAGAGCTCAAGAATGTAAAAGAGTTCAATTCTATAGTCTACAAGCAAAGGAGGAAGGATTATATAGTCTGGGAGAGAGAAAGGGTTTCAAGATTTCTTGGTTTCTTCTTGGTAGGGATCTCCTTCATGTTTTCATGCTATAAGAAATGTTTCTCAATATTTTCTTTAAAATATTCATATAAAAAACCCATCATTATGTTCTCAAGCATCTCAAAAATCCCTATTTATCAAATGTTAAGGTTGTTTAGCATTTTTAAAGGTACTTGTTGGTGTTCTAGATTGCACCCTTAGCTAAGAAGGGGATTGTTTTTGTCTTATTACTCAAACCTATTCCAACATGGGAATGACCCTAGGCTTTGGGTGACCTAAGATTTAGTTAGACCTCTAGAGAAGGTCATCTTCCTTTTGGATCTATCACCTAAACTAAATCTAAATTAACTGGGAGAGAGATTAACAACACTCTAGGAAAGCATGTAAAATGAGTTGATGTACTCATAATTTGAACACTTATACTTGTAAAAGACACACTTTAAGACACATTAAAAACTAAAAAAGATCAATCCACTCATTTTTTTATCACCCCTCACATAAGTATTTCACAAAAAGGCATTGATTAGATATCAACCTAGCATGGGAGGGAAGTTATCCACTTCCAAACCAATCAACAAACTATATATTACATTTAGAATGACCTATGAAAACTACTAAAGCACTTCATAAAAGTGATAAAATTTAGATAGAGGCAAAGAAATCATACATTCACTTAACCACATAAAATGAATTCATAAGACACACTTTAATTTAGCTACAAAATGTAAGAATTTAGTCTTTTATTACATCAAATAGGTGTTACAGTACAACTTTTGGCATAGCTTGGGCAAGACAAAAGCATAAGAGTCTTTTTCTCTAAAAAATACCAGATATTTCTTTATAAAATGTTTTTAGAGAGATATATAATGTGCAATAAGATGGGATATATATAGAAAAGTGGGGGAGAGTGAACTAAGAGTATAAAATATTGAATGAATTATAACTACTCTCAATGGATTAGCATTAATCTGAGGATGTTGAGTCATGATATTATCAAGGAGAAAATAAAATTTAAAGGCTCTATAAAATAATTTAATTCTCCAATATCTTTATCTAACCACCAGATCTCTTTCTTTGGACTCTATACCACTTTCTACTTGATCTGCTCATGAGGACAAAATCCTCATATCTTGGAACTGACAAAGTCATGCTTGGTCTACTTTGAGTGGTTATAGGTACCTATTTTTTGAAGATTCAACCATTAGAAGATGAGACACTCTTTCATTAATCACATACCTAAACTTATCATAATATCTGAACATAGATATTTTTATTATTGAAAACCAATCCATTTATTGGTTTTCTTGTAGTCACAATATCCATGAAAATTTGCCAGATGTTTAGTCTTGCTTCAACAATAGTTACCACCCTTTTGCCTATATTAGGTCTAAAATACATATTTTTCCTCCATAAATCTCTAATGATGATGCTCAATCCATAAAATATTCATTCTAGTTCAACTTGTATCATCTTCAAACTTGGATCTTTTGCATTTACTTGCCTAGGTCAAAAATAGCTTCATCAACCTCCATCGAAATTCCCCTAGTCTTACCTTTGTTTATTGGCCATAAAATTATTAATTAAGGACTATTAAATTTAGAAACTTGGTAGCTTCACACTTAATCTAAGCTCTATTAACTTACTAAAATTTCTTGTATTATTGATCTTTCACTATACGAATAAACATGAGCCATAGATCTTCTACCAGTTTAATGTGCTTAAGACACTTGTCACCTATGTATTTAATTTTAGGATTTGATAACCTTTTAACCCACCACTCACCATTTATCTTCAATCACATGATTAAATATACTCCATATATTTGTTTAGGCCCATTATATTCATCACTCATTGTACATCGTTAGATCTTAGATCTGATTGAATGTAGACTATTGATCTCATTCTAGGGACATTTTGACCTTTAATCTTGTGCATGTCATAGATATTCTAGCCAACTTCCAAAGATCTTGGCATCTATCAGTTTCATGTTCATCCTTGGCATATTTAAATTTTAAAAGGCTATTTTTTTAGGCTTGAATTTGATGTTTGTGTGCATGTCTTATTCATCTTATTCAACTTTGAATGCTTTTATCTTGAGATATATATAGCATGAAGACACTAAATTTATAGAGGATGATCTAGGCATGAATAAATTCATGTCCATGTGATCCTTTGGACTTGAGAGGATTCTTGATTATACTTATAAAATTCACAATTAAACTAGTCTATTTATTTATCTGTGACATGCAATGATGGTCTAGTTCTTTTAGACTTGTGCTTGAACTATTATTTGAATCTTCAAGGCTCGAATGAACTTCAAAGGCTTGTGCAAACTTGCTTCATGTTCTTGAATGCTATTACCACCATGGAAACCTATTTTATCAAATTTTGACAAACTACACTTTAAGTTTACTTAAAGTGTTTCAAAATCTCTGCAAGTTGTATGTGATCTTTGGACCATTCATTCCATCCAAAACTCTATTTAGTTCATTATTTTGGATTAGGCAAATTTTGGTATGTAGGCCAAATTTGGCTAAAATATTTGGTGACTTAGCTGGGAAGTATTCCTAATATGTTTGAGAACCCAAACCATTTAGATGACTCTTGGATTCAACAATAATGATGAATTTGATCCATGATTGCAAGAAGCCTTTTAACTTGTAAAGGCAATGAATTCCACCAAAATAGGGAAGGAAATAAAAAAAAATAGGGAAGCTAACTAAAATAAATAAATGTGAAAATAAATAACTTATTTGGGATAAAATAAAATTAAACTAATGTGTTATAATAACATTTGAAGGAAAACAAGACCAATTAACTATGTACAAGGAACTTAGTTTCCTTAATATCAATGTTTCAAATGTATCCCATTGATTGGGATAAGAAGCTCCTCACCATCCATTTTTTCAAGTTGGATGGCATTATGGGATTTGCAATTGGAGATTTTATATGGACCACTCCAAAGATATTCAAACTTTGTATGCCTTCCTAGCTTAGCTTTGTCCTTATCCCACTTGAGGACCAAATCTCCTTCTTTGAAACTTTGTGAAGAAGATCCTTTGTCAAAGGCTCTCTTCATTTTTTCTTGATGGATTTCCATGAATAGCATAGAATGATTCATTATCTCTCCCAACTCCATGATCTCAACATTTATGATCTACATTAGTTCATTCTCTAACAACTCAAGTTAGTGCATCAATTCCAGGGTAGGAAATTGAAGAAAAATAGGCATTCTTGCTTCCTTACCATATACCAACTTGTAAGGAGAATTCGTTATTAATATTTTCTAGGTTATCCTATCAACCCATAGATCTAAATTCAACTTGAGATGACATGGCCTTTAATTATCTTCAATATTCCTTCTTATGATCTTCAATAGGTTCTTATTAGTGGACTCAGTGAGGCCATTGCCTTGTGAATAGTAATTTTATGAAGTACTGATAAAGACACTATTCACTAATTATAGACCCTAAAAATGCCATAACATTATCAAAAATAATGGTTGAAGGGACTCCAAATATAGTAAGAAAACCTTCATAGAAATCTATAACATTGGACTCATTTGCTTCTTTCAATGCCACTGCTTATGTACATCTAGTGAAGTAATTTGTAGCAGTCAGTATCCATTTATATCATGAGATTGAAGGGGGTTAATGAGACCAATAAATACCAATCCCCATTGACAAAGGGATAATCCACTATAATTGGTTAGATAGGTAAGGTTGCAAGCTTCACCTTCCCTATAAACATAACACATTATCTGCATCTCCTAACTCATGCATGATAATCACCAAATATGCTTGGCCAATAATACACACCTCTCATGATATTTTTGGCTATATTCCTTGATAAATAATGCCCTCTACCACGTCCATCATGGAACTCTTCAATCATCCTTTCCTTTTGATGGTGTTCAATGCATCTTAACAACATGCCATTGATATCTATCTTGAATAAAACACCATAAACAAGAATAAATGAAATGGATTGGAATCTAAAATATCTTATTTTTGAAGGAGTTAGGTTAGAGGGATAAATACCATCCTATAGATATCTTACCAAATCATGAGACCAATAGAAGGTGAAGTATGATCAGTTGTAACCTCTTCATAATTTGACACTAAAACCATCTCATTCACCTCTCACAAGTCTTAGGCTACGTGTCCACAAAGTCCTTTGCCTATAATCATATTTTTGACCTTGATCTTCACATCATAATCCATTACTTTGGTTATCCAACCATCTCTTTAGTTATTTATAGCCTTGTTTAAGATAAAATCCTTGATACTTGGATGTGCAACCATTAAGTGTATCTTATTATTAGACAATAAATATTTAAAATTCTTGAAAGACCTTATGACTAATAGTACATGTTTTTCAACAAAAGAGTACCTTGTTTCATATTATTTCAAGCCTTGACTAAAGAAGGCTATTGGATGCTCCAAGGCTTCATGATTTTGTTGCATAAGAATACTTGAAATGGTGTCAATGTTAGCATAGGTGTACAAGATAAAATACTTTATGAAATCAAGGTTCAGAAGTGTAGGAGCACTCACTATGGCTCTCTTGATCTCCTCAAAGCATTTTACTCCTTCCTTGTACCAACTAAAACTTTGATCTTTATTTAGCATGGTTGTAAGTGGCTTAGCTAAAGTGGCAAAATTTGAAATGTACCTTATTATAGAATTTATTTTTCTAGAGAAGCTTTGTAGATCTTTCTTGTGCTTAGACAAGGAGAGTTTAAGAATTGAATCTATCCTATCAGTATCTATACTCATACCATGTTTTGAAATCACATGCCCAAGAAGCCTACCTTAATAAATTGAGAAAACATACTTTTTGGGAATTAGAGACACCCCAAATTACCTACACCTTTCAAACACTTGTTTGAGGTGAATCATGTGCTCACCTGCACTCTTAGAGAACACTATTATGTCATCCAAATAAACAAGTATAAAATTGTTAAGGAGACCCTAGAATGCCATATCCATGGATTTCTAAAATTTACTCCACTATTGGATAAACCAAAGGGCATCTTTCTATATGCAAATGTCCCCGACTTTGTGTTGAAGGCTATTTTGAATTGGTCTTCTCCCTTGACCGAAATTAGATTGTAACCACTATAGCCATCCAACAAGGAGAACCTTTTTGAACCTACAGCCAACTATAAAATTTATTCTATATAAGGGAAACCTTGTTCAAGTCAAGAAAATCAACACACATTTAATTTCACTATTCTTTTTCATACTTGAACAACATTAGCCACCCAATTTGAGTGCTTGATTTTAAATATAATAACTGACTTAATGATCTTATGAAGTTTATCTCTCATTAAAGGATCAAACTTTAGATTTATAGGCCTTTATCTTTGTCTTACTAGCTTAGTCTCCCCTTCTAACTCAATGTTGTGTTTAACTAGACTTGGGTCAAATCCCCTGAGATCACTAGATTGCCATACAAATACATTAAAAAAAATTACACATAACTTAATGAAAGCTTCTTTTTCTTAATAAGTGCATACCTTACCCAAATTTAGGTTCTTACCAGGTGTGACTTCCACATTGGCATAGTGTTATTCCTTTGTTGACAAAGTTGAATTTTATTTCCTCAGCTCATTATCACCACTAAATATGTTCTCAAGTGTGACCAATCCCTAGGGAAACTTATTTATTTTTAGTTGCATAATCTGATTACCACACTATTACAAGTACTTTGATTAATTTCTTGAGGAAAACTTAGCCTCTACCTAAAAGAATCTGACAATCTAATTATCATCTTCAAACATTTTCCAATTATCATTATTATTTGGCATATAAGGCCTTACAATCACCTTAATGTGTTATTATACCTTTTCATTTCTTATATCAAATAGGATACTAAATTGAGCCCCAATGGTAGTCAACATGTCTACATGTTTGTTCTCATCTCTTGGTACTATCTGAATTTTAAAGGCCTAAAATTATTCAAGAAAGTCCTATACCCTATGCTTATAATATACAAGCAATGTATTTTTGCATTTATTAATACCCCTCACTTGGTGAGCTAGAAGTTCACTATCACCAAATACTTGTAAGGTGTTGACTTTGATCTTCCTAGCCCATTGTACACCATGAACTAGTGCCTTATATTATGTAGCATTATTTGAATAACCAAATATAAACTTAATAGATAATAAGTACATTTTCTTTTCTGGATAAATAAACATCATTCTAGCCTTGGTACCATGCTTATTACTTGACCCATCAAAGTATAATTGCGAAAGATCATCATTAGACTCATCATCCTTCATCAAAGCTAGAATTGGTGCATCTTTCTCATGCAAGCAATAAATACTAATTACTTCATCTTAAATTAGGTTATAAGTATCATATTAATGGGAGTTATATGCCCAATCATCAAAGAACAAATCTGTAATCCCATCTAAAGGTGATTCAATTTCTTCTACATTATATTCGATCACCTCATATGAGATGAAGCAATTGGTGTTCATAATAGTTGGCATATGTTGTTCTAAATGGAACCATGCAATAGTTTCATAATGTATGGTTATCTAAGTATCATACCTAGTCATGAACATCAAATATGTCCAATCATATGATAAGTATCCTCTAGTATTTGAATTAAAGTCCCTTGATAGACACATGGAAAAATAGGGAGGCAAGTCCACCACAACTACATCCTTCTAAATGGTAAGATTGGGACAAGTATGAAATATAAAATTTAAATATATGATGATTCCTAATATATTTATTGGTGACCCATCTATTTTTAATACTCCATTAGTATTTGGTTCATAGACAAGACCTAGCTTATCTGTAATTTGCTTAGGCATGACAGTGTTACTAGCTCCACTGTCTGCCATACAATTATGAACTAAAAATTCACCAACTATTAAAAAGAGGTAGAACTGAGGAGTTTTGTTTGATTTTAAATTTATTTTTTCCACCTTTTCCATTTTATGTGCCTATTGATCATGTTACTTGGGTGGTTGGTCTGAGTTAGCTAAGATAGCACCTTGTTTCTCAACTAGTTCTGGAGACACCTTGAGAGCTGAAAGCTCTTGGATGAGCATGTATTTTTACCTTAGAATAGAAAAGGAATACCATGTGATACTTTTGATATTGGATTTATTCATCTAATCTACTATGTTGAATGAGGCTCCACTAACCTTCGGATGCACCTGTTGAGCCACTGGTTGTTCATGAATCAGAGGTATTTGAGGGAACTTCCCAACCTCTACATTCTAATTTTTTGTGTTATAGGGGAATGAATTTTATATTTAATACTCTTGAGAATAATATTATGAGTACTAGAAGCATTTCTCACATGTTGAGCTTCCTCAATGGCTATTTTTTTAGCTTTAGTTAGAGTTGAAACTTGACCACTTATGTTGCTAGTCTCACCAATTTCATTGAATGCAACATGATCATCCATTTGCCAATTCACATTAATGGAATTATACTTCCCTTGAACTTGTTGACCCTCTCCTTTGGGTACCAAATTTTTCTATTGATACTAACCTCTTTGAAGAGAAAATTATTCTTTTGTCATTTGTGGCATAGTAATGTTTTATGATATCAAGGCTTGGTTTTGAGTATCATTATGATTAAATGACTGCCAACCTAAATCTTGCATCAAGTTATTTTGAGGAGGTATGGGGAAAATATCTCTTGAAATTTTTGGTAAATTAGGGTTAAGGTATGCATATGGTTTATCTTGGGTTATGGCTCCTTTTGATTGGTAAGGTGGTCTATTTTCTCTGAAACTTTGATAGGGAGGCCTTAGAGAAAGCTTACCAGCTTGTATCAAGTTGTTCTTTGCTGTTATTGTAACCTAAGAGACATTAGGCAAGGTATTACCACCCATTGATTGTATCATTACACTAATATTAGAATTAAGGGATTTAAGATAGTACAAGAAGGCATATTTTGGGGATGGTCTAATCAATGCAGGTATCCTAGTCCATGTCTTTTGGAATTTGAGGTTAAAATTAGACATGAACTCATGGGGGTATATTTGAATGGTAGTCACCTATTAAAATAAGGATAGGTGATCATATTTTTCTTCAAACTATTTGACTAAGGATGTACCTAACTCATTATGGGTAGCAATGGAGTTCAAAGTAAGATTTCTATACCACTACAATGCTTTTCCTTTGAAGGAAGTAACAAGCAGTCTGATAGCCACATTATCCTAAAAATAATATGAATGGAAAAAAGGTTGAAAACATATTGGGTGTGCTCAATAGCTATTTTTTAATCCAATTCTCTTGATAATAAATGGATACTCTTAAGGGTAGACACAAGAATGCCATCAAAATGGGCCAAATTTAGGGGATTGCCCCTATTGAATGAAACAAAGACTTGATTCTTGATGGCCATTTGAGTAATGGGGATAATAGATCTGACTAAAAATATAATATGACTAGAAGATGAATATTTATTTTGGGGATAAGGATTTTTCCTATTGAATCTTGATTTTTTATAAGTAGAAGGCATCTCAATGAATTCAAAGGGAATACCTTTACTAGCTGACCTTGTAGTAACCTTTGGTATGAGAATACTATATGGATGATGTTATGAAATCTAAAACTTGAAGAATTTTAGCCTTTGATGATGGTATATGTCTCCTCCTAATGTAAATAATTTTTCTCAACTCTAAACTTTAGTTATGCCAAGGAGAATTTGTCCCATCAGGCATGTTAAAACTATTGGTGTTCTAGATTGCACCCTTAGCTGAGAAGGGGATTATTTAGGTCCTCTTACTAAAATCTAGTATAAAATGGGAATACCCTAGTCTATGGGTCACCTAATATTGGGTTAGACCCCCAAATAAGGTTGACTTCCTTTTGGATCTATCACCTAAACTAAACCTAAATTAACTCTTGCTTGGAAAAGGGAGAGATTAACAACAATCTATGAAAGCATGTAAAATGAGGTGATGAACTAATAATTTGAACACTTACACTTGCATAAGACACATTTAAGACTAAATAATATCATTCCACTCATTTTTTATCATTCCTCATGTAAGTATTTCACAAAAAGGTATAGACTATCTATCTACCTAGTATGGGAGGGAAGTTATCCACTTCCAAACTAATCAACAAACTATATATTACACTTAGAATGACTTGTGAGAACTTCTAAAACACCTCATAAAGGTGAGAAAGTTTAGATATAGGAAATAAAATCATACATTCACTTAACCACATCAAATTAAATGATAAGACATACTTTAATTTAGCTGCATAATGGAGGAATTCAGTCTTTTATTGTATTAAATAGGTGTTACAATATAAATTTTGGCATAGCCTGGGCAAGCCAAAAGTATAAGAGTATTTTTCTCCAAAAAACATTAGAGAGTTATTTTTTATAAATTTTATAGATAGAGATACAATGTGGAAGAAGATGGGACATATATAGAAAAAGGGAGGGAGAGAGAGGGATCTGGGAGTAGAAAACATTGAATGAAGTCCAACTAGTCCTAATGGATTTACATTAATTTAAGGATGAAATTTCATGATATTATCAAGGAAGAAAAAACTTTAAATCCTTTGTAAAATAATTGAATACTCTACTATCTTTATCCAACCATCAAGTCTCCTTCTTGGGACTCTACACCACTTTCTACTTGATCTACTTATGAGAACAAAATCCTCATATCTTGGAACTAATAGAGCCATGCTTGGTCTATTTTGAGTGGATATAGGTACCTATTTGTTAAAGATACATACATTAGATGATGATACACTCATTTATTAATCAAATACCTATTCTTATCGCAATATTTGAGCACAAATCTTTTTATACATTGAAAACCAATCCATTTATTGGTTTTCCTATAGTCACAATATCCATGAAAAACTACGAGATGTTTAGTCTTAATTCATCAATAATTGCCACCCTTTTGTCTGAATTAGGTATAAAATACCTATTTTTCCTCTATAGAAATCTAATAATGATATTTGATTCCTAAAATATCTATTCTAGTTCAACCTATATCATCTTCAAATTTGACTCTTATGTATTTATTTGCCTGGGTCAAAAATACCTTCATCAACCTCCACTAAAAGTCTCTTAGGATTGCCTTTATTCATTGTCCATTAACTTATTGATTCAAGATTATAAAATTTAGACACTTAGCATCTTCACACTTGATTTGATCTCTATTAACTTATTGTCCTTGCTCGCACCATTGATCCTTTTTATATGAATGAACGTGAGCCATATATCTTCTGCTAGTCTAACATGCTTAAGACACTTGTCACCCATGTATTTACTTTTAGGAGCCACTGAAATTTGACCCACTGGTCACCTTTTATCTTTGATCACATGATTAAACATGCACCATATATCTATTTGGGCACACTAGCTTTATCATTCACCACGTACTATTAGATCTTTGATCCAATTAAACATAGATAATTGATCTCATTTAAAGGACATTTTGACCTTTGACCTTGCACATACCATAAATATTCTACCCAAACTTCAAAAATCTTAACATCTATCAGTTGTTCATTCATCCTTAACATATTTGAATTTAAATGGATACTTGTTGAGGCTTGAATTTTTTGTCTATGTGTATGTCTCATTCTACTTGTTCAACTTTGAACACTTGTATTTTGAGGTAGAAAAAACATGAAGATACCAAATTTTTAGAGGATGATCTAGGCATGAATAAATTTATGTCCATGTGATTATTTTAGCTTGAGAGGATTCTTGAGCATACTTTAAAATCATACTAGTAAATTGGTTTATTCATTTCTCTATGATGTGAGATGATGGTTTGGTTCTTCTAGACTTGTGCTTGAACTATTGTTTGAATTGTCAAGGCTCAAATGAACTTATGAGGCTTTTGTAAAATTGATTCATGTTCTTGAATGCTATGACCACCATGGAAACTTGATTTCTCAAATTTTGAGGAAACAACACTTTAAGTTTAATTAAAGTTTTTCAAAGGATTTTCAAGTCATATGTGATTTTTGGTCCACTCATTCCATCCAAAACTCTATTCAGCTCATTATTTTGGATTATTAAAATTTTGGTATGTAGGCCAAATTTTGGCCAATAATACTTAGCATATTCCTAGGTTTCAAATTCACCTTCTTATCCTCCTATAGTGGATTCCAAATTGATATATTAGGTAGATGATAGGATAATGCTTGAATAAGACCTTCAAGGTGGATTTGATTTTCCCCTTTCATGCTCTTTTCACTCCATCTTAGTTATTCTCCATGATCACTATTATACACTAGCATTTTCACTGTAGTAAGACTTCTTTCACCCCTATTCATGGTTTTCTATCTCTCATCCATCATTTCCCCTTCCATTCATCTCCATATCATGAATTCATCATAAAGAGGAGTCATGAACATTGAAGGGTATCATGGTCACTCAAAGAGCATATGCACATTGTTTCAATGTATTTTAGCTTATTATTTAAAAAAGGAAAAGAAGAAACTAAATATGAGTATGGTTAAAAAACCTATTTGATTGTGCATGGATTGAATCAAAAGATTATGAAGAACTCCTCTTTGGACTGGGAGGATGACATGTAGATAAGAAAGAAATAAATCAAATTTATTTGTTAGATAGATAGTTGAGTGGATTCCCTAGCAATAGCTAAATCCTAGAAGCAAGATCTTCCTTACGGGTTGTCAATCTACATGTTTAAAAAAATTAATTTTATAAATAGAATAGAAATTACTTGCATCAATAATTAAAGGTAATGAAATTGAACACAATAATGTTTGCTAAGAAATATGCTATAAATGATTACAATAGCAATTAATCTAACTAATACTAGTGCTAGATGGTCAGGATATGCTTCAAAAAATCAAAAAGAGGTTTGAGAATAAGTAAGGACACAAAGAATCAAGTTTGGTTGGGGGTGGATAGGTGAAAACAACTTGATGATTTTTACTACCACAATGACCATTGGTAGTTGGGTTGATCATCAGCATTTGAGGTGACCATCAATGATCAAGGTGACTATCGATAGTTGGATAGACCATCGATGGTTGAGACAACCATTGATAGTTGCTATGTATGGATTTCGGTTGGTAAAAAGGATGATTGATGAGATTGAAAATATGGATTATGAGAGATGGGTAAGACCTAAGTTGATTTTGAAATGAAAATAAAGTAAATGAATACTAAGAAATAAGCACTTCTCTTACCAAAATTTGATCAGGTGATTGATTGAAGTAGTTGACTTATTGGTAGAATCTAGCTTGGTTATAATAGAGTAATGATATTTGGCACTTTGGCAGAGCTATAGTGGTAAGTTAAATATCTAAAGTAGTAGCTGGTTTAATAGATTACTGATAATGATTGACTTACAAAAAGATAATTTTAGATGCAAAATCTCCTAATAATAATTGCAGATGATTCCACTTCTTTGCTCCTCTCTTATTATAAGAAAGGCAAGAGAGTTACAACAACATGTGAATTGGGCCTTCTAATTATAACTAAATCATGTATGTCTTGCACATAGATGAAGATAATTTATTTTTAGAAAAAAAAAGGTGGATGATTTTTCATGTTGGTGGTTAAAGAGGTGAACCCTGACCATCGAGGGTCAAGGGTGAAGGGTCAAAATAGGTTAAAATCTAGGTTAAGTTAGGCAAACTGATTGTGGTTGGAACTAATTTATGGTTAAAGGGTGATATTGGTCCCAAGGGGGTCCTAGGTAGTCTAAGGGTGTTTTTGACATTCAAAATCATAGTGTATGAATTTTTGGTGTCTACATTTTACCCCATTTTGTTATGTGACTTGAATCAACAAACTACAAAATAAAAACTGATGTTGGTAAAAGGTTTGGTTACCCCAAGTATGGGAGGAGGTGTTCCCTCTCCAACCAAGAGGTGATGAGGTAAAAGGGAATTGAGTTTGGGGTTGATAAGGTAGGTGAAGGTGATGATGAAGGTGGATGATAGGTTTTGCACTAAAGTGCAAATAGGCATGCAAAGTGTGATAAAAGGTGTGATAGCCAAGATCATTCAAAGATGAGGTTACCATAGTTGATAACAATAAAGGTCAGTGCTAGGAATCTAAGTGACTGATGTACCATGGGACTTCATTTTAGGCATAATGGTTAGTTACATTGGTTAGGTTTTGACATTATGTCTATGTTTTGATGGGTATCCAAGGCAAGAAGTGCTCCCAATGAAAACACAAACTGATCAAGTGTCATGGGTATATGAGGTAGGAAGTGCTCATAAAAAGACACAAGTGGGTTAGGTAAGCATGAGGTAGAGGTTAAAGGGGTCAATATGGAAATGTTTTCACTGTGGTCAGAGGACCAAGCAAAAAAATGTCACAAAATGCATGTTAAATGGGCTAAAATGGACCAATGACAAGGTGATGAGGTGGTCAGGAGGGATTGGAGAAGGTAATCTATATGGGTGGGTAAAATTGAGTTAATTTTTATAAAATGGGGTTCACTAAGGGGTATGCAACAAAGTGGGGAATCATGATCGTTAATGGTTAGGGTGCCCAAATATGACCATTGATGATCACCCTGATTGTCGATGATCAAGGTGAAAACCCTAAATGCCTAGTGGTCAAAAGTGAAAAATAGAATCACTTTTACCTCATTGGGACTTTTTCTTGCTCTAAATTTGAGCTCTAATTTTTGGTGGTTTATGTCAAAGGTGATTTACTTATTGTACTTGTTGAGATAGGAGATTACTAGCTGAGGTGGAAAGTTGACCTAGTGGATCGATGAGGATGTAGGGAGCACATGGGTGCAGATGAGGACAAGCAATTTTATGGCTAACTACATGGCAGAGGTCACAAAATGAGGTAGGGGTGCCTTGAATTTGATAGATAGGTGTGATTTTATGTATTTGTATTAGCTTGGGAGGTTAGGGTACACTGAGATGCTTGGTTTATTTTGTAATGCCCTAAGTAGGGTTTTAGTGGGCTTGGGGTAAAATTGTGGGTAAAATGAGGAATTGATAGGGTGGGTAGTTAAATTAGGGTGGGTAAAGATAGAGGTTAGAAAATCAAGGTGTTTAGTTATTATTTGTGTAGTTTTTTATTGTAGGTAAGGTTTGGGTGTTCTAACTTCAGAACACCCATAGTGACCGTTGATGGTCAGGGTCAACTGTTAATGGTTACATCCTTATAAAAAAGGATGTCTGGCCATTGGTGATCACCTTGACTATTGGTGGTTGAATATGGTAGATAAGGCTTCTTTTGTTTGTGATAAGTGGTTTAAAAAATTAAGGCAAAAAGAATGATTATGTGTCAGGTATAGGTTAGGGGTAGGTTTAGAGGGAAAACCTAGTGAGTATTAGGTAGATAGGTAGGTTGGGTAAAGAAATAGGTTAGTTGCTTTAGGGTAGATGATATTGGTGTAGGTGACTAAGTCATGCTTCTGACTTAGTGTAGGCTAGGGAATAGATAAAAATGTGTGATCGAGTGCCATATATCTTTATTGAGATCTAGCAGGGGATGGCCCCAGCTGATTAGGCACATATGGAAGAGGTTAGCTTAGGAGACATAAGGCACTATTAACATGTGCCTCAAGATGCATCCATGGTCGTAGTGCTCATTGAGAGATGGGATCTTACTATAAACACATTTCTATTATCGAATAAAGATATGACTATCTTACCTAAGGATGTGCATAAGATCATCTGACTTCCACTATAAGGCAATCTGATCTACCATATTGAGCATGAAGAGTAGGATGATCATGTCAATATTTTTTATGGGGATGATAGTGACTAGGTCAAATTTCATGCTAGGGGGTTTAGGTATAGTGCTTTGTATGGGAGGGATCTAGATGAGAGGAGACTCATGACCATGCTGATGATTGTTGTCACATATTTTGCTCTTCTTGACTCAAGTAGAAGGAGGTTCCCTTATATGCTACTATGGCTTCTATTCTAACTATTATTATGGTAGAATGTATTTAGATAAGTTCCCATTTTAATTATATAGATATATAGGGAGTTGTGGGGGTTTAGGTCCCATAAGACGTATGGCATTAGTGTTGGTTTGGGCCTATGAGCACTTTAGGGTGTTGAGGTCAGTAGGGTTGTTGTGGGTAGGGTTTACACAAATTGATAACCTCATTGGCTTTATGCAGTGGAGGGGTGACTTCACTACAATAGGTGTAGGGGAAGGAGCTCATGACATGGAGTGGTTCAAAGGTACACTAGGTGCATTAGTGATAAGAGATATCACTTAGAGGTCATACATCCAATTTCTAGTATGGATAGGTTATAGGAGGTAAACCTTATCCCTTCAAAGTTATATATGGATACTCAGTAGGTGAGATGTGGAGGTGGATCTAATTATATTTGATAGGGTATGTTGATAGTTAAACTTGGTATAGGGTATTCCAATTCCATTCCCTAGGTATAAGCGAGATGATTCAAAGCTCTTGTTGTTAGACTCACATCTTATGCCCACTTTGTTAGATCACAAAGAGATACTAGCTAGGGCTCAGATAGATGATGCAAGGTTTATATATGGGTTCATGGCATGGTATTAGCCTATATACATAGTTGTATACATTGGTAGGGATGACATAGGTGTAAGGCTGATGGTCATGGATCTAGCAGGTCATGATGGATAGGTAGGAGTAGCTTTAGCCACTACACAAGGATAGGTTTAATTGATATAGGGGTAGCTAGCCACATTTTAGTCCCAGATTATTACACTACAAGGTCAATCTACTACTTTATAGGGTCCGTTTTTTATCATGACAGGTGAAACGGATTAGGCTAGGACCTCCCTAGGCTTGGTTATATAAGAGAGGGACTCTTTGAGGCAGAGAGAAGGAGGAGCAACTACAACACAAGTAGGACCACCATGTTTTATGCCTAAAAAATAATACCTAACTATAATTAAGGAGATATGGTACTATGAGGACATAAGTTTGATGTAGTGCCCACAGGAGCCCCGATGGGGTGAGTATAGGGCTAGTTTGGTAGGTGGTGCCAGTGTGCTGACACTAGGGTAGTGGGCAATGTATGTATCTAGACAAATAGGAATAGTTGGGGGATTGGTAGGTGAAATAGATGGGCAGGCACCAAGATCTAGTGGTGCTCTAAAAGGTAGTGGTGCCCTTGGGGCATAGATATATATATACATTATGACATTTTGTATATCATTTTGTTTCCATCCTATGATTTGATATAGTGAGATGTACATTTTTGAGAGAGAGATATGTCTATCTTTTTATTCACACTATTTTATTTTACTCATAAGTTATACATATGATCATTATTAAGCTCATGTTCATGGTTTATGGTTATGATGTTTTAGGCAGTGATATAAGCTTGGCTAGGCATGAGATGGTTTTGATTTATGGTTATTGTAAATATTAATGAGTGTATACTTGATTATTTTAGACTTAGACATATGGTGGAAAATGGTTGGATGCTTACATGATCATGGATGTTATGGTTTGATTATGCTTGTTATGGTTATGCTTGTCATTATGATGTTGCTTATGACACACATGGATATGCATGTTATGCTTATGGTTTCTAATATTTCACTTAAAGTAAAGCACATGAGGTGAGGTAACTAACAACACTAAATGGGGGAGCAAAGAATATAATCAAGAGACAAATGTCATAATGAAAATATCAACTAGTCACGATAAGATAAGAAAAGGACTCGATGCTTCTTCATTGACAAGGACTAAAATAAAACCAAAGTTGGATTGGCTTAATGAACATAATCCCTTTGAATGCTTCACATGAGCATTCTTTAGATGGTTAAAATGTGTCTTGACCATATAATGTCAAGTAAGCTCAAGACTCCCTTGCATATAGTGTAAAGGGGAGATGGGTGAAAATGTAACCTTATTTCAAGACTAGCATGCCTCTTCTATAGGTGTCCAAAGAGTCAATATAAATAAGTCTATGCCAAATTGTGTAGATTGATCGATGTGGGAAGTCTACTTTGTGAAACTTGATTGTAGCTTTTAATTTAGTATGTTTTTTGAGAGTCGATTATGGATTTAAATAATTAGTTTACTTTTATTATGATTTTGATAATGAGGCTTTTGCTTTTTTGCTATATATGAGAATTTGATTGATGTAAGAAGCTTAAAAGAACTTGATGTGATTTTGACAAAATGCTTTACTCAATCATCCTTCAATGAAGTGGTCTAAGTTTATTTGCTTTGTTTAATGATTTTTGATAGTTTTCCTTCAAGGGAATAGTCCACCATATGTTTTGGCAATTTTGAATAAATTTCCAATAGCTATCCTTCAAGGAAGCAATCTATGAATGCTAGGAATGACCCATGAATGTTAATGATAGGTATTTTTTATTTTTAGTGCTTTGATATTTCTTGACATATACTTGTTTATGCTAGCTTATTGGTTCACCTTTATAAAGTCAAAACTAAAAGCACAAGAAGTTTGATTAGGTGTAAAGAGGTTTAGGTGATAACAACCATGAAAATCCATCCTATGCAGGTGTGGAAATTACTATGAGAACCATGCCATAGGTAGATCTATGATACCCATTATTTAAGATAAGACTATGACAATGAATAATAATCACATGATTCATTTATAATCATTTGCCCCTAAGCTAGGGAGATGGAATGTGAGTAGGTAGTAAGGGATGAGCTTAAATGAGACAAAAGGTGAACTTGATCATTCTTAAAAAAATAACAGATGCATATGCAAAGCATTGAGGGGTTTAGGTTCTGGAATGCCTTCTAGAGAAGATAACTGGTAAGCTACTGACCCATACTTGTGGGTTATGATATAGGGTCCAAGCTAATTGAAATCAAACTTGCCCCACTTGTTTTTCTCCATATTAGTGGCATGGTAATTTTCTTTTAGGATGAGATCTCTGATATTGAATTCTCACACTTTAAGGTGCTTATTATAGGCATGTTTGACATGATCTTAATAGACATGGAGATTGGTTAGGGTTGTTAAGTGACACTCGTCAAGTAGCTCAAGCTAGGCTAAATGGTGATGATAATAATCATCATCAGAAATAAAGCTTTTTCAAAGATATGCAAAGAGATGGGATTTCAAATTTGAGAGGCAAGATGACCTCTACTCCAAAAATAAGATAAAATGGGGTAGAACCTGTAGGGGTTCTAATGCTGGTACGAGATGCCCATAAGGCAAAGGGGATGTGTAGATGTCAATCTTGAGTAGATGTATTGACCATTTTAGTTAGCATGTTATTAAGAGTTTTGTTAGAGGCCTTGACTTGTCGATTCACTTTAGGGTGATAGGGTGAGGAGAAACTTAACTTAATGTCTAATGCATCATATAAACCCTGGACTTGCTTGTTTTTAAAGGATTTATCATTGTCGATGATGATCTTGTAAAGAACACCAAAATAATAGATGATGTGATGGTTGATAAAGTCAACAATATTTTTTGCTTTGGTCGAGACTAAAAGAATAACCACTACCCACTTGGTAAAATACTCAATCATGGTGATAATAGAGTGGTGTTGTTATGAGGAATGAGGGTTAATTTTACCAATAAGATATAGACCCATTATGAAAAGTGCTAGAAATTGATGAAAAATCAAAGACTATGGCTAGGTGCATGATGTAGATTAGCATGTTGTTGACAATTAACACACTTTTTCACATAATCATAGTAGTCTTGGTTAAGGGTAGGCCATTAATAGCCAATAAAAAGGATACATATATCTATAGTGAGGCCACTATAGTGATCACCACAGATTCCATCATGTGTTTCCTTGATAGTGTGAGAGGCTTCTTGACTACGTAGGCAATGGAAGAGAAGGTCATCAAATCCATGTTTATAAAGTATTCATCCCATGATGGTATAACATAAGGTATTTTAGATAAATTATCTTTGAGCATTCTAAGAAAGGTTAGAAGGAATTATGCTAAGGTTAAGATAGTCAAGGGTTTGTTGATACCAAAGTTTGGGTTGGGTGTCTTCCATAGTGAAAATAGTGGGAGATTATAGTTTAACATAGAAAGTTTGGGTGAGTCTATGAACAATGAGAGACAACTTAAAATTTAAGGGCACAAATGGTATCTGAGAGGAAAAGGAAGCCATCGTGTTAGTAAACTTATTGGTAGATTGTGGGGTTAGTTGGATGCAGTAGTATTCAAATGATGCTAAGAGTTCATCAACTAGTTGTTTGTATTATTTAAAAACATCATTATTAAACTGGTAAGATATATTTATTTGATTAACCACAAGTTGGGAGTTACTAAAGATATTTATTATTTTGTTTCCTAGGGCTAAGGTAGTTTGAAGGCCTATCACTAGGGCTTCATACTCGGCCATGTTGTTGGTATATTTAAAATCAAGCATGAAGAACAAAGGAAGAGGCTCACCATCAAAGGGGATAAGGATGATCCCTACTCCCCCACCACATTGACACTTTGATTCATCAAAGAACATGGTGACTTGATATGTAGAATCCACCTGAGAGAGGGTTACGATGGACTCATCTAAGAATTCAAGAGGAGGAGGTTGGTTGTCTGCTAAAGGTGTCTCAAACAATTGGTTGGCAATGACTTTGCATTTAATTGACTTTTTATAAAGGAACTCAAGGTCAAACTTTTCTAAGAGCATAAGTCACTTAGCCATATACTAGTTTTGGTATGACTTGGAGTGCAAGTACTTGAGTGGGTTGGTGTTAGTTATGACATAGGTTTTACAGTTAAGAAGGTAGTGGTGAAGTTTGGTGTCCAAGAATACTAAGGCTAAGTAAAGTTTTTTGGTATATGTATATGAAGTTTCATATTCTATAAGTGTGAAACTAATGTAATATACAGCTTGCTCTATGTGTTGTTCATCTTGATGAGCCAACATTGCCCCTAGGGAATGGTTGGTGGAAAAGATATATAGGTAGACAGATTGGTCATCCTTGTGAGGGGTAAGGATAGGTGGTGACAAAAGGTGCTCTTTAAGTGAATCAAAATCCTTTTTATAGTCATTATTGCACTTAAAAGAGACATTCTTCTTCAAAATGTGGTGGAATGGTTGGCATCGATTTGAAAGATAGGAGATAAAATGATGGGTGTATTGAATATTCCCTTACAAGCTAAAAATTTGTTAAGTTTGGTTGGAGGGAACATGTCGAGGATGGCTTTTATTTTGGTAAGATTGAATTCAATTCTATGAAGGGAGATAATGAAGCCAAGAATTTTTCCTAGCAAGACCCCAAAAATACATTTCTTGGGGTTAAGGCAGACATGGTAGTGGATGAGGCATTCAAAGATGATCTTAAGAATGACCAAGTGATATTTTTTGAGTTTAGATTTTCTAAGAATGTCATCCACATAGTCCTCAATAATCCTATGGATAAGGTCATGGAAGATATAGGTCATGGCACATTGGTAGATTACACTAGCATTCTTTAGTCCAAAAGGCATGACCCTATAGCAAAAGGTTTTGAAAGGGGTGGTAAAGGTAGTTTTGTGATGATATTTAGGAGAAATTGAGATCTGATTTTAACCCAAGAATCTATCCATGAAAGATAACATCTCATGGCCAGTTATAAGATCAACAAAATAGTTGATGCTCGATAAGGAGAGTCATCTTTGGGATAGGTGAGGTTGAGGTCTCAAAAGTATACACAAATGTGTATTCCCCCTATGGATTTGGTGATAGGTATGACATTTGAAACCCATTAGGGGTATTCAATGGGTTTAATGAAATTGATAGATAGAATTAGTTGAATCTCTTCTTTGACAAGAAGGACTATGTAAGGGTGAATGTGTCAAAGTTTATGCTTGACAGGCTTGGCATCATAGTTGGTGACTATGTTATGGGTACAAATGGTGGGGTCAATTCCAAGCATGTCACTATAAGACCAAGTGAAGGTTATGTTATAGTCTTGGAGGAAAGAGGGGAAGTCTCAAAGTTCCTCGACATTAGATGATTGGCCAAGTTTGATAATGCGGGGGTTGTCTAAAGTTCCCAAGTTGATATCCATGGTGAATTCATTCAACATGGTTGAGGTCTTAGGAGGAATGGATTTATGGATGGTGGAATCTAGGGTACTAAGATAGGTGAGAATAGAATCATCATCCTAGAACTGAATAGTGTTGATGATGGGATAATCTTCTCCTATCATCTCAAGATGGGTTAAAGGGATGATTATGACTACCCCTTCCTTTTGATAAGTTAGGGGTCTGCGGCATGTTGATAAAAAATGTTAGGTGGGATGATGTCATCATTCTCACACACAAGTAGAGGTAAGGTTAGTGAGGAAGGGGCATCTTATTCAACAATGGTAATGATGGGTTATTTGGATTTCTTCTTATTAGGTAATATGAAACAAAGTTCATGATTCTTGTGTAGCTTTCTGGTTTTGGTGGTGACCAATTCATGTGGGTCATGTTCATATCACCCAAGACAAAAGCCTTTCCAAGCACACCAATGGAGGTATGTCTTGGTGAATTTTAGTTTATCTAGGTAAGATAAATCAGCATTAAATGGCCTAGGTAGAAGAGAGATTGTAAAAATTCCAAGGGATTTGTTGAGTCCCCCATTAACGAAATGGGTCTAGCAATGAGGATGTCTAAAGAGAATGACAGTTCTAACATTGGGTTCATATCCTGACTGGTTGATAAATTTCCCATACTCATGGGGAGTAGGGAAAGCATCAAGGGTTAAAGGGTGATAATCCCATAGTGAAATATGATGGAACATTGATTTTAGAGGGTTTGTAGTGGGGATTTGGTTTAAAAGGATAGAATAATTAATCTATTCCTCATTGGTAGAAGGGTATATGATATCCACTTTGGTCATTGAAAGTTGGGTTTTAGCTACTGAGGGTGTATTAGATAGGGGTATGAGGACATTATTGGGGTGATAGGTCATGTTGCATGTCGATAAAGGACTTGGGTCAACTTAGATGGTGATGACGTAGCTTTTATGCTCAAACTTAATACAATAGTAGAGGGTAGAGGGAACACAACCCATGAAGTGAATCCAAGGTCATCCTAAAAAGACATTGTATTAGAATTCACCTTCCAAAACATAAAAAAAATTGGGGAGCGTGTGGGGTCCTAAATGAATATGAAGGATGATAGTTCCCAAGGTAGTGGCCATGGTATCATTGAAGGAATGAAGGATGGCTAAAGATTCAGACATGACATTATTTGGTAAGTTGAGTTGATTGTAGGCATGAGATGAGATGATGTTAATGTTATCTCCCCCATCAATCATGACCCATTTGATGTGGGTTTAGTTGATGTATGTGTGATAAAGAGATGGGGATTTGGGTCCTTGGGATGGAAGGAAGGTGTTTCCTTGTCCTTGAAAGTAACAAGACTAGAAATTTAAAGGGCACCATTAAAGGCTGCTAGAGGTTGGGAGTCCTCAGGTTAGACCTCAATGGATTAAAAATGATTTATTAGTGTTTAGTGGTGATAGGGAGAGGTAGAGATCAACTCATAAAATTTCATCTTCATTGGGTTCTGGTGAAGTTACTTGAGTATTACTCTCTTGATGGATTTTGAGGGATTGGATTGGGAGACACCTAAAATAGACACCTTGGGTTTGGTGAAAGATGGAGACAATTGGGTGTAGGTTGGTTTGGAGTTTAAATAGGGGTACATCCAAGGAATGGGCATCTTATCCTTCCCCTTATCCTTTTATTGTGATCATGTGACCATGTTGATGGTATGGATAGAAGGAGAGGTTGAGGTAATAAACTAGTCAAACTCATCTTCACTCTTAGTTGAGAGTGGAGGAGTAGGTTGAGAGTGGAGAAGTAGGTAAGCATTGGATAGGTATGGTTTTTGGTTGGGTTGGTATGGGGCCTATAAGAGGCTCATCTATTGATATATCATCCTCATTTTAGAGTTAGTGGATAATGATTTGGAGAGCCTTATAGTTCTCTGTATCATGGCCAGGTGTCTTATGATAAGAATGCACTTGATGGTCAGTATACCATACAAGTTTAAAAGGTAAAGGGTCAAAGGGATTGATGGGAGGTAAGGATAAATAAGAGGTTTTTAATAACCTATGGAAAATAGTTGAGTAAGACTCGACTAAAGGTGGTAGAGGTATAGTGGTTTTTGTTTTGATGGTCAAAGTAAGAGGTTGTTTGGAGATAGGTTTGGTGGTAGGTGTTTTTGGTAGGGTAGTGCACTTGGTTGATAACCTTGATTCAAGCAAGGAGGTTGATGAGCTAGAGGTGGAAGATCACAAGTTAGGTATCTTAGGTATTGTTGGTGTATTGAAAAGAGGTACATCAGAGAGTAACTGCAAAGGTGTAACCAAAAGAGGTGGTGGGGTTTTCGTAGAGGCAATTGGATTCCTTCTCAAGGTAGAGGGATAAAGCCCTAGAATGGAGGGAAAGGTTGAGGGAGGTAACATTTGGGCATTTGATCCTTTGTGTGGTTTTACCTCTTTGGTTTCTTTAGTCTAGCATTTGGTTATTAGTTATGGTGAGGCAAACTCTACCTTCATCGAGGGGTGACTAAGTCTTGGTGTTGGGAAGGTACCAAGGCTCTTGATTGGTTTGGTTGGTTTGGTTTGAGAAGGTGATTTAGTCACTTGGGGTTTAAGTGCCTTGGATGGTTGAAGGATCATTGGATTGGTAAAAGTTGTTATTAGTTTGGTTGGTAGGGTAAAAGTTCAGATAGTGGAAGTGGTGGGTTAGTCTACTAAAGGTATGGTCAGAGGTTTTTACTTGGTGATATAAGGTAGCCCTAGTTGATGCCATAAGATGGCTCGATTCATGTTAGGGTTGGAGATAAATTCCAATTTCTATACTATCCTAGAGAATGGTTTGTAGGTTGGTTTGATTCCCTGAATGATGAAACTAAAAGATAAGCCCCTAGGCAGAGACATAGGGATAGTAACCTCATCCTCTTCCTTAATAAAAGGATGCAAGGTTGAGATAGGTGGTTATTTATTTGGAGTAGACATGGGGTTTTCTTCCTTAGGAATAATTTCCAAAGGGGGAATAAGTTGCTCAGTAGTTGAGGTAAAGATAGAGTGGTGATGGTTGGCCATTCCAATATATTAGTTGAAAGGGAGGCTAGTGGCTCCACTACCTCAATAAGTATTGTGGGCGAGGATGGTGATTCTTCAGTTTGATTTTTAAAATGAAGGGAAGGTAAGTCCACTATCTCAATAGATGGTAGAGGCAGAGGACCCAAACATTGGGTACTAGGTGGTTGGGTAATGAGCACATCAAGGACCATGTTAATTGTATGGGTATCATGAGAACACTTGATGTTTTTGTTTTCATTCTTGGTAGGATCATGGTTTGGGAAGGGCTACCTAAATATATCAAGGGCTTAGTTTGATGGTGTATTGAGGTTAGCCAATGAGATCTCCCCCTTATTAATGAGGGATTGGATAAGGTTCTTGAAGGTATTGCACCTACTAACATCATGTCCTATAACCTGATGAAAGGCACATAGATCAATCTCGTTAAACCAACTAGGTGTATGATAAGAGGCATCAAACTACTGAGGAGGCTTGATAGGAGAAAGTTATATGATGTTGGCTTTTAGTAACTTCTCTAAGATGGAGGCATAGGATTTTCCAAGTGGAGTGAATTACTTTTGGTTATTATAGGTTTATCTCCTCATGTTTTTATTTGAGGAACTAGAGGAATTATATTGGTTGATGAAAGGTGGAGGAGCATCTTATAGGATAACCACATTTACAGTTCCTTTGTTCTTGATATTGGTATTGGACTGGTTACTTATCCTTGAAGAAGAGGCTTCATTATTTTTGTAGGTTGAGTTCTTATTTTTGAGCTTTATCTTTCCTTCATTAATGGATTGGTTCTCTAACTTATGTGCCATGGTAAAAGCTTCATCGAGTAGTTATAATCTTTGAACACATAGTGTAGAGGAGATACATTTGGCACATGCCCAAAAAAAGAGATCTATGAGTTCAGGTTGAGGTAGGGAGAAGGATAGTTGGCTAATTAGGCTCCTATAACAAGCCATAAAATTATTAATGGATTCATTATCAAAATTTTATATGGATTAGAGGTCGTTGATAGATAACTTTCTTAGAGATATTGATTGAAAAGTGTTCCAATAAGGTTTGATCTAGTTAGGTGAAGGAGAAAAGAGAGTGCTTGGGTATGGCACTATACTAATCTGATGCCAGACCGGCTAGAGACATAGGGAAGGTGGAAATAAGAAGGGCATCATCATAAGTGATGAGATAGAAAGCATGCCTAAATGCCCTAAGGTGTTATTTGGGATCCTCCTTTGAAATTTAGAGAACTGGGAAGTTCCCATTGGGGAGGATATGACCTAATAGGTACTGATGGATGGATGGGCTCATTACAAATTTTGTAATATGATAAGATGTTGTGAGCACCCAAAATAGATTAATCCAAGGTGGTCATCTTGTCCATAAGCATCTTCATTAGGTCCACTTTGGGTTGTGCACCCAGAAGGTTATAAGATGCATACCATTATGGTGGTTAGGAGACATACTGATAGTGGGTAGAAGGTTGGGAGGCTACCATGTATTGGTAAGTGGCTGCTACTAGCTAGGTAAAAGATACATAGGGATAGGTAGATGTAGGTGGTTGGGTAGTGGGTAGGGTTACATGCCTTAGTAGGTTAGGGATATATCCAAAGTTTGGTAGAAGGGGTGTTTGTTGGATAGGAGTGGTAGTTGGGTTGGTGACTTATGAAAGGATGGTGACCCTTATACTAATCGGTGTTAAGGTAGAAGGTATGGACACCACAAGGATTTGAAGTAGATTAGTGGTCAATATATTGGAGGTAGATAAATGAAGGTTGATAGTGATATAGGTAGGCACTCCCTTTGTGGAAGATTGGTTGGTAGGATTGGAAGTTATAAGGACAATAGTAGTTTAGGTTGGCTGGTTTCTATGGTAGTCTCAAAGGGGTTATTGGTTAATGAATTAGCTTAGGTAGTTAATGGTTGGTTAGTAATCATGGAAATAGAGGTACTCCCTATGAGGTAGAGAGGCATGCCATAAGGTGGATCTATGGGTGGGGTTGAATCTAAGATACGGTAAGACATGGTTATAAGATAATGTTTCAAGGCTATGATATTGTTATCTAGGAAAGCATCAAAATTTGTATCTCTTTGAGGAACCTCTCAAGGGAAAGTAGGAATTCTCAAAGGGTGAGGAGATTCTACTAGTTTAAAAATGTATTTCATGAATGAAGATATTCTTCATTGCTGGCAAGTGAGAACCATACAAGATACGAGAGATAGAAAGCATAAACAACCTCACTACTCAAAAAAAGAGAAGACAAGAAAATGATCAAATAAATCAAATCACACTTCTATAAGATACGTTAAGCCCTAGAGTTTTAATTAATCTCACTTTTGGCTTATGCCTTAAGAAGTGTGTCACTAAAATTGGCTTGTAGAGTGGGTACTAAATAGGTAGTCAAAGGTTGGTTTTAGGCTATGTTTAGGCACTCAAAAAGAATCTATGTTGGAATCAATACATGGCTTGGTTTTTGGGACTATCCCCTCACTTTACACACCACAACAAAAAGGGTGTTAAGTGCTTAGCCAATAAATATTGATATCTAGAGATTATACTCAACCAGAGAGTCAAGATGGTTCTCCCCTTGGTAATGACCTCCAAGTAGGATTGCCTAAAAGGGGTAAGGTTATCACTAGGTTATGAAATCCTAGTTGGGCCTTGTCTCAAGTTTTTTTTTATGTTTAATTGATGAAAAGTGGTTTGGTTGAGTGTGTGAAACAAAGAGTGCAGCTACGATATATTACTTTGCTTTTTAGGTTAGGCTATGTGAACTAAACTTTCAAGCAGTCGATGTATGCACTTAATTTTAAACCCAAAAGAAATTTTTGATTTTGTTGATGAGAATAGAATGGAGAGAGAATGCAAGTAAACAAGAATCTAAGTAAAGATGCAAGGGTCCCACCAAGAATGCTAGAATGTTTTAATGAAATTTAGATTATTATTTGAAAAGTGAAAAGAAGAAACTAAATATGGGTATGGTTGAAAATCCTAATTAATTGTATGCATGTTGAATCAGAAGATTTTGAAGAACTGCCCTTTGGCTTGGGAAGATGACCTATAGATAAGAAAGCACTAAATAATTTTTTTTTGTTAGATAGATAGTTGAGTAGATTGCCTAGCGATAGCTAGATCCCAAAAGCAAGAGCTTCTTTAAGGGCTATCAATCCACACATTTTAAACAATCAATTTTATCAACCAAATATAAATTACTTGCATCAATAATCAAAGGTACTAAAATTGAACACAAGAATGCTTGCTAATAAATATGCTATAAATGATTTCAATAGAGATTAAGCTAATTAATACTAGTGCTAGATGGTCAAGGTATGCTTCAAAAAATTAGAAAGGGGTATATGAACAAGCCAGGACACAGAGAATTGGGTTTAGTTAGGGGTGGATAGATGAAAATAGCTTGCTAGTTTTTACTACCACAGTGACCATTAGTGATTGGGCTGATCATCGGCTATTGAGACAACCAGCAATGGTTACTCTGTATGGATCTAGGTTGGTAAAAAGTATGATTGATGAGATCCAAAGATGGATTTAGAGATATGGGTAAGACTTGGGTTGATTACGAAATGGAAATAAAGTAAATAAATAATAAGAAATAAGTAATTATCCTACCAAAATTTGATTGAGTGATTGATTGAGGTTGCTGACCTATTGGTAAAATCTATCTTGAGTCTGATAGAGTAATAGTACTTGGAACTTTGGTGGAGCTGTGATGGTAAGTCAACTCTCTAACTTAGTAGTTGGTTTGTTATATTAATGATAATGGTTGACCTACAAAAAGATAATTATGGATGCATAAGATCTTGATAACAATTTCAAATGGTTCCACTTCTTTTCTCCTCTCTTCTTATAAGTAACACAAGAGAGTTGCAACAGCATGTGAACTGGGCCTTCTAATTATAACTCACTCATGCAATGACTCACACTTAGATGAGGACAAGTTATTTTTATAAAAGCAAGGAGGGTGAGTTTACATGTTGGTGGTTAAGGAGGTGCATCCTGACCATCGGTGGTCAAGATGACTATCGACAGTCAACCTAACCATTAGTGGTCAAGGATGAAAGGTCAAAATAGGTACAAATTTGGGTTAAGTCAGTTGGGCAAACTGACTATGGTTGGAACTAGTTTGTGATCAAAGGGTGATATTGGTCCTAAGGGAGTCTTAGGTGGTTTAGGGGTGTTTTTTACATTAAGAATCATAATGTGAGGATTTATAGTGTCTACACACACCTTGAAACCATGTTGAATAGTCTAGAAGATAACCTACAATAATACACCAACATTCATGAGCTTTGTCATGAAAGTAAAATAAAGAGAATGATAGGGAAGATGTCTTATTGAACATCTATGCTCACACCACTCATCAAATCAAAAAATATTCAATGATAAATTCATAGAGAAGAGTTTTGATGACTTATTTAAGGTAAAACTTGTTCACAATCTAGACATATAGAATCATCTTCAGTTGAGCTAAGGCCATAAGATTAGTGAAGGTTGAAATCATGAAATGAGTATAGGAGTGAAGATGAACAATCAATGAAGGTTTCATTACCCATATTATTATTTAATTCATAACATAATCCAATGATACTACCAAAAGTGATTTCCAATTGTCTTTTAGTACACCTAAAATCCTATATTGAGGTTGCAATAGTCAAGTGTCATGACAGTCAAGTTATTTAGGCCTATCTAGGCTTGTGGAGACTAGTTCGACTAGCTAAATGCATGACTAATATGAATTTGATAGGAATTTTGGGATAGATTAGGTGCACTACACATCAAGACTTGAAGGGATAAGGAAGCATAAGTAGAGACCTACATCCAACCTCAAGGACAACTTATAGCCAAGGAGATGAACAATACTATGGAAGAGGATTTCAAGGATGGAGACCTTCAAGAGAGGTTTTTGAGATTTCGGAGGTCATTTGACAAGTGAGTGACTTTTGATCATTTTATTACTTGTTTTCAAACTCTTTAATCATTCTCAAATCATGACTCTATTCGTAAAAGCTTGAGTTCAAGCACAATCAAGTATATAGTGAGTGAGATGGTTTGCTTTAAATAAGGTGAAATAGTAGTATGGAGGAATAAGTGTGGAAATTAATACGTCTTGATTGATCCTCAAATACAAGGCTAATGGAAAATCTTGAGTGACAATCACTATCAACCCTACATGTTTTTCAAGAAAATTAACACCTACAATAGATTGAGGGTCTCTTGGGAGTATAAGCTTGAGTTACCAAGTTCAAAATAGTGAATTTGGACTTGTTTTGGCATGAACTTATTTGAATTTATGTTTGAAGATCACCTTTATGTTTTGGAATAACATAACATAAAGTTTGTTTGAAATATCTATACAGTCATACACACAAGAAGATCACCTATATTTTCTTAAATTCAAGCCTTCCTTCAAGTTGGAAAATAGCTTGAAAACATAGTGGTTCATAAAGGAATTTAATGATGGTATGGAAGATTCATAGTGATGATGGAATGGAATGAGGTTAAAGGATCATAAATAAGTAATCCAAACAAGACTTGGCCAATGCTCAACTGAAAAATTTACCTATAGCCATACAAGTGTACAATATTTTATTCAAATTGGCATGGAGACGAGAACATAGTCAATGGTGATGTTTCATGTTTAATAGAGGTTTCATGGGGAAAAGATAATGATGACATGAACTTATAAAGTATTAAAGTGAGGCTATAAATAATGCTACACTCATATTCAACCTTAACATTGCATCTTACAGCCATTCAAATGACAAGCTCTTCTTACATAGTCATATGATATTAATAAAACACCATCCACTCAAGAGTGAGGCTTGTGAGATATTATTCAATTTAAGTGATAAGTTGGCATCTCCAACACCTTGATCAATATTACCAAATCACTACCAAGAATGAAATTGAAGAGGTACAATATATTTTATATAATTTAACTATGTAAGGGACTAAATTCCTTGTTTAAAGATTAAATATGCAATGAAGGAGATAGGTGGATGGTTTCAAGTGATATGAAGAGTCTCTAAGCACCAAAAAAGATAACTTTATCACTAAACATCTCCACATTTCATCAAAGTAAACCTATAGTAGTAATGGCATAGTCTTATTTTTGGAAGCACAACCACTAAGAGAGTGGGAATGAATTAGTTCCCTTAAAATAATCATTCAATTTCAATTATCATTTATGAATCATTTATCCAAACACTTAGATCAAGCAAATGCATAGTCAAGTATACACAAGAACAAGAAGCATAAAACACATCATATGTGTGGGAACCCCTCTTGGGGGATAAAAACCACTAAACCTTGTAAATGGAATATATTCCTATAATTTCAATATATAATTTTATTTAAGCACTAACTTCACATGGAGCTCCAATCCCTACCTAATCAAGCACCTACTCAACTAGTCTTCTACAAGCATCAAATTGCAAAGAGGTACCAACCCCCTAGGTAACTCAACACCAATTCATCCACCTTGAACCTATGATAACCCTTGGACACATTTTTCTCACTAAATTTTATATGACAACATTTTTTTTTCTCTTCTCACTCTTTTATCTCTGTCAAATAGCTTATTAGGCTTCTTCGCTCAACTAGCCCACTTCTTGGCAAAATCAGGTCAAATGACCTTGCTTATCATTTATTAAAAACATAGTTATAACTTCATGATAAATTAACCATACCTATCTGATGGTATTCAATCCCTCTACCTAGTTTCCAAACTTCTATTTCATTCGTTCATATTCTCAATATTCTAATTAGTCAAATTAGGCCTATTAAGCCTTCATTTATATTTAACTCTTACTCTCACCTACCTTCATTAGAAATTAATATATCCATACATGTATCACCATTTTAATAGACCAAAAAACATGTTTCAAAATTGAAACAACCATAACATATGTTGGTCATTATCTATAAGGACCAAATCCACCATTAGGCCTAATAGAGACATAATGCAATTAGGCCTTCTCAAGGCACATGTTACACCTTGACCACCTTAGAACAATTTTTTTAATTTAAAAATGGATTAAAAACTTAAAATATGTCTCAAATATACCCTTTATAATCTCACCTTTGGTCCCCAATGCAATTTTTCCCATTTAACTACTTGAACCAACTAATTAGGTCTACTCATAATTAGGCCTTCTCACTTCCAGAAAGTTGGTGTTGTAAATATGAAATATACAATCAATTTTGACAAATAAAACAAAAAAAATAATATATGTATAAATTAAATGAACTTAATAACATCAAAATTTTCATTATAATTCATCAATAAGGTTAAAAGACCTCAAACAAACTACTTTCATGTGCTCACTCAGAACTGCTCAAAAGCTTTTAAACCCAGTCAAGAGCATTTGACTTTTCAAACATTTATAAGAGTCTCTCATGAAAAAAAGTGTATTAAAAGGAACTTATGATACCTATAAAACAAATTTATGTTCATTTTATTCATAAAATTTATGCAATAAGACTCGGGAAGAACATTCTCACTCATACATAGAAAACTGCTTGTAGCTCCAAAAATACAATCATACTAATCAAGTCTTAGAATACATATGTCTATAATTTAATGATATTAAAATTGGTTTATTTTATCCTTCATAATTATTATAAAATATTTTAACAACTGGATTGAAAGGTTCAATATCAATTTTTGTCTTACAAACCAATCCCACAGTCCTGGGTTTCACTATCATAATTGAACTTGACATGACAACTTGTGAACAACATTTTCACCCCTTATATATGATTAGGTACCAATATAAATTCATGGTGAAGATATAAAATTAATATAAACACACTCCATGAGGTAATTTAAACAAATTGGGCATGTTAAGCCTTCCCTAATCACTTTTTCTCTCTGACTAGTCTTTCTCATTGTTCCAATATTAGCCTAGTTTAGGGATAGGTCAACTTGAGTGACCAAAATAGTTGAAATATAAGATAAAAATTTTCAAAATAATACCATGGAAAACAAAAACAATTTTAAATCTTCAATTTCTAATAATTTTTATGTTTTGACCTGGTCAACCCTTCTTGTTATATTAAAACTCTCAAAAATAAGGGGTTTCTTATAGCTTCCACTCACTCATCTGTCAGACCAATTCCACTTGGAGGTACCTGGTAGAGTATTATACATTATCTAATCATAAAAATAGCCTTAAAAATCCATTATAGGCACTCAAAAAACAAAATATTCATTAGCAAGTCTTTATTAGGGTTTTAGGAGGGTTTTGACTGCTTTGCCTTCTGAGCAATCGTTCATAAAAGATTTCCCCTCAAATCCAAAAAAATGATATTAATTTTGGTCTATAAATATTCCCAAAATTACATGAACTCCTTAGTATCTCATTCAAATTTTTCATGTGTCAACGAGCATGGGAAAGTTCTTCTCAAGTCTACAATACACCATTATATGTACATAGGAAACCTTAAAACCAAGTTTCATGCTTTATCATTTGGTATATGACCTTATACTTGGTGAAAACATTGGACACAATAATTCACACATTTTAAAATTATCTCATGATCTTTTTCACCTTGTAAAATAGACTTGGACCCTCATTAGGCCAAACTAGGTCTCTTTGCATACTAGACCTTAAACTTTCATTCAAACTTAGGTCTTGAACATACCTTGAAACCTCTTGTATTTATCTCAATACCTCATCCTCATTTCATACACCATCATACCATACTCACACACTTAAACTACTCATCTCACTAAGGCACCAAACATATGTCCTCTCACTAGGTATCTTAAAGATATGGCTCATGAACTCAACTTCAATAAATAACAAGGTCAACTCAAAATAACATCAATGACACTTTAATGATATCAATTAAAACTTTATTCATACCTTAGAACATATTCTCAATAATATCTCCCTTTGTCATTGATGGTAACCAATCATTGATGCATCTCCGCTATACAAATAAATCTCTTGCTTAGACATTCATGACAAAGCACTACCTTAGACATCATCTTCTTGACAAACTGATATGACTCCCCCTTTGATCTCATATCTTGTGAAATTTTATTATTGTTTTTTGAGATAAATCATTTCCTTATTATTTCCCCCTAAGCACTTAATTTTCTTAGCGACTTATAGGAACATGAATCATACCTAATTCCTTTCTCAGATGTTCAAAAGTAGCCTTTGGTAGAGGCTTAGTCATGATATCTACAATTTAATCCTTAGTGGATACAATTTCAAGTTTAATACTTTTTTCACTTACTTTTTATCTTAATAAATTATACTTGATATGAATTTCCTTGGTCTTTGAATGCAAGACATGATTATTTTAAACACTTATGACACTGGTATTATTACAAAAAATAGAACTAGGACCATCAAACTTCACTTTGTAGTCTTTCAAGGTTTGTCTCATCTATAAAACCTCAGTGCAACACACTTAGACTCACAAGTAGATAAATCCACTGATGGTTTCTTCATGCTTATCCATGAGACTAGACACTTACCTAAGAATAAGGATCCTCCACTAGTGCTCTTTCTATCATCGAGACTCCTAGCCCAATCTACATCTGTATAGGCTATTACATCAAAATTCTTGCTCTTTTTATACCATAATCCATACTTCATATTTCCCTTGAGATACCTAAGTATCCTATTGACTTCTTATATATGAATTTACTTAAGATCTGCTTGAAATCTTCCCACAAGACTACTGCTTGTATGATGTCAAGTCTAGAGGTAGTCGTATACAACAAACACCTAATAATGATCTATATTTTGTCTGATTAACACTTTAAGATCCATATTCCTTTTTTATATCACATATTTTAATAATAAGTGTAATTGCATCCTCACAATCATCCATTTCAAACTTATTTAATATCTATTTTATATACTTGACTTGTGAAATGAACATACCATTTTTAGATTAACTAATTTAAAATCCAAGAAAGAAGGATAGTTCTCCAAGCATAGACATTTCAAATTCTGACTTCATCACCTCTACAAAGGCCTTGGTTATGTATTCATTACTTACACAAAATATGATATCATCCACATATACCACCACTATCTATTTATGATCATTTTCAATGTTGATATACAAATTACTATTTGTAACTCCTCTCTTAAAACCTTGGTCCAAAATATACCTGTGTAGTCTAGAATACCAAGATCTAGGGGGTTATTTTAGACCATATAGATCCTTATTCAACCTAAAATCATAGTCCTTATTATCAATCAATATAAAACCTTTAGGTTTCTCAGTGTATACTTCTTCCTCTAAGTTCCCATTTAGGAAAGTTAACTTGACATCCATCTAGTATATCTTGAAGCCTTTGAAACCTGCATAGGAAATAAACATCCTAATAGCCTCTAGCCTCTAAAAGATCAAAGGTTTACTAAAATTCCACTCCTTATACTTGATCATATCCCTTTAATACTATTATATCCTTGTTTTTAGTAGCTTCTTCATTTTCATTTTACTTGTTTTTGAACACCCATTTTGTACCAATGATTTTCTTTTTTTTAGGCCTAGGTAGTAACTCCCAGATCTCATTATTCTCAATTTGATTTAATTTTACATTCATGGAATCTCTCCAAAACTTATCTTCACTTGATTTTATATATCCTTTAGGTTCAAATTTGGATAGTAAGTTAGTATTCTCTTGATTAGCATCACTCACCATTCTTCTTCTTATTTGTATGCCTACACTTTTGTTTCCAATGATCTGAGATTCAAGATGATCCTTTAGAATATAACTAGAAGAAACTTCTGATTCATTTATGTCATCAATTTATTATTCATCCTCATCTATCTCTATTAATCCTTCATCATTATTTGACTGAGAATATGATTTCTTTATCTCATCAACCTTCACATTTGTGCTCTCCACTATCTTGTACAACCTCTTGTTGTAACATATGTAGGAAACACTAAATGATGAAAATCCCAATAATATACCTTCATTATACCTTTAATAAAACTTTCCTAAGTTCTTCTCATCTCTATTGATGTAACATTTACTCCTAAAAACCATAAAATTTTTAGCACTTGTAAGTCTGTCATTCTATAGTTCATATGGAGTCTTATCCCCATTGATCCTAATCTATCCTCTATTCAAAGTGTAAATTTCAATACCCATAACTTCCCTCTATTATCCATCATTCAATGTTGACTCATTCAACATGGTCCTTGACATTTTTTAAACTATTCTATTCTTTCTTTGAACCACCTCATTTTGTTAAGGTGTTCTAACAGCTGAGAACTATCTTATTATTCCATTGACCTCACAAAACTCATAAAAACTCATTTGACCAAAATTCTCCTCCTATGTCAGACCTAAGACACTTTATTTTCACATTCATCTCATTTTCAACTAAATCATTTAAATTTTTTAACCTACCTAGAGCTTATGACTTCTCTTTCAAGAATGATACCCAAGTCATTATTGTGAAGTCATCTATAAGCAACATGAAGTAATTCTCACCTTGAATGTTTTGAATCTTTGTAAGGCCACACATATTAATATGAATTAGTTTTAAACGTCTATTAGTATATTATTTTTTAGACTTGAATCTCCTCCTAGTTTGCTTACCATGTTGACATGCCTTGTAAAGATCATCTATAGGTTTAGAAATCTTGGGCATGTTCTTCACTGATCCCTTGGAGATGATCTTGACTAAATTATAAAATTTAATATGACCTAACCTCCTATTCCATAGCCAAATTTAATATACCTTACTCATAAAAAACTTTTTTTTTATCTCACTCAATACATATAGATTGTTCTTAATTCTCTTGGATTTGGCAATCAACCTCCTTGATCTTTCTCTCTTTATCTCACATCCTTTGTCATGAAAATATAGGGTATGTACTTATATGCACATTTTAATTACAATCAAAAATTTGTGTTTCAAACCAATGAAATTATTCTTAAAAGTTATGAATTTGTTCATATCCTATCATGTGAATTAAATAACCAATGTCTATGTACCACTTCAACTCTTCATCCTGAGTATGAAATGCAGTTTGATCTATCATAGATTCTTCTCCTTTAGGTTCCTTATTCTCTTTCATCTTACCCATATGGTTTACTTTATTGATCCATTCTTTAGTATCATGAATACATGTCTTCTTAACATTATTGTTTTTCCTTATGGATCTTGTCTTACACTCTCTTGCAATATGTCCTCTTTGGTTGTAGTTATAACACAAGATTCTACCTCTCCATCTGTGGTCAATAGCTCTATGTCCAAATTGACCATAAGAGAAACAAGAACCAATGAAATAACCCATATAATTTTATTATTTAACTTTACTTGTATTTTGAAGATTAATGGATGGAACATTACTGCCTTTGATCTCTTTTGATGAAACAAGACCATTATTTGTTTGCTGATGATTATCTTCAAACTTGACCACTTCTGCATAGGTCTTTATTCTACCATTTTTATTGCTCCTTAATAGATCATTATCCTTTGAAAATTGACTCTCCTTGAACTCCTTATATTATTATTTGAAATCAATACCTATCATATCATGAAAGGATCTTTGACTATCCAAAATATTGTTGAGTTTTTTAGTACTCTACTCAAACCTCTGATATGTCTTTATCTTGATTGCATCTTACTCAATATATGCCTCTAAAGTATTTATTTTAATTTTAATTTGGGTTAAATATTCCATAATATTATTTTTTTTAACAAAATTCACATGTTGTTTCAGTGACTGTGGATATGTCCTCATAACAATCATAATAAACACTTTCCTTATCAACATCCATACCTACTATCCAAAGATCTCCCTTAGACTATTAGGCCTACACAAGGGAACTTGATCTAATACCAATTTTTGGAACAATAGACAATAAGATGGGAGGGATTGAATCAATTCCCTTAAAATAATAATTCAATTTCAATTATCATTTATGAAGCATTCATTCAAACACATAGATCAAACAAATGCATAGACAAGCATATAAAAGAGAATAAAACATAAAGCACATGATCTATGTGGGAAACCCTCTTGTGGGATAAAACCCAATAAAAATTTCAAATGTAATATAGTCTTATAATGTCAATATCCAATTTTAGTGAAACACCAACTTCATAAGGAGCTCCAACCCCTACCTAGCCAAGCACCCACTTAACTAGTCTTATGCAAGCATCAAATTGCAAGGAGGCACCAACCCCCTAGGCAATCTATCACCAAATAAATCATATTAAACCTATGATCACATTTGGACACCTATTTTTAAATAAAATATTTATGACAACCTTCTTTTTCTCTTCTCAATCTTCTATCTCTCTCAAATAGCCTATTAGGCTTCTTCACTCAACTAGCACATTTCTTGGGAGAATTAGGTCAAATGACCTTGATTATGATATATTAAAAACATAGTTATAAATTAATGATAAATTCACCATAAATATATAATGATATTCAAACCCTCTACCTTGTTTACAAACTTTTATTTCATTCAATCATATTCTCAATATTCTAGCTAGTCAAATTAGGCTTATTAACCCTTATTTTATATTTGACTCTTGATCTCACCCATATTGGTCAAACATAAACCTATAAATACATGGATAAACCTTATAATATATCAAAAAAAATGTTTCATATGTGAAACAACCATTACATAGGTCGGTTAGTGTCCATAAGGACCAAATCCGCCATTAGGCCTACTAGAAACCTAATGCAATTAGGCCTTCTCAGGGCACACATTACACCTTGACCACCTTTAAAAAAAAATGCCTTTATCAATGGATTAAAAAATTAAAATATGCCTTAAATATACCCTTGATAATCTCACTTTGGGTACCTAACACCATTTAGACTATTTCACTTGATCCAAAGGTCAATTCAAAAAAGGTCCTAAAGAAGACCAAACCCTGCACCATTGTGTAGGGCCCATTGAGACCTTTTCAATGGTATGTGTAACACAAAAAACAAAGCTTGTATGCTTCTTGTGTAGTTATTCAAACTTCTAGTCAAGTTGGTCAAAGCAAGTTAGAGTTGGTCAAATTTCATAAATTGGCCATGTTGAGTGTGGAACCCTTTAGGGCTATCACATGACCATAAGATTAAATTTTAGGGGGCCTAAAGATCTCCAAGGATGTGGGGGTGTAATTTTCTTGTTCTCCACATGTGAGTGGAATATTCCTTGTATTCTTAGTTTATATGTATTCCATATTTCATGGAGTTAGTTGTTGGATTTCTTTTCCCATCTTGACATCCTTGTTTTGAGGAAGCTAGTTATTTTTTAGAAGGGGGAAATCCTTCCTTGTTGAGTGGAGATGGTTTTTATCACATTTTTTTGGGAAAATGTGCCCTTAGAATGTGGAGAGATGGAAATGGTGAATTCCACCTTAGGAGAGCTTTTGGATAAGCTTGATGAGGTGGAGGAGGGTTGTCACATGTTGGATAATGCTTATTTTAGATAATCATTGCACATTTGCTCCTCTTTTTGTGAATTTTATTCATTTTCTTATATATACAGGGTGTGGTGTGGCCTTTAGAGGTTGATGGTTTATTTTTAGGTTTTGGCTTTGAGGATCAAAGTCAAAGTGAAGGTGTTTTGCAAAGTGAAGGTATTCATTACAGGGTGTGGTTTAGTAAACTTGTGAGATACATTATTGTGCAGGTGCCAATGAAAGTGTATTTTTTATGCAACACTTTCTACAGGAGATTTTTTTATCTCTATGAGAGGTCATTGTCATCTTGTTTTAGATTAATAATTTATTTGAGAACTTTCATTTGTGGATCTAGCCCACATTGGGTGAACCATGTTAGATCTATGTTATCTATGTTATTATTATCTTGCTCTCATTTATGATTTCATATTAATGGTGAATTAAAGAATGTTTCCATGATGCATTTTATTGCATAGCCTTAGATCTAGTTTATGGTAATAGTAGATCTAGATTTAGAAGTGTTTTATTCCTAACAAATAGTATCAGAACGATTGGTTGTGTGTTTTGCTAAATTGGTAAATCACAAGAAGGTTATTAGCTTAAGTGGGAGCTATGGGAGAAGAGATCAGATTCAGAGTTGAGAATTTTGATGGTAATAATTTTTTCTTGTGAAAAATGTAGATGGAAGATTACCTTTATCAAAAGGAACTTCAACTCCCCTTGGAGGGGAAAAGAGGACAACCTATAAGTATGAGTGATGAAAATTGGTCATTACTTGATAGGAAGGCATTTGGATCCATACGATTATGCCTTGCATATTCTATTGCATTTAACATTATAGATCAGATAACTACAAAGGATCTCATTGATAAACTTGGTAAGTTATATGAGAAACCTTCAGTTTCTAATAAAAAATTTCTTATGAAAAGATTATTTAACATGAAAATGTCTGAGAATGGTTCAATTGCTAATCATCTTAATGATTTTAATATGGTTGTAAGTATACTCACTTCAGTTGGAATTAAGTTTGATGACGAAGTTAGAGCTGTGCTAATCTTATGTTATTTGCTTGATAGTTGGGATAGTTTGGTCATGGCTATAAGTAATGTAGTCCCTGCCAAGGGAAGCTTGAACTTTGAGGATGTTGTAAGTGTGATCCTTAGTGAGGAGATGCAAAGGAAAGGTACGAGTGAATTATCTTCAAGTAATGATTTATCCATTGATACTAGAGGGAGGGAAAAGGACAAGAGCAAAGATAATCAAGGAAAGTTAAACGGTAGATCTAGATCCAAGATGATATGTTGGCATTGTGGGAAGAGTGGACACTCAAAGAAGGATTGTTGGTCACTTCAAGATAAGAATGCCAACAAAGTGGAAATGAATGAGGTAAATGTGACATCAAGTAAATCATGTCAATATGCCTTAAATCTTTTTATAGATATTTTTTTTGAGTCTTGGGTATTAGATTCAGAGGCTTTTTTTCATGCCACCCCACATAAGCATTATTTTACTAATTATGTTCAAGAAAATCTAGGACATGTATATCTTGGTGATGATGAACCATGTGAGATAGTAGGGAAAAGTTTTTTTCAGGTTAAGATGCAGAATGGGAACACATAGACCCTTAAAGATGTTAGACACGTGCCTATGTTAATACATAATTTGGTTTTAGTGGGGCAATTGGGCAGTAAGGGATGTTCAATATTGTTTACTGTAGATTCTTGGAAAGTTACCAAAAGTGCTCTGATGATCTCAAGAGGTAAGAAAGTTGGTGCTTTATATTTGACTAGTAGTGTTAATTATATTGAATTAGTTGTAGATGGAGATGAAACTATGTGGCACTAGAAGCTCAGTGATATGAGCCATAAGGGCATGCAGATCTTAAAAGATAATTTTCTTGGATTAAAAGACATAGATCTAGACTTCTATGAAAATCGTGTGTATAAGAAATAGAAGTGGGTTAAGTTCTTAAAGGTTGGACCCACAAAGAAAGATAACAAGTTAGATCTGATACACTTAGATGTATGGGGACTAGCATAGGTATCTTCTATTGGTGGATCTAATTATTATGTTACTTTTATATATGATGCAACTAGAAAATTTTGGGTTGATTGCATTAAAAATAAATATGATGTATTTGACTCTTTTAAGAAGTGGAAAGCCTTGGTTGAGAATGAAATAGGTCTCAAGTTGAAATGTCTTAGATCAAATAATGGAGGTGAGTATTGTAGTAATGATTTCTTTGATTAGTGATCTAACAATGGAATCTATAGGCAAAGAATAGTTCTAGGAACTCCACAGTAGAATGGGGTATTTGAAAAGATGAACAAAATAATAATGGAACATGTTAGGAGCACATGTAGGGTTTCCTTTACAATTTTGGGTAGAAGTAGTTAGCACATAAGTATATCTGATTAACAAAGGACCTTCTGTGCCTTTGGATGGAGGTATTCTAGAATAAGCTTGGTCTGGTAAGAATGTTGATTATTCTTTTCATAAAGTCTTTGGATGTGATGCTTTGCTCTCATTAATAAAGAGGATAAGACCAAGCTAGAGTCTAAATCAAAGAAATGCACATTTTTTGTTTATGGTGAGGATGACTTTGGTTTTCATTTATGGAGCATTAAAGATAGCAAAATATTTTAGTCTAGAGATGTACTATTTAATGAAAAAGTCATGCATAAGGATCAGTTACAGGAATAGGATCAAGAATAGAAAAAGTACATAGTATTAGATGACATTATGGATGGTAAAGTATCCAAGGATTCATTTTAGGAACCTTCTACACAAGGACCCCAAATTCCTATGGTAAGAAGATCTTCTAGGGTAAGAAGAGCACCTAAACATTTTTGTCCTTCTTTGAATTATTTATTACTCACTAACAATGGATAACCAGAGTGTTATGAGGAAGCTATGTAGGTAGATGCAAAGTTGAGATGGGAACAAGCCATGGATGAAGAGCATAGATCTCTCATGGAGAACCAAATGTGGGATTTGGTTAGGCTACCCAAGGGCAAAAGTGTATTGTGAAACAAGTGGATATTTAGAATCAAAGAAGAGGATGAAGGAAAAAATGGTATAAGGCTAAGATGGTGGTCAAGGAGTTTACACAAAAATTAGGCATTGATTTTGATGAGATTTTCTCTCCTATTGTAAAAATGACTTCTATTAGGACTATTATTGGTTTAGTTATAGTTGAGGATTTGTACTTAGAATAGTTAGATATGAAAATTGTTCTTCTTCATGGTGATTTGGATGAAGAGTTGTATATGAAATAGCAACAGGGTTATGAGGTCAAAGGGAATGAGAACTATGTGTGCAGACTAAAGAAGAGCTTGTATGGCTTGAAACAAGATCCATGATAATGGTACAAAAAAATTGATTGTTTTATGTTATAACAAGAATATCAAAGGTATCATTCTAACCATTGTATGTATATCAAACATTTGATGATGGTTCCTTTATTATATTATACTTGTATGTCAATGACATGTTAGTTATAGGAAAGAACATACAACATATTCATATGGTCAAGAAATAGCTTAGTGAATCCTTTTATATGAAGGATTTGGGTGCTACAAAGCAAATCCTTGGTATGAGGATTTATCATGATAGGAAGGAGAGGAAGTTGATCTTATCCCAATCAGAGTATGTGAAGAAAGTCTTGGAAATGTTTAGCATGTTGAATGCTAAATCTGTTGGTACTCCTTTGGTAGGCCACTTTCAATTATGAAAGGAGAAATGTCCCAAGATGGAATCTGAAAAGCTTAAGATGTCCAAGGTACCTTACTCATCAGTAGTTGGTAGCTTGATGTATGCCATGGTTTATACTAGGTTGGATATTGCCCAAGCAATGGGAGTTATGATTAGGTATATGAGTGATCCAAGTTATGAGCATTGGCAGATAGTGAAATGGATTCTTTGATATTTAAGAGGAACCATTGATTTTGGATTATGTTATGTTGGATCAGATACCCCTTTGCTTGGTTAGGTGAACTCAGATATGGTAGGGGATACTAATAGTAGGAAAAGTATGATATGATATATATTTACTATTGGAGATACAATGATTAGTTGGATTTCTAGGATACAAAAGGTTGTGGATTTGTCAACCATAGAGGAAGAGTATGTTGCTACCATGGAGGTTAGTAAGGATATGATTTGGTTACAGGATTTGTTTCAAGAGTTGGGGTATGAACAGGAAGTTAGGATACTACACAGTGATAGGCAGAGTGTTATTCATTTGGCAAAAAACTTTGCTTTCCACTCGAAGATGAAACACATTCAGCTACATTATCACTTCATCAAGACAACTTTGGAGGAGAACTTAATGAAGCTAGAGAAGATTCATACTAGCTATAATCTTGTGGATATGATGACTAAGGTGGTCACATTAGACAAGTTGAGACTATGTTCAGTTTTGGTTGGCCATAGTGGTAAAGATTTTGTTCAGGAGAAACGATCTCGAAATGGGAGATTGTTGAGTGTGGAGCCCTTTGAGCCTATCACATGACCATAGGAATAAATTTTTGGGGGCCTAAACAGCTCCAAGGATGTGGGGGTGTAATTTTCATGTTCTTCACATGGGAGTGGAATATTCTTTGTATTCCTAATTTCTACGTATTCCATATTTCATGGAGTTAGATGTTATATGCCTTTTCCCATGTTGACTTCCTTGAATTGAGGAAGGAATTTGCTTTCTGGAAAAGGTAACTCCTTCCTTATTGAGTGGAGTTGGTTATGATCACATGATTTTGGGAAAATGTGCCCTTAGAAGGTGGAGAGATGGAAATGTTGAATTCCTCCTTAGGAGAGCTTTTCGATAAGTTTGATGAGGTAGAGGAGGGTTGTCACATGTTGGATAATGATTATTTTGGATAAGCATTGTACATTTGCTCCTCTTTTTGTGGATTTTCTTCATTTTTTATATATACAAGGTATGGTGTGGCCTTTAGAGGTTGATGGTTTATTTTTAGGGTGTGGCTTTGAGGATCAAATTCAAAGTTCAGGTGTTTTACAAGTGTATGTGTTCATTACATGGTGTGGTTTAGCAACTTGTGAGATATATAAAGGTGTAGGTGTCAGTGAAAGTACAATTTTTATGCAATATTTTCTACAAGAGATTTTTCTATCTCTGTGAGAGTTCATTGTAATCTTGTTTTAGATTATTGATTTATTTGAGAACTTTCATTGGTGGATGTAGCCCACATTGGGTGAATCACATTAGATATATGTTATTATTATCTTTCTCTTATTTATGCGTTCATATTAATGGTGAATTAAGGAATGTTTTCATGATGCATTTTATTACATAGCTTTAGATCTGGTTTATGGTAATAGTAGATCTAGATTTAGAATTTTTTTATTCCTAATAGATCATTATGGAATAATTTGAAAATCATACCAATATTTAAAGCTCATCACAATATTTTTGACACATTTTGAATGGACCAATTTTGAGTCCATATGTGCAAGTTATGGCCAGTCAAATTTGTGGTCAAACTTGGTCAAAGTGATGATGTGGAAGAAAATGTGAACCAATCATGCAGTGACATGTAGCAATAAGTTCATGTAAAATATTGGTTTTGGTTTCTCATCTACATCTTTGATAGGCATATTTAGAAAAAAAGTTGGCTACGAGGACCATAGCTAGTGGAGTCCACTTTTTTCTTAGAGGGAGACCCTACTACCGATAGAGCTATGGAGCATCCAGTTGGACATCGACAAGTGTCAGAATGGGACTGGTCCATGTGGTGGGTCCTCAAGCCACCATGTGGCTTGCTACCACTTATTATTCCATGCTCAAATTTTATATTCACATATTGACTATATTTTTATGTAATTAATTAATTATCATGCCAAGTTTGGGATGTGATACATACATGTCATAATTAAAAGTTCCATGCCACAAAGTATGCCACCACATGTTTACCACGAGTCAAACAAACAACCCACATTCCATTACAAACCTAAGACATATTATAAATGTCATTATCCACTTCTTGGATCATGCCTCTTAAGGAATTAACAACCATGAACTTCATGGTATTCAAATATTAAAGTTCACACCCACTTTGCTAAATGTGGAACAAATGATATAGATAAAGCACTAAACCAATACCATGGGTTTCAAACCCTAAAAAATTTGGAAAATGGATAAATTCCCCACTATTGAACCTAGGGGTTGAATCACTATATAAAGTGCACAAAATTGTATTTGAAGACAAGTATATCCATGGAGAAAATGTAGGCTTAAGGACTAGTTTGCACTCTTCCTCAGTTTCAAGGTACTTAGAGGCATTTCTAGACTTTGGAGTAAACTACAGATTTATTCTAGACTCTGAGCTAGTTCCATCCATATTCTAATGTATATATATGAGGTCATTTGGTGTAATTTTTAATTACTCAAAGTGAAGCCTTGATAGATTGTGTATAGGCCATAATAGACTAGTTTGCAAGATCTCAAGTTTTGAGGGACTTGGAGAGGTTTTCACTTCTTGGAGTAAACTAGGGAATTTTCCTAAAATACAAGATGAATTAAATGATATGTTTAATTTCCTATGATGATTTTTTTAAATCCATTTTTTAAGTCTATTTTTGAGACTTTTGGCAAGAAATTCACAAGATTGCATTGATGACAGTAAGGTGGAAGGTATGTCCATGGGTTCCATGACTTTTTGAAGGTCTATTACCAATTTTTATGTAGTCTTAGAATATCCATTTAATGGTTGGACATGTACTCACTTTTCAAGGAAATGGATTGGTTTGTATTATAAGTGAACTTGGAGACATAAGCATTGTTAAACTCCATAATCAACTATTGTGCAGTGTGGTATGTATTTTCTTGCATTGCTTTTCCTTAAGTTAATTTTTTGTGGTTAATTTTTTGGTTTTTAATCAATTTCTACAAGAATCCAAGGTAAACTTATTTTTTCATAGAAATAAGTGTTAATTTACAGATCAAGTTTGGTATCAAAGTAGTTAGTATGTTGGGTTAGCCTCTGATTGTATGGATTTGATTATCAGTTTGATTTCTAGTATTATTATAGACTATACTAGAAATCAAACTAATATGAGGAAGGTGCTCAATTTTGTATGGACACATGTTCACATTAGTTTATTAATCTCTCTTCCACCTCATTTCTATGCAACATAACTGATCCTCACATTTGGACACTTGTCCTTGTGACTCTTCATCTTCATTCTTCTCTCTCTCTTCTCAAGTTCTATAAATTCAAGCCATTTTGGCTATTATAGAGGAGATCACACCTAGTATGGTGAAGCTCTTCTGGTTTGATATTGTAATTTTCCTTTGAAATAAGATATGCAATCTGATTTTCATCCTAAAAACTATCTTGTCTAAGTGTGTGAAGAGATGTATAGTGAAAATTCAAGCGATTGATATCAATCCTTTCTTCCTCTCAATCCTTCCATGTTTGATGCAATTTGTTTCATTTTAACAGGTCACATGAAGTGTTGTTAAGTGTATGAGTCTATTTTTCAAGTGTAAAAGTAGCCTTAGTGTTTAAAAATGATATTTGGTTAACTCACCTTGAGTATTATTTCATATATTCCACCTTCATGTTTGAAATTCTAATGTTAGAGTGCTATAAGAGTTAGAAGCAAGTTTTGTCAGTCCTGTCTCTTAGTGTATTTGTATGATAATCTTGTGGAGATGTTCATGGTGTATCACCCCCTTAGAATAATTTATTTTCATGTAAATCCTATCCCTTTTCACACAAGAAAGTATTAGATTAGGTGACAAGTACATCAAGATATATATAGGGAGCTAGCCCTTTCAATCCTAGAGTTATACTTCCACCATAGGTGCTCCACAGACATAGAAGTAGTCCAATATTGTCCAAATATAAAAGAGGCTTGAACACCCTCTTCTAAGGTGCAAGATTTGGAGATAACAGTTCTAGCATGCCCAATGGGACCATTGAATTCAAGTGAAGGAGTTCTTGGTGCTATCCTTTAACTCATTAGCCTCTAAAGGCAATCAAAGCACCAATGGTCACTCCAAATGATTTCAAATGGTATAAGTAGACCTAGTGATTCAAAACATCAATTCTAGTATGTATTCTTCATCATCTAATCAGTATGTACCTCCCTATCAAGATGATCCTAATTTTAGTGTTCATGGATTTTCCACAAGTTGCCCTCAAGAGACTGCACTTCATGAAGGTTCATATCAACCTTTCTACCCTCCTCCAACATCAACTCACTATTATTACCAACCTACTATTCCTAATGATCAGTTTAAGCAAGATGAGAATAATTTGAACCTTGATTTGGAGGGTTTGAAAAGTGAATTGAGGGAGTTGAAGAAACTTTTGAAACAATAGAAAGTAGTATAACATCAATCTCATGTTCCTTAACAAGTCAAGGAGGTTATTCCTTCTCCTTTCATTACCACCATGATCATTGGTAATGTTTATATTCATAATTGTGCTTTTGGCACTATTGCAAGTCATTCTTTTATTCCTAATGCAATAGCTGATAAGTTTAAATTGCAGTATGAGTTTGATTCTAGAATTGAATTGCAAGTAGAAGGGAGAGATGTAAATACTTTTGGCATTGCAAGAAACATATATGTGTCTTCTAATTTTCTTGCTTATCCTAATGTTTCAATCCCATAAGATATAATAGTTGTAGATGTTTAGCCATACTTTGCTCTATTCTTAGCTAATGACGTCATGGCTAAGATTGGGGGAAGATTTTCCAATGATATATCTCAATTTATCTTTAGGTTTAAGCCTGGTTTGAAAGGCCAAATTGAGTCAAAGCCATGTAACAAGTTTCATTTGCATCTCCTCCCTCCAAGAAAACCAAACATTGATCATTCTCATTCTTCTAATCCTAATCCTCCTCCCAAGATTACTAAGCCTACTCAAGAGCTTGCCATAGATTCATATTGTAGCCTATATTGGACCAAGAACCCAAACTATGTCATGCCTAACCTTGAGAGGAAGGAAGATCCTATGCATAGGTAGATTATGAAGAAGGAAAATTGTGTTAGAAATTTTTTAAAAGGTCCTACAGGTTGTTCCAATTCTCCATCTACCCTTCATGCTAGAGCTTCTCATAAATTGAAAGACATACCAAAGGTTGACAAGGTACTTGAAGGATTCACATCTAGTACTTCTTCTCTATTGCTTTCACAACTTGAGAATCAACTGATTGTTCCTAAGACTCTTCAAGAGTTGGAAGATGATGCTGCCATGGATGAGTTCCTTGAAAATATTGAAGATGATACCTCAAGAATATATGATGAAGATATTGTCATTGGCACACCTCTTCACTCTAGTAGATTAGTTTTTGAGCTTGAAGAAGGAGTTGATAACATGGAGCAACAAACAGAGGTTTTGGGAGAAGAAGACACTTCAGCTGTAAGACAAGAAGAAGTAGACCTTGAGTAGATTGATGAATTTCCATGCTTCATGGAAGATGATGATGCTCAAATTGAAATACAAGATGAAGAAGAGGTAATCATTAGCCAACATGATGTTTTACAAGAAATTGGTAAGAATGTTGATGAACTTCAAGTCCTTTCTATTGATCATGAAAAGTTGGCATTTTGGGATGACCTTGAGAAATTTTGTTTGAGATTGAATGATGCATCTTCAATTCATGAAGATCTAAAGAAAAGTTTTGATGAAGATGTTGTAGCTAAACCTATTGAAATTCATAAAGCACCTCACAATCGTATTTGCATATGTTTGAAGAGTATGAAGAGCAAGGTAAGTATGTTCATCTCAATAAAATAAAATGCATAAGATATATGAATAATACAAGGTACCAAGATAAGTAGTAAGTTTTGAAGAACCTTTCCCATGCATTTAGCTGCTAAGACCACCAAAGTTTGATGGAGACCTTACTTTTCAAAATGTGTATAGTCTTGATGATGGAAAGCCACTTACAACAGAAATTGAGGTTGAGTGTGAGGGTCAAAATGAGTCTGGAATCAATGAAAAATAATTTGAACCAAAGGCTATGGTTTCCATTCAAACCAATCAAAAGGAGTATATTTCCATTGAACACATGTTCTTAGCTGTAGAACCAGATGAAACTAATGCAAGCATCATGGGAAGTGAACAAGGTGTTGAACAAACAAGAATAATTCCTAAGTTGTAACTTGCACATCCTTCTAGTTTACTTCAAGAAGAAGGTATAAAAATATTTCATTTTGATCTAGGAGGATCAGTCCTTTCTATTTAGTTTGTACATATTAGAGTGTGATTGTTTTAATTTATCTTGTGTTTCTTAAGTGCTTCATAGCACAAGTGTGTTTCCTTCCCTTTGTTTGGTGTGTGTCTTTACTTTTGTGTGTGTGGGTCAACCAACTTATTTTCCTTGAGTCAAAGGTCTATTCAAGTCAATTTGAGTGCCCATATGCATGACTCCATGCCCAATAGATGGAATAAGGCTACTAGTCCTTAATATAGGCAAGCATGTTACCCCTAAGAGTTACCAAAATGTTGACTAAATTTGATTTTTTGTCAAATTTGGTCAACCCCTACTATTTTTAACTTTTGAATAAGTTTTCACATGTCTTATAGGGGTCTCATATTAGTCTAAACATCTTACTTATCCTCCATTTAGCCTTGGTCTAAGCCCATTCTCCTTGTACTAGTCTAATTAAACAAAGTCAAAGTTGGTCAACCAAAGTCAAACTTAGTCAAAGGTTCAAATTATTTTATAAATATTATAATATGTTCATATAGGTTCCCTACAGTGTTTCTAATACATTTATTTGTCCTTTACCATGCTTTATATATAAAATATGCCTTTTGGCCATTTTTATAGCATAATAAATGACTTGTACAGACTTCCAAGGAGGAAAATTTATCACCAAGAGATATTTAAACATGGATGAGGTTAGGAGATGTTAGGATCTATCAGAGGTCAGTTATATGTAGAAAGGGGAGTTTTTCCTTAATTTTAGGCCCTTTTGGGCACTTATACAGAATGGATAATCTCACTTGTAGCTAAAAACATGGGTAGTATGCCTCTTCACCTCCCCACACTATTTTCCATGATTGGTTTTCAAGGAGGATGTAAAAAGGTTTAGTTTTGCTCCTTTTTCTTCCATTTTCTCCTTGCAATCTAAGAAAGGCCAAATTCAAACACTTGGTGTGGAACGTACAGTTGGACTTGGGAAGAATGGTCTTTATGGGTGAAAGGTCATTGAGTATACTTCACTTTCATGGTAAGATTTCTTAGATTAACAACTTATCCTTTATGAACAATAACTTAGACTCTAGGTAACCTTTTATGCACTTGCATCCATGAGGGGGTCACTGTTTGCACTTGTCTCAAATTTCCTTATTTTGGTTTGATGGTTTTGTTTGTTTTAGGTGTTCTTCAAGGTTATATAATGGATATCCACATGTTTTTCATGATTTTATTGGATTTGGAAGTCAACAAATGCCTAGGAAAGTCTTTTCTTGGCTTGTTCTTGCTCTAGACCATGTTTGCTACCTTTGCTCAAAAATATGCACCTGTAGGTGCCTTGAATGAGGATTTCCACATTGAGTAAAGTGTGCTTCATATTTTTGTAGACCTTTTATGTATGAGGATCAATATTTTGAATCATGAAGAGGAAACTATAGGCCTTTGATGAGCAAAACAATAAATGTTATCCAAATACCATACCCATTTTCCTGTACACTAAGAACCACCACCTGCAGGTGATACCACAAAAGTTAAAAGCAATAAATGTGAAGGTGTTGGAATAGTTGACTAAGTCCATTGAGGTTCCTTGTTGGCAAGAGAGTCCAAACAGATCTCTTGATGATGTTAGCTTAGCAAGAAAAGGTACAAATAATGAAAGGAAGGTTAGACTAATGTATTCAGAGCTATAATCCCTAAAAGAAGAAAACATATGCCTACATAGTTTTGAATATAACAAGTAGGACACTTCCAAAGATTTGTTGATCCTCCCAATTGACTAGTTTTGTAGCCTCTAGTATAGTTTATCACCTTTCCAAGTTGAAGGAGTAGATACCATAGGGAATATGGAGTTTTTCAAGGCCCAAAAGTGCATTTAAAACACTAAATTTGCTCAGTGTTGTCTACAAGATATAAAGACGTGAGTGAGCTTTTATCACTCAATATGGATCATAGACCTTAGCATCACATTGAAGTGGTTTCAAGTGGAGAAAGTAGACATTCATGACATGGAAGGATCATCAAACAAGTTTTTAAGTATTTTCATGACCTCCTAAGCCTATCCCCTATCTGTACACAAGCCTAGAAAGGGACACCTGCAACAGGGGTACAAAATAGTTGGCATACATGGACTATTTTAGGTTTTGGCATGAATAAAGGTATGTCAATGGAACTCTAACAAATATAAATTGATTCTAAGGAATCCCTAAAATGCTCAAGTTAAATGTAGAATTTATTTAATGTTAGACAACACCTAAAGTAGGTAGGGGTCAAAAGGATTTATCTTAGTCAAATAGGCAGAGAGCTTCTTGGTGAGTTAGATAATGTTTGAGGGTTTTCAAAAGGGAGACCAATTCAAATACATAGTATGTGACCTTAAAGAGTGTGTCAAAAGGTTGAGTGAAGTCATAATTAATCAAATAAGACCTTTTGATAGCCTACAGGTAGAAGTAAAAGTGTCTCAGTCATGAAAAGGCATAGTTTGGTTTCAAATAAGGCACATAGGTGTTTTAAAAGAATAGATGTATCCTTAAATCTCAAGTAGGTTCCAAGATAGAAAATTGTGGTGTTAGTTCAGAATTCCAATGTCAGAGGTTTATGTACAATCCCTTAAGGGCTAATGCACTCAAAACCCTATTTTGTGACCCGATGGAAGAAATGAGGCTCAAAGTACATAAAAATGAACAAATTTGACCTTGAGAGTTAAAGAGAACTTGTTGACAACTTCATGAGTTTTAGAGCCATGAAATCATATTGTATGAAATCCATACAGATCATGTATAAAGTAGGTTTCTTAAACAATTTCTTATGTTTTACAGGTCTTGAAGATGATCATGGGATACCAATCACTTGGGAGGGTATATTGGAATTTGAACCAACTCCCTATACCATTTACAAAGCTTAGAAATGCTCACAAGTGTCCTTATTAGGCTCCTCACTTCAGCCAATCTAAAGTGACATAATGAAAAGAGTGGTAACCTAAATTTGGAGACCTTTCAAAATGTGTCTAATGGAGTCAAGCATATGAAGTGTCCTACTATGCATCATGAGACTCTTGGTATGGATCAGTTAGGAAGGATAAAAAGATGCTTGTGCCAATTGTCAACAAAAGCCTATTGGAGAGTGATTATGATTGCTGATGATGATTATGCTAGTGTAGGAGAATGTCAATGATTAGGAAAACTTGAAATGCAAGTGGAGGTCTCTTTGTAACTTCCTCTCCTCAATGCACATGAGACACTTGTCCCTAACCTATTTTGGAATGCTCAAGGAAGCCCATGATGAAGGCAGTTTCCAAGAGAGAGTGCTTGTTGAAGGGTTTCAATGCCACATGTGAGGAAGGTGCTCAGTTTGGGATAGACACATGTTCACATCATTTTATTGATCTCTCTTCCACCTCATTTCCATTCAATTTAAATTATCCTCACATTTTGACACTTGTCCTTGTGACTCTTCATATTCATTCTTCTCTCTCTCTCTCTCTCTCTCTCTCTCTCTCTCTCTCTCTCTCTCTCTCTCT